>CACRXP010000018.1:606804-711989 GCA_902702965.1 Spirometra erinaceieuropaei | reverse complement strand
GGTGGGCAACTGATGCGGCGTTCGCCTGCACCTGAGCGTGCTGCAACATCCCCGATGTTAGCATTCGTTATGAATGCGGGTTCTCAATAACGCGCGCCGATCCCGCTTCCGCATTTGTCCAGCACATCTGCCGCATAGCCCGTTTGAGGGGGAAATGTTGGGGAATTAGCACGCCCAGTAAGCATTTGTATGCACAGTCGGATATGTGTGGTGAGGTTTTCGTCGATAACCGGCTTCAGCATATGTTTTTTTCATTATATTAAAGTAAAAACTGACAGGGTTTTTGATTGTTTCTTGGGCAATTTATTTTGTATATTTTTGGTCCGTGTGCTTTGTATTGCAATCTTGTCATTTTAAAATAGAATAATGTTCTGAAATCTTGAAATGAGACATCTAAATTTTTGAGCGCCTTTTAATCCGCACGATAGGCTCATTTTTCGTCGTAAATATTGGAAGACAAGCCAGGTCACAAGAGGGTCTCTGTAGATTATAATCCGTATGTCTTGTTGTTTCGGACTAGTATTTAGAGGCACGAGATCAGTACGGCTACCAACTGAAATAAGCCATTGAAACTGGAACAACCAAGTGCCGAACCTACAGTAGGTGTGCTCACTCACGAAATGTTAACCGAAATGCTGAAATGCGCTTTCGTTTCGAAAATACTACTTAAGTAATGCATCGAAATTGGTAAACATGTGGCATAATTTATAATACTTCACACATCTTGAGATGTTGTCTTTCGAACAAAGTTTTTTTCCGGCAGCATACAGGAACATCCATTTGCAAACAATGACTATTTACTTGCCATGATGTTTACTTAGTGATTTATGACGCAATTAAAAAGGCAATAAAATTTCATTAAAAACACTCATAACGATATTCAATCTTGTATAAATTTGGTACAAAATTACGTCTTCTTCCAAGTTTTTATTAAAACGAAGGGTATAACTGCGTATTCCAAATCGTTTAGTATTCCCGAATAATATTTAACACTACCTGGGATTACACTTTTATTCGTGGTTTTACAAATACGAGCCGTACATTTTCCGAACACGGAAAATCAAAGATATTTCTGTAGTATTACGAGGAGACCATAAATGTTTCATAAAATTTGGCAATGGATTTGGGTCAAATTTTGAACTATGCAAGCCAAATTAGTAAATATAGGGACACGACGTTTCTATGACCTTATTTTCTTCTATGCTTAAGTATAAAACTGGAAGCAAACGTAAATTTATGCTGAACAAATTAAACGTGAATATTTTATGCATAATTTCATTGCAACGTAATTACGTATTTAAAGGCATCTAAAACCTATGAGAAAAAGTCATGCTGCTTAAATAGTCATTTTACCGAGGAAACATATTGTAGGCAGCCGAAAAGAAGTTTGCTCGGAAGCTGGCATCCACAGATTTAGGATGCATTATATGATTATGCTGCATGATGGTGACTTTTAAAACACTACTTAGTAATCTTTTCGAAACAAAAACGCATTTCAGGATTTTGGTTAACATTTCACTAGTTAGCACATGTACCGTAACTAACTCATTCACGATTCCAGAGCCAACATGTTTTGCCGTTAGTGCATATTATGCAAAAATGACTTAACATTGAAATGTAGCAGGTAGGACATAGTGCGGTTTAGAGGATGAGGTGAAAGCATTTTGATCAATTTTCGGTCTTTGTATCTTCAGATGTTTATCGAGCTTTACATTTCTTAGGAAACAGAGCAAAGAACAATGCAGCGGCTATACAAATGCTGCAGCCTCTTTTAAAATCATTGCTATTTAATTATAATGAGAAACCTTCCGCAATACCGAATAAAATTTTAACAGATAGATACATTGAAAGGAAATATACACATTAAAATGGGCTGTTTGCTGCAAAACGATATTAAGCAGTCGCCTATGAAGGCAGAACCTCGAAATTACCATTCTTACGACTCTAAGCCCATGCCAGATAACACATATTTATATTCTTCAAGCAAATCTATTGCAGCCTAAAAGGGTGCTACACTAAGCCTAAAAACAGGCATTTAGACTCAAAAACCTACAGCACACAGGCGGGGCGAGGGAATCGGCGGATGGGGGTTTACTAGCAGTCAATGCCAGGGTCTGGGTGAGAGCGGAAGGGCGCGAAGAGTTGCAGCCTTAGCCGACATTTGACCGTCTAAGGTGCTGATCTTGAAGCTGATTTTATGTGTGTACCCAATACAGGTCTTCGTTACCTTATAATGGCTGATTGTGATGTCGGTAACTGGCGCTGGGACCTTATAAATCACGCAAAAAGCCTCGTTTGCGTCCACACGATGCCTGGAATCAATAACGTGCGTGAGAGCGGCGCTGTTTACGTTCCTGTTATGGCCTTTATCCACTCATGCCGAGAGTCGCTCTCGTATTCTTTTGGATAACCGCCGAATCGCACAACCAGTATAGCAGCAGGTAAAGGAGTAAATGCCTATTGATATGGTCTGAGTTGGAAAGCCATTCTTACCTTCTTAGTGCAAAATGGGGTTATCGGGGAATAATATTCGAGGCTTCGTAAAATAGCTTGGTCATGCCGTCATTTAGGGAGTTACCTAGTGGCGTCAGTATACAATGTGACATTGAAAAACAGCCTTTTCATTCCGACAGTCCGTGTTATTGACTTTTTCCCTCGATCTGCAATATTTTGTGCAGTAAACCTGTCAGGATGCTCATTCAGATTCTGTCTGCCAAACAAATCATCCTAGTTCATATTGACCCAACTGTGAAATCATCCTGGCATTTTGCGCCAAAACTCGGACCAAATGTCCTTTTTTCGGAGTAGCACGAAACCGTCAAAGTAAGTGTATTGTCCAGATTTTATTCCGATAGACTTTCCCGCGGACGCATCGTCAGGTCTTCTACGCAGACGGCCAAACTAGGAGCATAAACGGCGCCATTCTCGCGCGTATCTTTAATTCCAAACATCGTGTGAACCCCAGTGAAGCCTTTAGCGTGATCTTTTATGTCCCATCAAGCTATCCTAGGTTACTGGGCCAATGTCTTCTGTAAACGAAAACTCGACTGAGAGGTGCAGGTGCAGTGAGTAACTATAGGACCCTACAGCCTGAGTCACACTGTCCAGAGTTACGTAGTTTAACTAAACGCCGTTTAAGACAGAAGCGCACAGTTTTTTGGAATACTTTCTGCAAACATGTCGCAGTGGGGTCATTAAAAAGGCTGTTACACAAGTCTGCAGTGTACGATGATTGGAGAAGAATCGACTGCCTGACTTCTTACAGCCCTTCTCAAGCATTTGTGAATTTACCCATTAGCTACTAACTGTTGGCAGGAGTTTGTCAGTAAAACAACAAACATGGCGAATGACGAATACCATTCGTTTGTGCAGGGCACGTGAATCATCACGTAAACGATGCCATAAATTCGTTTTTATGCGGGTTTTAATCAGCGACGAGGGGGCGTCAATGAACGATGCGAAAATGTCCTTATGCTCAAAAAGGTTGAGACAATTCCTTATCTGCAGGACATTTTGTGGTATTATCACGACTGCGCAGACAAGAGTGTTTGACAGTGAATTAACTAAAACGATGCCCAGCGTTTGAACTTTGCCGAAGAAAAATAAATTAAACGGGAGTTTTAGGAATGCACATTATTGGTGTTTGTATAGCATTTGAAAATGGTTCTAAAATATAATAAAACGATATATGCGGCCACATAGAAGAGGATACGCGTTCCTGGACTATATATGATGTAACAAATAAAGCAGTGTTTTGTGTCCAAGCAAGCATACACGAATCGCTGGACGACGACATAGTTTTCACAGATGGGCTGTCCGGAGAGGTGACGCGATGTCTAAGGTCGCTACACACCCTGGCGGTGGATCTAACTTTCCGAGATGGGACAAGCACTGTCAGAGGCTTGGGAGTTTGTAAACATAAACAACAAGAGATACGGCTCAATTCCCAGCCAAAGATGCATGCTGTCCCGACGCAATGTGACACAGTTGGATCAACCATACAGGGAACACCACCTTCACCACCGCTGCCCTCCTTCCATCTTTTTGCTACTAAACTGTCTATTTTATGTTGCATTCTCACGGGCTCTGATGATGTCCTCCTGTACGACATTGAAAGCTGAGGCCAAATCAAATAGTGTCCCAGTGACCACGCGTCCATGTCATTGTGATATCATTGATGTGCATTCGGTTTGTGGCCTAACTGAAATGCTCTCTTAATTCCTAAAGAGAACTTTAATACACCGTGCATATACTTGAGCTTCACGCCAATATATAAAGATTATATTGGGTAGTACTCGGAATTTAGAGTGTGCTTGTGCGAAGAGCATTGCTGCACAACCAAACATCATTTGATATCTGTATGGTTGAGGACGACAAATAAACCAGGAATGTTAAGTCGACTTTCTTACTACCCTGCGTGACGTTCAACTCTTAGTACAACTTTGATTATTCAAAAAAAACCCTCGTAATAAACCATGCATTCACGTGCCTCACCAACGTGCGTGCAGCTAATGTATCGCCTTTGCCCAATTTGCTGCAACGGTTATAAAAGAAAACAAATGACAACACATGACACAGTTGCCATATGCTCTCTCACATCGGCCCGTTTATACCATTTCTGCTCTCCGTAGAAGCATGTAGATGGTTTGGAAGTAAGTTAATTACTGAATTAATGTGTGCGGTACGGCAATGTTTCACATATGCCATCCTATTGTATGCGAATAATTTTCGCTTGTTTTACTTGTTAAAAGGTATACTAAATTTGGTCTTTTCTTGATAAATGTCCTCAAATGAATTTAGTTGATTGAAACTTTCACAAATATGCCTCGCAAATATTTGTGTACACAATGGCTGACATGGATATAGTAACCATGAAATTCGAATCTATAAAATAGTCAAAAAGTAAGAACCTGCGGCACGAAATGTTCGATCAAAATGCGCCTGTCAGTTATTGATTTGAACGACAGATGACAGAGAATCATAACAATATATGTTAGCCAAATCACATATTTTGTTGTTCATTGACAACACATTTGCTTTTTAATGACTACAGTCTGTTCAACAACATCAGACTGTCGTTCTCCACAACAACACCAAAATAATGTTTATTGCAAGTGATGATGCACAGATTTATTTTGACGTATATGCTTGGTAAAGAATTATGCAAAGTATTGTGCTTCACGATAACAGTTCGTCTACATCTTGACCTTAGCTCCTCAATCAGCCAACAACAACACATCCTATTTTTGCCTACCATAGGTAACATTCATACTATCCTTTTACGCTTGGTCATTTCCCTATTTTTATTTAAGCAACGAAACAATGTCCAGTCGATGGAGTCCAGCTTAATTTGGATCATGTGGCCAAACATTTGCTGATGCAAGCACCCCACCTTTACGCTACTCAAATTTCCTTTCCCGGTCACATCATGCATGTAGACGTGGTAATTGAAGACGACGCAGCAATCGCTAACCTAGAGTATTTGGAGAATTATAAGCAGGCGAAATATATGCAGTACACATGCAATCTTGTCTACCCCTCAATAAACATGACATTTCATTCGCCGGTAAGATTTTAACATCTTGAGGACCTGCCCAACCCTTTTTCTTTAGGTTCCTGATGAAATGACTATGCTGTCATACCCATGCTCACGTCTGACTCATTCGCAATTCCTCGGTATTTTGAGTGGCAGTTTAGCATTGGGCTGTTGGACTGCTTCATATAGCCTACGCGACCTTAACGTGAAGGCCGTGGTTGACTACGCATATTGGGGAGAGGAAAATCCATTGCCGCGTGTAGTCTTGTTGTCCAGGCTGGATGTATTCCATGCTTTTTTACAAAGACTGCTGTATGAATATGAATTTCCAGAACTATTTGCAGTAAACATAAGAATGTCGCAAAACATATTGCAGCAAAAATTCCTCAATGCGGGACCTTTTAATTGCCGTATATAGCAGCACCGCGGTCACTATTTGGAATTCACTGTTGAACAGTTCTATCTGATATTCAACATTTTTTAAAAACATGAGGATGTGTGGACTGACACCTGTTTATTTGCGTTTCCTACTTTATTAGCTCATGTTGCCAAGCAATCTTGTTTATAGTCATAACCGATACTTCTGTTAAGCGTTAATTTGGTCCTTTCGTTTGCATTGCTCTACAATCAGGATTCATCTCAGCCACCTTAATGGTGTCGCGAATTGTGGAGAAATTAAGTGGCCAAATTTCGTAGATATTTTGTTTCAGACGTTTTCGCAGATTCGGGTTGCCAAAAGGCGTTTTGCGTTTACAAAGGCCATATAGACTAGCATACCTATTTAAAGGTGGACAATGATCGTAATGTTGCAGAGTCATCATCGGTTTTGCAGAATTTGTAGTCAGATGTGATTATGCCGCCCCACCTGAAGAAAACTAACCGCAGCCACCTGTGGTACGTGACCGGTAATAATGGGTTATTTTAAAGTCAAACCTGGGAACGCACAGGGGACGAGATCAAGTAGTTTTTGCAAAGGATAAGCGATTGGGAATACCAAGATGAACATTGAGTGGTTAAGAACTAATTACGCTAACACCTAACCGTAACTCCAATTTTTAACTCCAAGTCATAACCCCTAGCCCCTAGACGTAATCCCTAACCATTACCCCTAATCTCACCATCAGTAGTTTGTGTCCCTCTGGTGGGACTACATAACCACATTTTACCGCATTTTTGCATTGGAGGCAATTTTACTTTTCGCTACCTGTAGACATCTTGTGCAGCTAACACCAAAGCTAACAGGTGATTTGCCTTTTCCTCTTTAAATACACGATATATAGGAAGCCTTATTGAATAACTTGATTAATAAATGTAAGCCTGTGTGTTTATTGGTGTCGTCAATAATGATCTTGATGATTTTCAACAAAATTTTATGAAATTGTGTTTACTGTTTTTCCTTTGCAATAATGTGTTATGTTTCTCGTATTTTTGCGAAAATTTTACATCTGTCTCAGTGCATTACATAATAATGTGTATTCGTTGTGTTGCCTATTTGAAATAAATGCCTAATTTCCGGAAGGGACTTTTATACTCCGCACATGTACTTGCGCTTCTTGCCAATAGGCACAGATTGCCGTGTGGGGTATTCGGAACTAAAAGTCCTTGAATAAGCTTCGGAGAAGAGCATTGCTGCACAAGAAATCGCCTTAAAAGTGTTTTGGGTCATGTAGTGGCGTGTAATAAACAGAAGACTGTGATTTGGTATCTATCTGGTTGCTGACGGCAAATAAACCAGGAACGTCCTAACTGATAGAAGCGAACAGGCGAGTCCCAGGTAGAAGTTTATAAGATGAAGATGCAATCACTAGAACAAGAAGTTTATTTGCCTGACGTTTCGGATTCTCACTCGAATCCATCATCAGAGACATTCGCAGATAGAGGTGAAGGTGGCACCAGGAGTGCAGTATTTATAGCACGTGGCTGACGTGGGACCGTATGCGCACTGCAATTAACAGTTCTCGCAATCGCCGCTGGGGTCGTAATTGATGCGGCGGTGGCTTGGCGGTCCGAGTCCGAGTCGGTAATTGTCGCGATTTCGTCATCCGTGCTGGATGCTGGTGTGACGATTGCTCGGCAAACTGGCTCACTGTCACCGTGATAATTGCTCACCCGCGCCCTTCCCACGTGACTGATTCTCCTGCCCAGGGAAAATCGCAATACGGAATAGGGTACCGGGAGGTCATTGTGTTTGTTGATGGATTGCGGGCCTGAGAACCATGACTCGAGCAGCTCGCAAGGGGTGACAACCGCGTAAGCCGCGAGCTGCTCGAGTCATGGTTCTCAGGCCCGCAATCCATCAGCAATCTTATGGTTATAATGTTGTTTTGTGTACGTTTTACATCGAGTAGTGTCGGTCAATGAATCGCAGTCATGTAAAATATGACAGTTAGAAAATCTAGCAGGCAACATTTGCAGAATGATACAGACTAATACACAAAATATTTTAGTCATAGGCATGTGATTAAGATATGTCTTCTAATTTTAAATGTCGGTTGCATTGCAAGACATGCGTTTAAGTGAGGACAGAGTCAGATTTGTTTCTTATTGCAATGGGACACTGATTTGCGCACCTCCAGCTTTTATCCGCTAATTCCTTTTAAATAACTGAATGGTTTAACGGATTCCGTTTTAGGTTTTTGGAATTTTATAAAATCGAATAACACTGTTTTTTTTCGAAATGCGTTCGTAGCGATGAGGTTAAAGCACTCAAACAATATAAAGGTAGAAAGTAAACCACCACCAGGAACCCTGTGGATATCAAAAACAAAAAGACAGGTCCGTATAAGCCGCTCAGTTTTAAGCCAATCTTTCGACTAAAAACCATAAAAAGCGATTATTTCCAGTGTTTATCAAGGATGAGCAAATTGCTATCCACATCGCGAAAACGTAAGATTTTCTGCAGTACCTTCAATGGAAATGCAAGACTTAATGAATTCAATTGTTGAAGACACCGTAAAAAGGACGGCCCCATAGTCACTGTCCGATGACGCATTCCTCTGAAAAACTCAGTACCCAATTCGTATAGTATTTATTGCATGTATAGGTCTCCTGTTAGTGATAGCTCATCAGTCGCTGTCACAGAAGTCTACAGGTTCTTAAAACAGGAAGAAATGACGGCATCGGTGAATGTACGTCTTGGAAAACAGATTTACGAATGGTCTAGCCCATTCTATGTGTATGATAATCATGTTCCAGAAGATAGACGCAATCAAAACGACTCTTCTTGCGTGTGAGTGCATTGTTTGATGATTTTGGGTGTCGCAAGCTGTCCAAAATTACTCGCTATCAGGGTACGCAAGATGTGATTGTTTTAATTCCATGCAGTCACACATACCGTAGAGAGCAACGTATATCGTAGTTCCTACGGTCTCACTTCCATAAAATTCAATCATAAGCAGGCACTACAACGTGTCTTATTGCATTGCAACTGTGGCTTCATTATAAAAGTTGGCAATCCATGTCAGCACTCGAGTCGTTCGAGTACAGGATTTAACTATCTGTTGGTCGCTGTCCATGCGGCGACGTTCAGCGTATTATGGTGGTGTAATACCGAACGGCCAGAATGAAGGACGCCCTTATTTCGGCATCCCACTTTGTTTCCTCGCCCAAACGCTAATCGCCTGTCCAAACCCGTTAAAAAGACTGCCGACGGTATTTGACGCAACAAAACAAAATGTGAACAAAATGTGATTTTCTACAAATCGAGTAAAAAACGCATATTTTTGCACGTCTTTTAAAAAATATATTTGAACATATAAGACCACCGGAAATCAATGTGAACAATATATGCTAGTGCAAAAGTCATTTTCTACCAAGTATCGTTTTTGAACGCTACTGAAAGGAGTACATTCATAGGCAGACATCCTGGCAAGTACGAAATACTATAGAATTAAGCTACATTATAATTAATAGTACAAAGCTACCTTATTAATCCTTTCCAATCAAAAACGAAATTTTGAATTTTGACCAATATTTCATGAGGACGGTCACGCGCTGTACATCATTTAGTTGCCTGACGTGCACTGTTGCAGGCTGACCCTTAAGACATGGTAAACATGGGACATGCGCCAGTATCCGCCTAAAAATTCTTAATGTCCCTCTCAAAAGTGTCCACAGAATCATCGACAGATTCGCTGACTTGGGTAGTACACTCTCACAAACAGTGAAGCTGCATCCTGAATCTTCAAAATAAACTTATCTTTTCATGGGGTGAAGGTGTCTACCTGGAATTACCGCGATTTCCAGCTGAAGACAAAGCCTGAGGCTTACGAATCTGTCATTTTGACGCCGTATGGATCGAAATGCTGGACAGTTTGGAGAAATAGTTAGGTAACCCCAATCCTGTCTGCCTAAGCCTTCCTCGCAAAATAAGGATAGTAAGACGACCAAACAGGAATCCGCAACAGAAAACGTCAACCTCAACTGACTCATCAGTGTACACATCATCCTGAAGCATGTGTAACCGCGCTGGAGTGGACGTCTTGCGAAGACAGGTGACCAAACTAGTCCCTAAGCAATTATTATACGGCTATCTCATCACATGTGCTCGCCGAAAAGATTAGAAACATGACGCAGCGTGAATGCCCCCAAGACCACCCTAACAGCCGTACATTAACCTCAGACCTGAGAGGACTTCACCCAGAACCGGCTATCCCGGTGCCAGACTTTACTTCACGTGCATAACCCAAGCACCATGATCCACATATTTATTATTTGTCTTTTATTTACTTTTACCATGGCGTAAGTGTTGGATATGGTTTCACCCCCTGCCTTCACTGTTGACAGAGAGATGGCGGTCACAAATTGTGGAAAAATAACCTGTCGTCACCGCTAGTCGACTTTTTAACCTCTCTTTTGCCTGACCGAGTCACGTACTTGAACGAGCAAAACTGATACCCTGCAGTCATCACTGTCACTCATCACACGGTTTCGCTGCATACAGGGAATGATGGCTTACGCTGACCTAGGCGGAATTTGGGGTTAGGCAGACAACATAACATATAGGTATTATGAATCGACAATTGTTATTTGCCACAAACGTCATCTGCGTCAACTTAACACTAGTGATGTTTTGGAGGAGGTATGAATTTTTTAATGCAAGTCCAGACTTGTATGATTTCTGAAAGTTATTGAAGTGGTAAAAGCAAAATCCGGTACGGTAATTCCCACTAACGAGGTTTTTGCAAAGCAAGCAGTTTTATTAAATTCCGCCTGTAAGGTCCTCATGGAAATAAAATGGGTTCATAGGGCCATATGTTGACAGGTTGGTTAATGCCTAGTAAATCTGAAATGTATTAGCTCATGCAACCATAAACATCAAGGTCAGTGCCTACCTTAAAGACTTTACGTCCGCGAAGAGTTCGTGGCATTTATCGTTGTAGTTGTATCTGTTGACATTTAGAGTGTCCTTTAAACGTTCACGAGCACATTGCGTTTTTGTGTTCCCAATGGCCTACCCAAAGTTATTAATTTTATGTTACATAATAATCAAAATTGCTAAAATAATGTGTTTATTTAAACCATTTACCGGCGTAACAAGTTCGTTCGTGTTCCCTCAGATTTATATCTTTATACTTTCTCAAACAGAGGACCTCTTCTCCATGAATATCGGCGTTAACAACGAAGGTGGGCAATAAATGTTCCTCAGATCGATCAATTAATTTTCTCTAATATATTGCCTCCTGACTAAGTATTTTGCCGACGGGCAGCTTTGCAATTTACGTTCTTTTAAAATAAAGATTAAAAGTTAAACTGTTGTCAATTTTCCATATGTCATAGCGAATCAAAGATGGCAATTTTGCTGCGGGCGAAATTTATTTTTACATTTCGAATCATTGGCGCTATGCCCTTTTTCCGTTTAGCCCATGTTTTAAATTGGTGAATGTTCAAAAAGTAGTCACATGAATGCTATGCTGTAGTTAACTGCTAATTATCTAAGGTACGCAGCAGCAAAAAGCTGACTATAAAAATGCAAACTACTGCACGTTTAAAATTTGCTAAATGGACTTCACGGTTGGCCTTTTAACAGTATCTGCAAAGGTGTTAAAACGTATGAACGTCTAGCAAAATAAATGCCTATGAGCGTCATTGCCGAGTTTCAAGCTGAAACATTATAAAGATTTGCATATCGCATTTTTTTAATCAATAAACCCCTGATTTTCAAAAATAACTTTCTTGTTTACATTGTGTTTTGTCAGATTTCCGTGAGGTAAAAATTAATCTTTAATTGCTGCGATTTCGGCTGGCAAAGCTCGGGTTTAGACACGTTCCCTCTTCTAAAAATCATGCACGGATTAACAAACGCAGTCTAGGCAACAACTATGCTGCAAACCTGTGAAATACAAAGAATCGTAGTTTTCCGCCTAAACTTGAAAATATGTCTAGTGAAAAAATTATGAAATACGCAATATAGCCCATGAAATCTGATAATAGAAACTGAGGGGATAGTTTTTTGCACACTCTAAACGTTACTTAGTTTCCTTTCTGGCCTAGTTTTTTTTTAAATAAATATTCTTTTCTCACATGGAAAATCAGTCTGGGCACTTTTATCGCGTAAGATGTTCGTACGGTTGAGTGAAAATGGAGATTCCGATATATTCGATCAATTTTTTATGCTAACGCCCGACCAGATACCGTTTGCGCATTCGAGAGTGTTTACCTTTGAGAGGAGAATACTTTACCTTCATGCGTTCTACTAAACATAGCTTTCCACACTTGAAAATCGACTTTTTCTAATGTTTAGCATGGGAATAAGTTTGCTGACACACTGGTTATTTTGAAGAGCCAGACGCTTTAGTAATTTTAAAATTGGGATTGGCAAACATACGCCGTGTCGTGCCATAAAGTGCAGTAATCTCGTACATAGTCAGACTTTAGTTTGAATGAGTCAACTTGTTTCGACGTTTGGAAAATTATGTGGGCTGCCTCAAAATGACTTTCACCAAATAGTCATTTTCGGTATTGAACATATGGAGCATTATTTGTCGTGCGGTCCGACTTCTCCATGCAGGAAATTCAAAAATTGAATAGAAAAGCAAATAAAATCAACCTGGGTCACCCTTGGCATTGTCTGATATAAGTTCCGTAGGACGTTTGTGCTTGGCAACTATTCAGGGGCAACCAGCCTTAATAATAGACAAACCCCGAGTGCCATCATTTGGATTACAGCACAGATTAATGATAGTTATCTCTGTGTAGTCGTCACGGTGATCAAAGCGTAAGAGGGTCACAGAGTAGAGCTGGGTGCCGCAATGGGACGCAGATTGTATTATCCACCAGATATACCGAACGTTTTTCGGGCCTCTTAGCGCACTGTCTAAGAGGACCTGTTAACGATGAAACCGTGACTGTGCTAACGGGCCGAAATGTTACCAGTCATGCAACATGTTGGGGTTTGTGTAGTAAGTGACTGACATCATGAAATGTTAGCTGAAATCAACATAATGCATTTCCCCTTACGAATGCTTATTTAATTAGGGCTATAATATTGACTATCTTGCGGTCTAATCCCGTGATATTTCAGGCACGTCATGATACCGACTTTCAAATACACCTTCCTCGGCCGCCTGTGCATACCCTACTCGATACAGAAACTAACTACTTTCCCAGCAAGCATTTTTGTTAATGGTTTTGATGCTTATTTGAATCCGAATCAATTTTGGTGAAGACATTATAAAAATACGGTTTCTTGCACTCATTTGATAGTGGACAGTTAATAGACAACGAATGCTCACCTTTCGGATTTAAAAGTGTCCCTGATAATGAGGTTTTTCCTGAGGGCGTAATGTCTTAACGTCCAGCCGTGCAATTTCCCGCTTATTAATGACTCACATCCTGTATGTGACATAGTCTACATCAGTTGCAACATTTTATAAGCCGCATACTGTGTTTTCTTACAGCATAATGAGATGAATTTCCTCGTAGACGGAATGTAAACAACTTGTTAAATAAAACCCCAAAATGAAGATGCAGTGACAATTCGAGTTCAACTTTACGCAGGCGGCCCTGGTGAATAAGTGCTTTTTGGCGTACGTCCAACTTAATGTCGGGAGCTCGTCAGAGCCGACGACTATCAAATGATGTTGAATTAGACGAATTGAATTCCCTAAATGCGATGGTGTGACCGAGACCCTGTCTGGTGTCCTCGCGTAAAAAGCACCAATCTTCTCATATCAGAGACCTTTGTTGTTGCAGAAGGACGACGGAATTGGAACAGGAATTTTTTTGTTGTAAAGGAACGCTTAATGTGGCAACAACGTTTGAGAATTCAACCAACGTTCGTAGCCGCCAATACGGGAAAAATGGTTGGCCGATGGACAACAAAATAAGGACTGGTAATATGACTGACTCGGTTGCCTTGTTAGCAATTGCCTAAGTCCTATTCCTCTTTCCTACTCGTCTTATCTCTTACGTGCACAATGATATTTAGTTAGCTACATCCATGTTTTCATAACTACAGTTCATATAAGACTCACTTGGCTTCTGGTTATTTATTAAGTTTGCTGATAGATGAGCTTGAATTTGGGACAATAGTATAATGTACCACCTCCAACTAACTTGAGTAAGCCTGTGGACCTTGGTAAATACCGAATGATGGTAAAGGGTGTTTTACGGAGAGGAGAGACATAGAAAACAGATAAACATCTGTCTAAATTCTTTTCGTACGCTGTCATTTGACAAAGTATATGGGCACGAAAAGAAAAACATAAACAAAGAACAATCTTTAAAAAATGACGCATGGCTGGTAAATGTACGTTTAGTCAGAAATGGAAGGAAATTTCGGTCGGACCCCTGTTGGTAGCCATGCCCAATTACACCACGATTGTGCCTACTGGTTCAATTTCAATAGTTGTAGTTACGTCCTCATTATGTTTCTAATGCGCTTGCGGACTGTATTTCCTGCACTTCCTTCCCCCCTTTGACTCAGATTGCCGCGGGCGCCGCACACTGTATTTCCCTTCCCCCCTTTACCAAGATTGCCGCGGGCCCCTTCTTTGCGGCGGTACAGGCTTCCTGCGATGAGAGTTGCCCAGCGTAGCTGTCTTCTAGAGGAGGATACTTTCGATTGCCACATCCTTCGTCTTGGCTAGCTTATCCTTCATTTTGCTGTCAGGATGCTGTTTGCTGATCGATTTCGAATCCATGCGTCCAGGGCATACAGTCCGAGCACACAGCCTCCGCGGTTTACCTATGTCCCTCCAACAGAGTATCGGTCGATCTTGCTTGAAAGAACAGCCAGCGCGCAGACGGGACGTCTACCGAAACTCTACCTCTGTTTCAGTCGTACTGACAAAGTGCTCCCCTTCTCCCCCCCGGCCTTTACGAACAGCCATATTGCTTTTCGTCGCAGCGGTTGGGCTGCAAACTGGGACACTTTGTAAACGCCGCCAGGGCCAGTTAGCAATACTTTGCTGCACTTCGGCTTTAACGAACTACGACCCCGGCGTTTCGACTGCGCTGGGTTTCACTTGCGCGTACCTCACCTACCACATCGCGCACTTAGTGCCTACATGGTTCAGACAAAAAGCAGTAAGGCGTTTCGAACGCCGACCCGCCAGACATGGAGGGTTTACTATCCGTCCTTACGATCACCGCCGGCTGTAGGTTAGTTTCATAGCGATCGACTGCAAAGGCAGCTTACTACAACAATCGCGCCTAGCACAAAAATACTGCTTTAGTGTCTAACATACATGTGACCTAAGTGGCAAAAAATATTATTTTCGGAATTTCTTTTCCACCCTACCCTATTTTTTATTAAAGTCTTACCGCGATTGCGTTGTACTTTCCTGCGTGTCGCTGGTTGAATCTCCTGCTGTCATATCCATCATATTGGTTGGAGTATTATCACAGACAATGCGGAATGACCTTCAGAGAGACTGCCTTCCTACTATTGGTCGTTTGCCTCGACTTACAATTTATTCCTATCTGGACCTAGGATGAATTTATTCCGCAGACCGTACTCAGTATCCACGTTCGTTTTTATATCTTTCATTTTTTACCTTATTTAATTTAGGCTACGACGTTGCGACTGCACACAAGTGCCCCACACGTTTACCCCCCATTACCACCGGTCCCGTAAGACAGGGAGCTGGGCGATTTCAGTACCGGGAGGGCTATCAACAGGGATCTAACCGAAATTTCAAAAAATGAGAACCTTGTATAAGAAGTGATGTCTACTTTCAAATTGAATTTTTCGGCATCTTTTCGTAGTTACTATCTGCCCTATCGCTACAAAAAAACTTTTTCCAACGGGCAGATGCTTATATTTTAAACTCTGTTTAAATCTGAAATGCTAGTTGCTTGTTCCTGTATACACCGCATGCATAACGCGTTGGCAATCTTGGGTTCAATACACAGTCATTAAAGCCCTTCTTCCGTTCAAATTTTATTCAGAAATTTCGATAGCAATACAAGGGCTCTGCATACAAAAGTGCCTTATTTAAAATTTCCACAACATCTGACATATTCACTACTGACCACAATGAAAAGAAACCTCTAAACCCCACAAACTTGTATACTGGTGAATTACGAGACACATTTATCACTTTGATAGCAGACACAAGTGTCAAACCACGTCCATTGTTGTCTTCCGGTGCGTATGAAATATCAACGGTGGCCGTCGAGAATACATGTTTGAAGATATATTCCATACCAGTAGCATTCATCCATGCTGGCATGGTTAATGAAACCAGTTCATCCTGAAGGAACAAGTTGAGTATGAATAATGTTATTAACGGCATATACGTGCAAATAACTTACAACTCTATACATCGACTAACAAACATTATTTACTATCTGTGTTTAAACAAGTCAAGGACGACGAAACCTGCGGTATTTATTGCAGTCATTAAATTTCGTGACCTCTTATTCAACTGCGCACGGTCGTTGCATATTTATAAGACAAGGTAAGCATAAAAGACAAAAAAGTCAGTTTGATATTGGGGTGCGCATGGCTAGGGGGACAGAGGAGGAGGGAAGTTACCCAAGCAGACAAGTTCACTTTACAGTGAAAACATGTCAGGCGTGAATAAAATTGAACACACGGGACAGCAGTTGTCATGCGGAGGGAAAGGGGGGATGAGAGAACGGGTTTTCGGGATCGGGTTTTGTCACAGTCGATCCTTACCATGGCAGTGCGAGGTTGATCATGTGATTCAGCTGATTACGGAGTTCCGGTTATCCTCTCCATATTGCAGTGGCCTCGGCAAAACTCAATGAACAAAGCGCATAGTAGACACGGTCCACACGGTGGACCCAACGAAAGCAGCCAGATCACGTGATCAATCTCGCACTGGCATGGTTAGGATCGACAGTGACATAACCCCATTGCCAAACCCGATCTCTAATTCCCCCTTTCCGCCCGCATGACAACTGCTGACCCGTGTGTTCAATTTTATTCACGCCTGACGTGTTTTCACTGTAAAATGAACTTGCCTGCTTGGGTAACTTCCCTCCTCTGTCCCCCTCGTCATGCGCACCCCTATATCAAACTGACTTTTATCTTTTATGTTTACCTTGTCTTTTAAATACGCAATGACCGTGCGCAGTTGAATAAGAGGCCACGAAATTTAACGACTTCAATTAATACCGCATGTTTCGTCGCCTTTGCCTTTTTTCAAAATTCATTCAGGAAAAGAATGCTTCAATTTAGATGAGTGTACTTACCGGATAAGAAAGACGAACACTTATGGAGGAGAAAACAAGGTGGCAAATGCATTGCACGAGTTTTTTGTTTCTGATGGTTTTAATTATGCTGCAGTCGTTGACAATAGACTGTTTGCTGACCCGAACATTCATTTCTGTCCAGGTTTCTGAACTATCATTTTGTCTTATTATAATGTCATCTATTTTCTCCAGTAAATGTTCAACGACTTCCGGCAAACGAAACATGTCGCCTTTTTTCGGACACGTCATTGGTTCTAGAAATTAATTAATTGTGATAATAATTACTAAACTCGAAAAGTGTATTCGAAAAAAATTATGGATACTATGGTATACAATGGTCCTGTCTGGGACACTATAGGAGAATTTGCTGACCTTTCTTTATAGGTCTGTTAAACGAAACATAGGTTTAAATTCTCATGGGAATTTAAGAGTTCAAATCTCTAGTAATTTTATCCTGGCCAAAGGCGTGGACTTTAAAATTGCCGCGATTAACTCTTAGAGGCCTTGTATGTACAACTTTGCATACAAATTAAATAAAATTTCTTGTTCAAACGTGCTCATTTTTGGGATATGCATATGCATTCCAAAAAAGCCTTCCTAAAGTATTTAATGGGCTTTACGCATGCAATAAAAAACCGTTTTCATACTATTTTGCAAAATAACGTACCATTATTATGAAAGCAGGCCATAGCACATAGTAAAACAGCAAATACGCAACAGATCGTCATTGTCATTGCGTTTTTTCAACTACGCACCTGCCACCCCCGGATATTATGCCATTTCTAATGCCCAGTTCATATTAATGTTCTTTCTTATATCGTTCTTATTGGATGTCTCGTTAGACGTCTTCAAGTGCGCGCGTGCTGCTTAATGCTTTAAGTTTTAAGAATTTTTTCGTCTGAAGCATGCAAAGTCACTTATCCATCAACGATATTGTAAGGCCTGATCAGTTGACCTCATATTTCGGGAACCATTGTTAAGGTTAAAGGTATACTCTCATCTTTTAAGATCTAGGATGAAGGAACTAGCACAGAATGTGTGCTTCCGATGGACGTTTTATCATTTTGTTTGATTCAAGTTCCCAAAGGCTCTAGCCGTATCTTTTATTTAAGTTTTATTCTCAGTTTGGCATCCTTCATTGTGCCGTATCAAACTTGCAATGCCGACGGCCCGTGAAGGCAGAAATATTTGTAGTAACAGCAGCAACATGATTGGCAGTTTTATTAACGCTTATGACAACCATGATGGTATTGACAGTCGCGGTAGCAGCTGCTTCGAAAGCCTTCACGATATCACTTTAAATCTGTTCAAGAAGCAACTTTTTATAAATTACAAGGGGATATACCCCAGGAAGATATCGACATTTCGAATGAAACTAGTTCCAACCAAACCTGTGAGACACATTGAACAAACATGTTTGCTTAAGTAATGCTTAGCAATGTCATTACAGTAGGTGGACTAACTCATGAAATGTCTGAAGAAATTTCGAAATGCGTTCTCGTTTTGAAAAGATTGATTAATTATGATTGTAAAATTAAGCATCGTGTAGCATAATCCTTCATGATCCAGTTACCTAAGGGTGCCGGCTTCCGAACGAAATTATTTTCGACTGCATGCAAGATCTTTGCTCTGCAAAAAATGGCTACTTAGGTAGCATGTAATTTTCTCATTGATTTTCGATGCTCTGAAAAGTTCAATTATATTTCATTGAAAACATGTATAAAAAGTTTTTTCTTTCACTTATTCGAAAATCCATCGTTTTTCCATTTTATGCTCGACGGAAGTATATGATTCGGTTTTAAAAACACTCTTCCAATTCCCGAGTAACTTTGAACCCGACTTGCTGGTAAACTTGCACTTATGGTCTTAAATCTACAAGTCCACAATTTTCCGTGTACGGAAAATCATATATTTCTCTATAGTATTAAGAGAAGGCCATATAGGTTTCATAAAATTAAACAAAGGATTTGGACAATACTGTTAACTTTACAAGCCACATTGGCAGATACAGATACATGGCGTTTCATGAACGGCAATTTCACGGTATCAAAAAATCTCACAATTAGGAACTTTTTGAAACCGAATTATACTCATCCTTCGATCATAAAATTGAAAGTAGACTTATGTTTTTACCGACCAAATAAAAGAATAAATATTTTTATGCACGCTTTCAATGAAATATAATTGAATTTTCAGAGCATCGAAAATCAAGGAAAAAATTGTGTGCTATTTAAGTAGTCATTTTTTGCAGATTATAGTTCTTGAATGCAGTCAACATTGGTTCGTTCGAAAGAAGACACCCTGGCGTAACTGGATCATTATAGAATTATGTTGCATTATGATAAATTCTACAACCCTACTTAATCAATCTTTCCGAAACGAGAACGCCGTTTGAAATTTCTACCGACATTTCCCAAGTTAGCCTACCTACTCTATGTCTTAAATTTAAATCGAGTTCAGTCGTGCTGGTGAAAGTGTATGTAATTGAAAAATAACTCATGCTCCTTTTGTACAAACACTACATTGTAAAATGCTCATAAGCTCATGAACAAACTCCGCTGAGATAAATCGCTTCTGTGCATCCCTTAGGGGAGTTCTATACTTAATTGAAAAGATCTTTATATCCTCTTAGACACACATAATAAAAACACTACATTCATTATGCCGAACTCGGCATGTTTTGAAAGTAAGCTGCATAAGCCGACAGTAAACCTACCTTTTAACAAGGTTTAGATTCATAGTTTATGGCCAGAAGGCCGATTCAATTTTAAGTTCTGCGGTACGGATATTATTAGTGTATAGGCTTTTAATTCATTAATACATCAGTAAAAATGTATTTTGATGAAAATGACAACTAAATTAAAGGAATGACATAAATGGACATAGGCTTTGTTGCTGAAACACCTAGCTAACTGTTTGGGAAAAAAATCGCCAACTACTCATTTTGGCCAGAACACAGATAAATCGATTTTCATTTTGCAGATTTGTTTACAGTGGACTTTTCAACATCATCGACACAGTGCGAGTCCCGGTTTCTGAATGTCGGTTTATTTACAGCTAGGGTTTTCTATCAGAAATGATGGCACGGAACGTTGAGATGCCAGTGTGGGGCGAAAATATGCCAAATGTCATGGTACAAGGAGGGGAGGGAATTTCAAATGATTGCGGGGGTATATAACTTCACCCGGAATATGGTCAGCCAACTGCTTGACCCACGTGAAATGTCGTTGTAGTATAACATCATTTTAAACGTTGGAAAGTGCGGCGAAAGAAGATATCATTCGTAGAATGTGTTATCAAATGAGCATGTTTTTTCATCGCAACTGGGGATGATAAACACAGTAATATATCTGGACCTCGGATCTTCAGGCATATTACAGATATGTATGTATTCCTTTTCTGGGCACGTCACTGTTCTCCGGAAACTTTAAACTTTATTGAGACCTAACAACTTGTCATACTCTTAAGTGTTATTAAACACTTAAATAGACGCTTTTTTGACAAGAAAATGTAGGTTTTTAAAAATTTATTCGATCCTGAAAGGAAGGTGCGTCACATGTGGCCTACAATATGGGGCTTGCCGTAGGGGAGCAACAGTTGTTTTTAAATCTTTACGACGGAAACAAATGGATTAGTATTTATTGCTGAGTTAGCGTCGGTTTTATCCGGTCGCTTTTGTTCTATTTCTCATGGCTAATGTGCATATATCCGTTCAGATGGCCTTATTTGCGAGCGAAAAGTGGGTATTTAAAACCAATAACATTTACCGCACCTTACATTAGAAAGGAATCCCTCCCAGAATGATAACTGAGAAAATTTTGCACAAGTTAAAAATCAACAGGATGTCATTATTGGGCGTGTATTTGCATGAGGTTAAATCTCGTTGCGAGTGCAGTCTATTTAAGGCATGAGATGTCTTGGCTACTGTTAGGAAACAAAGCATAAGGCACAAAAGTTAAAATGGCATCATTATGAAGTCAGAACAGCTCATTTTCATGCCGCAGGATGACTCAGCCAGTACCGCCAAATTATCATAGTGATGCGGTTTATTAAGGAGACAACATATCCAAGTTGACTTGGGGATACGGCTTCCCATGCTAATGAGTAACACGGAATTAGAAAAACCTGAAAATCCATAACTAACATTTTATTAGGAACTCTTGAGACGACAATGTTGTGCTTGTCCACCGTACAGACTAACCATGTCATTAAGCGCACTTTTGTCTCCACTCAGAATAACGCACCAGGCCAGTACAGAAAACGTCCGCTTGACATATTATTATACGAATTTTCAGATTATAAAGGTTTGAATTCTGCTTTTAGTAGATCATAACCCGTAACGGTTTCTCAATTATTTATGTGAAATTTACTTTTTCAATGAAGATTATGAACAAAAATGCCTTGCCCATTACCAAACCGATGTTTTGGTGATTTGAACCTTGGATATTTTAAGCCCAGAACTGAACGGTTTGACTGTGCGATCTCATGGATACTTGCACAGCGTAAAAACTTCCATCGGTTCATCCCATAGGAACATTCGATGCAGGTGGAGGCTGTTTGTTTATTTTGTTGGATACCATAAATTCCACTGCACTTTCACCGTTTTCAGCATGAATACGACTATGAATCCAGTATGCATGATGGAATTCTTATATGTTTTGTTCCTTTAGCTGCCTCAGTACAGGGTTCTCAAAAGATACCGCGTGAATTACTAAAGCATGCGTTTACGTGTAAGGGGGAGGTTTCTGCAATTGGACGGGAGGACTTTCGTCCGAATTCAATTTGTTCGCATACCAGAGGCAGGTCAGGACTATCCCAAAGACGAATGACCAGATTTTTTCAGGCCATCACAAAAGAACTGGAGAAAGCTCTTCATGCACCTGGCGAAAAACCAATTGAACCGCCGTCTTCCTACTCCGTACAGCTCGATGTGTTCTTAATCTGGTTCCCTCGTTCTGGTTGACATTCCATTAATTGTGTGTTCAAGCTTCCGTAAATAAAATGGATTTCTTATGGCGAACATATTTTGACCACGAAAGACATCGGAACTCTGCCGCACAGCATAAAGTTCACCGCTAGGGTTATATTTTGCAACATATTTTACATCGATTTCGTATGGGCACCAAGCATACACTTTAAAGCTGTCAGCTCAAAGGTTATGGGAGCCATCTGTTTTCAAACAATTGACATGCGTAATGCAGAGCAGTTCTTCTGGACTAAGTGTAGGACGGACAAATTGGAAACACATAAAGAAAGATCTATTGATGTGCCCTAGTCGTAGCGCTTCTTCAGAAGATGGTTTAATTTTTTGCTCACAGGCAAGGGACAAAAAGCACAAACGATAAATGAATGCCGCTAGGAATATTTGATGCATGCATATAAATTAAGTTGCCTAACTCATGAAATGTAAACCGAAATTCCGAAATGCGTTGTCATTTAGAAAATATTAATTAGGCAGGGTTGTAAAAGTAATCGTTAGGCAACATAATTTTATTAAAATTCAGCTACCACAGGATGCCAACATTTGAACGAAATTCGTTCCGGCTGCATTCAAAGACTATGCTCTGTAAAAACTGACTACATATATATCACGCTTTTTTATCATTGATTTTCGACGTCCTTAAAAATTAAATTATATTTCATGGAAAACATGCGTAAAAATATTCCTTCGCTTACTCATTCGGTAGAAAATGACGTCTCTTTTATTTTTATACGTAACGAAAAGGCATAATTTGGTTTAAACAGAGTTTATAATCGTGGGCTTTTTTATTTCGTGAGATGTCCGTTCATAAAACGCCATGTCTCTGCATTTACTAATGTGGATTGTTAATTTAACAACAGGGCTTAAAACCTTTGTTGAATTTTACCAACCCATATGATATTCTCTTAACACTGTAGAGGAATATATGGTTATCCGTACGCGAAAAATTTACGGCTTGTAGTTTTGAGACCCTGAGGGCAAGTTTAACCGCAGGTCGGATTCAAAACTGTTCGGGAATTGGAACAGTTGTCTTAAAGACGCTCGATAATCCCAACACAGTTTAGTCGACTTGCTGAGTCTGAGCAAACAAGCTCAAACCAATAAATAACGCATATTTTCGAATGGTATAAATTTCTCAAAGTAACACATTTACTCATTATGTTAAGATTTATATTATGAAAGAGGTGCCATAGAGCGAATGCATGAGGATTGAAACACATATTTCATGGTCTTCACGAAGCGAAAATTCATGAAGTTCTGCAAATCGAAACTGTCTGCTCAGGATATCAAATCTAGTTCACCGATAGCCTCTTGGGTCTTCCTTACGTAAAATGCTTGACAGTTTGTTTACGACAGGCCTGGAGTCTCCAAAAACGATAATTTGGGACTCAATTAACGGGGAATATTGACATTTATCATGAACCTACTCCGCAGTATACAGTCACATATCCAACAGAATATGTACTGGTATCAATGTTGTATTTAACGTATTGCTTCTAACCAAGGTAATAATCGGGAGAAGACCCCCAAACATTTGTGACCTGGAAGGAATACCTACCATACCTATTTGAGTATGTATTAGCCGGACACAATTCCTTCGGTTTTCTGTTTCACCTGACCTCAGAGCGAACGTCCGGTGCAATACATACCATCACCTCTACCATCTGCTCAGATGGTTGGGAAGCGGTCGCTGTAGTTGGCCTGTTGCTTCATTTACACTACCATCCCCTCAGACAGTTGAGAGGTGATCGCTGTAGATCGACCCTTTCATTATGTACTATGACCTCAGATCAGAGAGCTGAAAGGCGACCGCTGTAGTGCTACTTCGTCTGCACTACTATCTGCTCAGATAGTTGAGAAGCGACCGCTGTAGTTTGTCTGTTGCTTCAGTTTCACAACCATTCTGTCAGATTATTGAGAAGCGACAGCTGTAGATCGACCGATTCATTATCTACCATGACCTCAGCTCTGAGAGCTAAGAAGCGACCGTTGTAGCGAGGCAAGCTACTAAATTATTACCTTACTGTGGAAGTTTCTTAGAATTTGGACTTCACCTCACGCAAACTTAGCGGACGGAACTACGAACACATCGCTGACGTCCAATACACAACCGTATAATTGGCAATTTCTTCTGTTGTTGACTTCGTAGTCATTTGTGATCGCACCAACGAACCATGGTACTAAATATTTACTACATCTCGGATGTTACCTAACACTTACGTTTTATCACGGACAAACAAAACACGCGGAGAGGCGAATACATCATTAACGTCTATATGTCGGAGGCAGGATCTAAAATTCCTTTTGGTTCTCTTCGCGAGCCACTCACGATCACACTTTGGAGGCCTGATGCTTCATTCATACTACATCGCAGACGTTTATTAACGTTTGGGCTTCCACTCATCCAATATACCAGACGGACCAACAATTACATCGCTACCGTCTAATGCACGGAAGCAGGTACTACAACTCCCCTTTGTTGTCTTCGCGAGTCGCTCTCAATCACATTTTGGAGGTATGGTTCGCAATTTGCAGTTCCTTGAAGATGGTCAGAACCTCCAAATTACTTGTAAAAATCAGGACAGATCGCCAACACTACCCCCACTTTGCGGTTTCTAGGACTTCCGAAACACAAGGCATGGGTGTTGGAAGAAGGTTTTTTCAAAAAATCTGCTTGCATTAATGTAAATATTTTTGCATACTACTCTTAATTCATAGTGGATAGGCCATTCTAACGTGAAACAGGAACAGTTCCCAGGCCTCTTTAAGCCCAATGGAATTCAGGCCGAACCAGGAACGATATTGTACTTCGTCAATATGAGCTCATACGGTCGATCAAACACAGGACCTCCTTCGTGAAGTTTTTTTTTGAGTCGACTCCAATACGTCTCAATCGAATTGTTGCGCTTGTTCGTCGTCGGATCCTTGAAGTGCTTAAAGTTGTTCATGGAAAAGTGCTAGTATCCTTCCGAGTACAGCTGACTATAAGCCTTCGACTCATCTGTAACCACAATGCTTCCTCTTGCGATTCACTTCGTAATGACGGTTCGCAGAGCAGGACAACTTCTGTCGTTGAACTGCTCAACTAATGCTTTTCGTTGGTTAGTATCGTACATTCCAACGAGAACCCATTGCCTATTCCGCTTACCCACATTATCGTTCCTTCTGCTTATTGCATTTCCTGGGATTCCTGTTTTTATTTTACGTCGAGGTATATATATTTATTACAATAGCGGATTTCACAGGTATGATGGTCGCTTATCAACACCTAAAGTGGCAGACTGATCATGACCTTCATGAACATCAGATCAAGTCCGAAGTAAGACAAGTGCGCCGGAAAGTGAATTTTATGACGTAAAAAGGACATACACCAATCAGGGTACCGAACGCGTACGCCTTTACAGAATGAGTTAGGAATAAGTGGCCGGTTGTTGGTCGGAAAATGAACCTGCACGTAGAGTGCCACCATGTAGAGAATTGTTTACATCAGACGAAAATAATCCTGGATTTGTTTACTAACTCGCCGAATTCCTTCTATCTGTACAACAATGCACCTTCCTTTGTTAAAATTATCATGCCTTGGGGTACTACCGCAAACAATATGTTACTTTTCGAACAATTCATGTACGCGGGCTCCAGTACTCGAAAACCATTTTATTAGCATAAGCTGTCCAAAAACAATTCTCTAACGTACCGCGTAAGCAATCGTACAAAGAGTTAGTGCAATGTGTTTTCATTTGTTAAAATAACTATGCCATAGAGTGCTACCTCTGATCTTCTTGGCTTATCATGACACCTCGCCCAGTTGCGGAGGAGGAGGAGGAGGAGGAGGAGGAGGAGTAGGAAGAGAAAGAGAGCGGTGTATTCCACACAAGTCTAATACCACTGTGAAAGAATTCACGTGCATGCTCTTACGTGGATGTGTAGCGGACTGTAGACATCGTTGGGAGTGTGTTAACACCGACACACCGAAAAGTACAGTGATTAGATTCAGAGTTTTCAGGAACAACGAAGAAGATCACAGAGCGCTAAAAGGAACTGCATTTCGAAACCAAGGCTTAAGACAATGCGCCTTTTTGAACACAATTACACAGCGACACGGTTTGCCCCTCGGTCGATCACCCAGTAGGTCGCCAATTTAGGAATTAGATAAATGAAATCACTAAGACGCCGTTTTTTATCAGAATGTTTATTATAACTAGTGGTGGCAATACAACGGTTTGGCATATAATAGTGCCTCGTTTAAAAAATCTTCCATATCTCGCGGATCTATCAGCGACCATACTGAAAAACCTCTTTCGAGGCCTTTAACATAATACATTGGCGAATTACCAGAAAGATTGTAAACTTGAATTACAGGCAGAAGAATAATGCCTCGCTTGCGATCATTTCTGTATGCGTGAGAAATGTCAACTGTGACTTTTGAAAATACGTCAATAAATGTACATTCCAGATGAGGGACATTTGTCCACGAAGGCACATTTGTAGCAGGCAGTGGATTCTGAAATAAATATGTAATGGACATCTTCCTAGCTTTGAAGGCCAGAAATACAGTGAAGCGTGTTAAAAATATTTTACAGGCATAAATTCTATTAACAATGAGCTCAGACTCACCGAATGAGAAACGCTAACAGTTACAGAAGGAAACGTTAGAATGCATCGGAACTTCACGGCTCGTTTGTGCAATATACCCTTCAGATATTCGCACTCTCTGACAACGGCCTTTCCGCCAATGTGCATTTTCATTTCCGTTGATGAATCACGGCTGAAATTTCGTCTTACACTAATATCGTACGGTTTTTCCAACAGATGTTCAACCGCTTCGGGTAAATAAACTGTGTCTCCGTGTTTTGGACACATTTTTGTTTCTAAGGATCAACAGAGTGGGCGAATCATTTTGGACTTCAAAGAAGGGCAAAATTTTGGCCCAAAATTTGTTTTTGTATTAAAGCTAAGGTGGCGATAAACAAGCAAAATGTGTAGACGTACAGTTACACGGGCCGCATCATTGTCTTAGAAAAAGAATATCTCCAGAAAAATTGAAGGGTCAAAATTATGAAATCTCTTCAACAGTTTGCCATAAACTGAACGACCGCGGACAAGTAAGTACGACAGTTTTTATCTAGAAATTTATTTTTGAGTCTGCATAAATAAGCAAAAGGCGCATCTGCTGAAATTTTTAGTAAATGTTAGCATTTTATTAATTATAACTCAGGACTTAAAAGATTGATTATGTTTTTATTTTGCGAATAAAAACTTACTTCTTGCCACTAGACATGCACGTGCACAAAGTAGGAACGTAAAAAAATAACAGATTTTATATTTCATCGCTGTTTCGTCCGGTTACTCTATCTACCACCTTTTTTTATTATATAAATCGCAGACTCCAATCCACGCATGTGAATTCTACAGTTTCGTTCTTATTGGCTCCTACGACCTTTACGCCTTTTGTGTGGATAGAAGTATGCCTGTAAACTGCGCGGGAACATTTTTTGAAGAGCCAAAACGCCACGGACTCGGCATTAGAGCAACTCAAATGATCCCGGGACATTGCACAAATTGCGCCCATTCCTCTACTTTAACTCAATATCCTTTGTACTTTAAAAACCAATTAATTTTTAAAAAGAAGTAGTTCAAACAAACATTTTCTATATGGGTCATTTGTTTTATGTCCTCGGACACTAACTCAACCTCGTTTCGGCGTATTGAGAATCAAGATTTCAATACCTTCGTTTAGAAATGCATTTATAACAACTAAATATAACGGACGAAAGTGACACATGCCATACTAGCAACAATCCAACCCAATTTCGACCAGTCATTGACTCTATTTTCGTTATCCATGTCAATCTCAAATCGTAATTCTATACAAACAAACGCTGTTAATATTACGATGCGTAAGTGAATCGTTTGATCAGTTAATCAATATATACACAGAATCGAAAGTGCAAACCTACATATAAGATTTCCCAACATCCTGCCAATGCAGCAGAAAGAAATACGTTACGGCAAAACAACAAAAAATGAAAGTTAACAATGATCAGTGGTCATAGAGGGAGAAAAGATTAACCTCCGTGTCCTCGCTGTAACGCGTCACGTCAAGACACGGGTACAAAAGTGTGGAGCTTGGCTTGGTCAAAAAATACAAAATGCCTGCCCAGGTTCCCCTCTAAACGGCAAAGTGAGAAGTAGTTTCTTCGTTTGAGCCATGCCGGCGTGCATGTTGGGTGTCGTTCCTCAACGCATACCTCAATTTACTTATCGCGACATCCATTTCCTTGCAAATACATTCTCTGAATGGCCGGAGTAGATATTGTCTCGGCTCCGTTGTTTAGTTAGGGGACAAAGGTTCGTTACCGGCACAAAGGAATGAAACTTTAGAAATCTCTGTACTGTTATGTTTTGCCGTAAAGTGCACTTGCATAGATGAGAGAATCTTATAAACACGATTTCCGCAAAGGGAAAATACGCTGCCTGCTTATATTCTAAAGTGAAGATCGACGTTTGGTGAGCTTGATTTACATTATCAAGGGGGTGTCTAAATTACGGTTTTCACCATATTTACGGAAATCCTATTAAAATATCGATTATAACGAGCAAATTTATTAATAACCGAATAAAGCTGGTTCAAAAGAAGAGTGGGCGTTCACCGGGAGGGGTTTATTTGAGATCCGACGTTTCGGGTAGTTTACTCGTCTACCCATCTTCAGGGACTGAGAGGTCCTGTGCACAGCACTCCTTATTATGGCGCCCTTTGTCCAATGCGTGATCCGCCAATGCCGCCTGTGTGGCTGCATCCAACCCGCATGTCACCGTTACCTGAATCGCCCCCGTCGGCCGCGGTGATGACTGACGGCCCCGATTGTCCGGCGACGTGACTGTCCCCCGCTAAGAAGGTTCGTAAAGTCAGATAAGGGGGAGGCAAATTAATGTGGCGGTTGACAGAGCGGTCGGTGGACATCCAGGCTTCTTGCACTTGCCTTGCTGTGTGGTCGCCGCCCCGGCCCACAATCTCAACGGCGTCAAAGTTGAAGATGTGTCCCATTTGCGCGGCATGGGTTGCTACCTCCGACTTTGGGTCCAACCTTCGCACGGCCAACTTATGCTCGTGCATTCGCGTTTGCAGCCGTCGGCCGGTTTCCCCAACGTAGTCGCAACCTCCGCAGCTGCATTGGAGTCGGTAGACAACGGCCGACATCTCCTGCTTAGGGATCGGATCTTTCGGCCGCATCACTTGCCGGCGGATTGTTGAGTCAGGCCTGTGGGCAACACCTATTCCGAGTGGCGCGAGTGATCGAGCCACGACTTCGGAGACCCCTTTAATGTACGGAATGCTCCGCCACGAGCTTGGCTGACTGTGCTCCTCGTTCCGTTTCTTTGGCTGCCTCCGGCTTCGTTCTATGAATGGCCGTGGATAGCCATTGGCTCTGAAAAGTTCTCGGAGGAACGTCAAATAAACCCCTCCCGGTGAACGCCCACTCTTCATTTGATATGCCACCTGGGAATCGGATTTTCACTACTATTAAAGCTGGTTCATTTCTAGTTATCTCATAAAGATATCCGCAAGTGTGAGCACGGTTGTGTTACCATCAATACTTTCACAATGCGGCGTTAAATAGACACTGACTCTGTACTGGTCACCTGAGTTTACTCATGCAGTCTTGCTGTGTCTGCATTGCCATACTGCGTCTTGGCATCCTGCAGAGTGTTTATGATCCATGCCAGAATATTTATGCGTGACTTGCTTTTAGAAGCTCAAGTGGATTTGCATGCGTCGGGTCGTGTAGGAATTTGCATTTCGCTTTACCCGAGGAGAGACGGCCTCTGAGTTGGCACTGATAAAATTTTGTTTTTAGTTGTGCCAACCCCCACATTGCCTGTTCTATGGACCAGTTCCAGATGCATTTCCATATGTGTGTAGACAAGGTGAAAATTGTGTTTGTATGCAAAAATTCAGTAGAGCTGACAGTTTGACTAGATGTTCAAGTAAAATCTACCGACGCTGAAAACCTAAATGTTCATTTGTATATCGCAGTGGACCATATAACCATTTTCGTAACCCGAATGGCATTTTTAAAATGGTACTGTCCCAAACACTTCGACATTAAATACACTATGCTGATAATTTTATCAAGCCAAATTATTGAGTTTTGATCATAAGACTGGATGGTGCATACTTTGGACACTTCCATCGACTAGGGTGTTCCTTATACTGACAAACGGGAAAGGCACATTTGAAGGTCGATTCCTTCAACGTCTGATCCAGTATAACGGCCCTGACACAAAGTTTTATTTTTACAATTAATTTAATATTTCATCACTATTGCAACGCGAAAGCTGTACACAAGTCCTCTTATCATAGACACCACATAAGTCATTTTCAAATGTCTGGATGTTTTTGTAGTCAAGGCGAAAGAGGGCCCGGGACCTCAACATTTCGACCTGTGTCGAAGTAGTTTCTGTCAACATGCCAATTTTGCCCACTACTTTGCCGAAACCCACACCGACATCTGCAAACACATTTGCTGTGGTATTTCTGTAAGCCGGTGATGGTACATCAGTCAGCATTCGCACCGCTTGACCCCATGCCCTGCTCTCAGACTGCTGTGCTAGACTGATTGTTGGCAGGGTTTTGAGTTCAACAACACTTTAATCGGTCAATCAGTCAGCTTGTATCCTTTCTTCGCTAATCCCTGAAACCCACACTCCAGATCAAACTACGAACAGTCAGTTGACGGGTGGATAAGTACCTCACTTCAATGCGTAAATTATGCGAGCACTTATGTAATAGGAATAATTCAGTTTTCGTCATGCATAGGTAAATAAGCTGCCGGAATTTCATGAAGGTTTAGATGTCCCTTTTACGTAACACAGCGATTATTTCGGAATTCGGCATTGGCGATTTCTCGTTTTTTAAGATCTCGTTAGCATACCATGAATGGCAACGTACTTTAAGCTGGGTGGCATCATTGCGATTTAAATGAGCTGTTTCTCCCAAACGCCTGACCGTTCGCTGGACTTCCCCTTGTTAACTCATCTTTTCATACTTCAACATTCTGAAAGATTTGACGGGTACTGTGGGGAGAAACTTTTGCTTTTCTTTCCCGTTTGAAATGGTAGAAAGAGTTGGAGACTTCTTGAAATTACCTGCTCTGAGAGCATAAAATTGTTCAAAACGTGACGAACAAATGCCAAAGAAAAACCCAGAAACTTATTTCTCTTCATTAAAATATATTGGCTTTTGACCAGAAGACTGAAGGCTGACCACTTTGAACGATTCCAACGGTTGTAATATGAAAAAACATTGTGTATGCTTGGATGTTTTTCGTGTTTTTATTTGTATTTTTATATATACAAGTCGGTAAAATATATTTGGACGCCGGATCCTTCCCTGTTACTACAGTATAACGGGCACTGACCTTAGGGTTGCCTTTCTACTATAAATTCTATATTTCGCCACTTCTGCAACGCGATCGCTACTAACAAGTCCTCTTATTTTAGCTATCAAATTAAATAATATTTAATCTATCAAAAATGTGTACAAGTGTCTTTGTATTCAATGAGGAAGAGCGTCTGGGATCTCGGCATCATGAAGAATACTTAAGAAGTCTATTTTAACCTACTTATTTTTTTTATTACGCCACCCAAAAAGCACATCGAAATCAGTAAACTAAGTGTGTCGTGGCATTTCTAAACTCCTGCGATGGGGCGTAATTCACAGCTTTTCATATCGCCTGACCTGATCCTCTCTTCTCAGACTGCTGTGTTGGACTAGTTTTTGGCGGGGTTTTGAGTTCAAAAACACTTTACTCAGTCAATTAGTCAGTTTATCCCTGGTCTTTCTTCGGCTGATCCTTAAGACCTGCATGTCAGATCAAACTACGAACACTCAGTTTGCGGGTTGCATAAGCCTGTCAACTTAATAACACCCAGGGGATGCAAAGTTAGCGCGAGTTAGACATATATTATTTCGCGAAATATAGACAAAACTATGGAAACATTCAAGTACTGTGAAAAGTCCAGTTTTCATCTTACAAGAGCAATCAGCCACCCAGATTTTCTCGAAATGTAGATGTTCTTTTTGCGTAGTACAGCGATTATTCCGAAAGTAGCCATTGGCAAGTGAACTTACAGGCCGCATCAAAATACGCTTTCCAGGTAGGGCTGACTTATGTGCTCCTTGAAGAAGGAAGGGGAGAAGGTACGCCACGCGCAAGTAGTAAAGGTTGACGTGCAAATAATTCTGGAAAGGGTAAGGTACTCTCGTGTAATAACCAGACTGTTGCCTTAACCTTGACCCTAACCCGACACTAAACATTAACTCCACAGTTAGCACTATTTCGCACCTTAACCCCAAATTTTGATCCTGGCTTTTCTTCCCGTTACCTTTAAGTCTAGCTCTAAACCAAAGCCTTAATGTGACCCTGACCCTTATTTCGCTGGAGGAGAGCTCGAAACCACCCGTATTGCACGCGGTTCCTATCCTCACCTCCTGTTCGGGGGGCCACATAAGTCAATCTTACTCATCTGTAATAAATCTTGGTGGCTCGGCCACGATTAAATTGCCATGAATGCGGGCACAGTTTCCACAATGAACACCAGGATTTGGCAGTTTCTGTTTCAAGCATGAGGCTTTAATCAATCCACCTTCGGCAAGGCAACCACATCTCAGTTTCCGAAAAATGTGAAAGGGTTCTGGTTTAGGTGCAGTAGTTAAGATCTGCTAGTTTGCAAAAATCAGTTTTTTAATGTATCAATAAATTAAGAGCCTTTTATTGTGCTCTATAAGGTATACAATAAATGAGAAAACTAAAGGTGTGAGTTGATGACGCTTACTCGGAATGACAAAATGATATTTTCTAATAATTTTTTTAAATTTCGCCGCAGTTTTCATTCGTATCGGAGATCTGTTGTGAAGATAACTGCACTACAAATGCACATAATTACTTGCGCCTTCAATAACTGGAATATGCATTAAGGCAATATGGATTGTAGAAGACATAAAAGCAGATATTATTTTCAGTAGAAGGATGTGGGACCACGGGCCGCCACTTTTCCATTTTCCATATAATCCTACTTCATGAAAAAAGCTCCTGTTTTGCGGATCTGCTAACCTTTTTGGAGGATGATTTTGCTGCAGACTTCGCATGTGTCTGCATCAATAATGTTAAAAGGGGTCTATACCAGACACCTTTACCTGAGTTAACCTCATGTGGTACGGACCTATACATTCTGAACTTCATAGTTAGTCCATAGTTGATCAAAAGCAGGGAGTTTGTGCCGAAAACAATCATATAGAAAGAGCTAAATCGGACAAGCGCCTCCCATTAAGGATCAGTGTTTGGTTGCTTTTTATGCTACTATACGTTTCAGACAGTCTAAATGCACTTGCCTGAGACAAGATCGTGTTTGCTGATGAGGTGATAATCTCGAAAATACTTTCACATCCGAGTGTATAAGTAACAACTCAGAGTGTTCTGTATCCATCACAGAAGTGATTTGAGAGATGACTTCTCTGTTTCAGTGTACACTGGCTTCCGACTATTCATCTGCACCTGAAAAGTTGCCGTTTGACCGACGAGAGGATGCCCTACCGAACATCCGAAATGTCTTCTCGATGAGACCTTAATGAGTGAGTGTCGAAAGAAATGAAATCTCCAGTTCTTTCGACAATGTCCACGGATATTCAATGTCATCGATGGGACCTTTCCGTTTTCAAGAAAAAAGTGTCCGATAAAATATGCTCAGTAGTGGAGTTTTCAACTGAAATTTGACCTACAGAAGTGGAGCTCGTGTATGAGGCAGGAGGAGAAAGTTTTTTAACACTAATTTCGTTGATCGTCAGGTTTAATAAGATTTCTATTAGGACGGAAATTTTCTAAATTTCCCCTTTGCGAAACTAACGGTGAAGAGGCGTTTATTCCGTTTTATAAATACGTACTTCATCTTGGAAACGATTTCACTTCTATAACGTCCGTTAAGCACTCCTAGGACACTGGTTATTACACATAAGAAGGTACTTAAGAAATTTAAAAGATTCACCTGATAAAATGAAGCTCTGTATGAAAATTCATAGTCCTATATATGTTTTTCGAGTCTGAAGTGCTTGGTTTCAATCCCAGTGCAGTATTCTATAGGACTGTATTGGTTCGCTTGAAAGATAGCATCATGGGTTATCTGGTATGGGCTCATAGGCATGGAAGTAATAATTCCTATGTTGAAAATTCAGGACCAAATGACTGAGTCAGCTGCGCAGCTACCTTCTCTTACTGGGGTGTATTTTTCGTTTCAAATTACCTCTCTCCTAAAATTGAGTTGATTGTGGAGGGTTTTCAATAAGGTACAATTTAAAGTAAGGCATGAAGGAATTGTATAGCCGCTGCGTTACTTTCTACCCCGTTCCGTCAGAAATTTAAATTCCGTTGAGCATCGGAAGATAGGAGAACCGAAAATGCATTTAAGCGGTTCCACCTGTCTTCTTCCGTCTTCCGACTTCGTGTAACTTCAAGTTCTACTTTCTTCGTTTCAGTAGTTGAAGTATTTTCGCATAGTCAGCAATCGCTGAAAAATACGTTGATTCATGAGCCGTGAATGTGTTAATTAGGTCAAGCCCCAGGTCGTTTTAGTTTCAGTGCCTTGTTTCAGCTTGCAGCCGCACCGACCTCAGGCTTCTAAATACTAACATAAATTGGCAGGACCTGCGGATTTCAGTCCACCCAGACCCTCTTGTGGCCTTGCGACGTGTGAATTGAAAGCATCACAAAAAATATGTGTCGCCTTTCAAAAATTCAGAATGCGATTGTATTGCAAACTCATAAAGTTGCATTATAAAGCATTCATGACGGAGAAACCGCCAACATGTCTCTGACTGGATTAACCTTAGCTTTATTTTAATGTATGTTAATGCATATATTTAATTGCGAGGAAATTAACCAGGAAATAAGGCGCACTATCAGTCGAGTGTTTTGTGCAATGCAGAGCTACTTAAATACCGGACTTGCGTCTGGTCGGTGGTAGGTGTCGGGAATTGTTATACGCAAACGACAGAGACCGTCTGCAGCTAAACCAAGAGAGTGTTTGAGTAGGCGGTCAGAAACTCTCAATTTTCATTTTAATAGAATGAAGAAAATATGTGCCGAAATCGTTTACAGGCGAAGACTCTACCACTCAGATCCGAATGAGGATGCATGTGTGTAGTGGGTCCGCTTATGTTTTAATACTTGCCCCCTAAAAAGGTCGCGCAGCAGACGAGCTAAACCAGCAGGGAAGCTGGATCGGAGTTCGGCGGACGTTATTGGGAATGCGCATTTATAACAAATGCTGGGGTTTATCGGATGGGTCATAGGCGCTTCATCGAAACGATGTTCATCAGTGCCTCATCACCCTCCACTCTCCGTCACTGCAGATCGGGTATTTATTCACTCAGGAGTGGGCGCACACAGATCCATTGGCTCCCCAAAGCAAGCAAGCTCATTGCGAAGTTCGGCGTGCACAGCTCACTGACTTGCGCTGACGACCTAACAAGTGTCGTTAATCTACATTGGGCCATGTAGAATCTCACTGTTTCCTCACCACTTCCGCCAAAAGCCACAACTGCAATTCTTGACGGCCCAACATTGACGCAATTACCTTTCCCATTCCGTATCAACGGCAGCTTATTCCATTGTCTGTAGTTCCATTGAATCGCCACCCCACTTACCCCTCAACACAGGGAGACGCAGCAGGTCGCTCTCCCCTCCCGCGTCCCAAATGCTAGCGTAATTATGTGTCCTCCTCTCTCGCACTCTAGCTGCCTGTTTGTCAGGGGCTGTCATGTCGCACCAACCAGTTTAGTCTGAGCATTTTACTCTATCCCTGTTTATTTCGTCTGACGACGGGTTGGTGTCACAAACTCGAAAATTCACGAGCATTACCTGGTTGTTTTCGGCATGAATTCTCCCTTTGTAGGAACGATCGCTAAGCGCCCCCTTCCATTGTGTATTCCCGATCGAAAACCGACAGGGCAAGGGGTTCGTGGCTCTGTGGTTAGAGGTGTGGACTTCTAACAAACAGGTCGCGAGTTCGAGCCTCGGGTGTTGCACACTTCAGGGATGGGTATGGCTGGCTGACGACGGCTAATAAGCGAGAAATGGCCATTCCAGTCTCCCTTGTCTTTGTCGGTAATACCATTCTGCCTACATATATATATATGTATATGCGGAATGATATTACCGACAAATACAAGGGAGACTGGAATGTCTATTTCTGGCTTATTAGCCGTCGTCAGCCAGTCATACTTAACCCCGAAGTGTGGCACACCCGAGGCTTGAACTCGCGACCTGTTTGTCAGAAGTCCACGCCTCTAACCACAGAGCCACGAACCCCTTGCCCTGTCAGTTTTCGATCGGGAATATACAATGGTAGAGGGCGTTCAGCGATCGTTCTTAAGGAACTCACTCGTTCCGTTGTGTCTTATGGGCTCTCTCTCGAGCCCAACCAGCAGCCGCACAGTGACGCCTGATATAGGCAGAATGATATGACGGTTGATGCCGCGTGCAAATGCCTCAAGGAGAAATGGAAGTAACGAGAGCCAATCGGGACGGAATGACGCAAATAGCAGCCGCTCACGGGCGCAAACGCGAACGATTATCGATTTTTTACGTGCACTGCCAGATGTTAACTGTTGCCGCCACATTTACTCTCAGTGTGCGTCTGACGACGACCTGGGGAACCGGCGTAATTAAGTACCTTTTCCCAAAGAACGCCTCTGCCTTCAACATATATATGTATAGCAGCAGGGATGGACGACATAGAATGCGGGTAGATTGATACAGTACTGTTTCGCACTTACTTTACCTTAATTCAGCCAACCACAACCCTGACCAGCAGCTGGGACCAGAAACACAAATATGCCTCCCATACGGAGCTTGTTTGCTTCGTAAAGCCAATGGATCGGTGTGTGCCTATTGCCGATTGAATAAATACCCGATCTGCAGCGACAGAGAATGACAGGTGGCGAGGCACTGATGAACTTCTGTCCGATGAAGAGCCTAGGGCCCATCTGATAGAACCCGGTGGTGGACTAACTGCACCAGGTGTGTCTGTACGCATGTTTGCGTTTCTGGGCCCAGTTGCTGATCAGGATATGATTGGCTAAATGAAGGCAAAATAAACTCGAGACAGTACTGTATTAGTCTACCCGCATTCTCATGACTTTTCGAGCTGATGATACCAACCCGTCACAAGACGAAATAAACGGAGGAGAAAGTGAAATGGTCAGACAAAATTGGTTGGTGGGACAGGGCAGCCCACACATTGGCGTTTCACTCCACACCCCCTGGCCCACACAGCAAACAACCAGGTTTTGACCAATTACAAACATACCAACGTGTGCGACGTCTGCCGGCAACCGGGTCTGCCGCCGCAGCTCGAAATGTTGGAATGTGTTATAGTGTGCAAATCCGATAACGCCTGCCAGAATCCCATATGGCCCCATGTTGGTCCATTGCATCTGCCGCGTGTCCGTTTGACGGGCAAACACACACGTTGTCGACGGTGTCCAGCGTAGGCTCCAGACCAAGGTGAGAGCAGGCACGGCGACTTGTGCGTGATTTGGTTTATAGAGAATGTAGACTTGCGCTGCATCTACCGCACTCACTCCTCCTCCCCCGCCTGAACCCGGTGTCAAGAAGACCGGAGGCAGAGGAGGGCGCAGGTGGACGGCACGGTCGAGCCCGCATCTTAACGCTCGACTCCACACCACTTGGTCCACAAAACAAATGACCAGGATTTCAACCAACAAAATCAAGACTGGCTGCCACGGCCGAGAACGCAGATAGGCATGCCAGATCGCACGAAGTGAGAATGCCATAATTGCCGCATTAAGGAGGCGCCATTGCAGCCTGACTTTTGGACTGTCGAATGTTGTGCGGTCGACAAGATAAAGATTCCCAATCAAAAGTCAGGGAAGACGGTTTGAGTTGGACAACCTTTACTGCCTGAGGAAGTGCACACACAAGGGCTCTGTAGGCAGTCGCCGTAAGCGCGCTCCAAGCAAGCTGTTGTCTGAGTCCGTCTTCGGGGTGTTGTCAGCGCGTGTGTGCGCCCTTTGTTGTCTCCACGTCGTCGGCCAATCAGAGTGGGGAGAGCGTTGATTGACTTCGAGCAATCGCGCGTCCCAGCAGCGTATCGACAAGGAGTGTGAGGCGGAAAGGACGGCAGCGTGACAAAGGCGGAGGGTGAGGAGACGCGAACTGCCACAGGACCACCAGCCAGACGCTTCACGCAAAAACACAACACTGAGTCAACTGCAAGGTCCAAGTATTCTCGTAATTTGGCAACCTCCCATGCGCACCGTAATAGCTTTAAACGCGTCGGATAGTTTATAGTGAGGAAAATGCGCTGAGCCGTCAACCTCACTCTCCCTTCCCATTCGCAGGCCCCAGTCACTGTCTGAGCCGGTCAGCTGACAGGTGGGTGGAACGGGCGCGGTGGTTGACATACCTAGTGACCTTGTCTGCGAGCATCACACGCATGACATGACCCCCCCGACCCAAGTAACAGGATTTCACACAGCACGGCTTGCGCAGCATACATCTCACATGGGAGTAGTCGCTGCTGCCCGAAACAGCGTCTTAGGGTTTTTTGCACATCAAGTCCTTCAGAAGATGAAGATGCGATCACTGGGACAAGAAGTTTATTTGCCTGACGTTTCGGATTCTTACTCGAATCCATCACCAGAGACATTCGCAGATAGAGGTGAAGGTGGCACCAGGAGTGCAGTATTTATAGCACGTGGCTGCCGTGGGACCGTATGCGCACTGCAATTAACAGTTCTCACAATCGCCTCTGGAGTCGCAATTGATGCGGCGGTGGCTTGGCGGTCTGAGTCCAAATTGTTAATTGCCGCGATTTCGTCATCCGTGCTCGATGCTGGTGTGACGATTGCTCGGCTATAAAACCTGCACTCCTGGTGCCACCTTCACCTCTATCTGCGAATGTCTCTGATGATGGATTCGAGTGAGAATCCGAAACGTCAGGCTAATAAACTTCTTGTCCCAGTGATCGCATCTTCATCTTCTGAACTGCTACCTGGGACTCGCCTGTTCGCTTCTATCATCAATCAACTCCTTCATTGTCGTCTCCACTGTCTAAGTCCCTATAGTCACGACTTGATCTGACGACTGCGACGTCTAGTGCAAAGTCACTATCAGAGCCGACATCACTCCCGCTGGTCAACCTGTTGGGCTGGAAAGATCGTCTCAAATGGACTACCTCAGTTCTCATTACTTTCGAAAAAATAAAACCAACCTGACTGGAGTGATACTTCTGGTACGTCGAATTTGTTGTACTCACCTCCCTTATCAGTTATAGTTTCGACATTTCTGCGAGTCATCTTATGCAACAGTATCTTGCTGACCTTAGCATTCTTTCGCAACAAGTTTTCACCTGTTACGATACATCTGATTGCAAGTTACTCCCTCTAGACGGTCCGCAATTTTGTCAAAAATGAGAGGTCCACATCGCCACAGATAGCAGGGTTACAACCTTCGACGTCTGGTCGTGTTTTAGCACATTTTTACTCAAAGAGATCTACCAACGTAACTACAGCTTGTTGTTTGCCGCTGAGATTCACAATGCCGGCGTCATTCACATTTACCTACCATTTTATTATTTAAAAGTTTTATGATTCCCTTACGCTTCGACGTCGCCTCACGGCGACCCTGGCTGTAATTGGCGTTACTCTGGTGACTCACAGTCGGGAAATCGTGTCAACAAAGCTTGTATGCGCTAACAGTTGACCGCTGCTTGTTCTCCTGTATAACGTGCGCACTAATGTTTAATGGTTGCCAGGACCTAGCAGTGCCAATTTTTACGACACTCATTGACTGGCGACTCAATGTGAACTTGGCGAACTGTTTGCCTGCGCAGACCCTACAGCCCGTAATCACTGATGAGCTCCGAAGTCAGCCGGGGTTCGCTAGTGCTATCTCGTACCCTATGACACAAAAACTGTTGGTTCAGCTGTCCTGGTGTTGGAATAGAGTGGAGAGGGAGAGGGAGAGGGAGAGGAAGAGGGAGAGGGAGAGGGAGAGGGAGAGGGAGAGAGAGAGAGAGAGACAGAGGCGGGAGGTGCAGGCAGCCGGCACGACGAAAACCGGTACTTAAGCGTACTGCCACACCTCCGCCCATAACGTACACAGGCCAAGGTTTCACAACAAAAAGGGAGTAACTCGAATCTCGACTGGCGTGGCGTGGCGCGAGCCCGCACCTGGGCGTACCACCACGGGCCTACTTCGACGCTTGTCAATGACGCTCACTCCCGAGCACGCCTGCCGGGTCTCCATCTAGCCCCCAGTGTTGGTCCAGTACACATACCGCGTGGACCATTTCAAGGCCGCCTATCAGTTAGTGTAACTCGTAAGACTGTCTTGGTGTATATTGGCGCTCGCTGTAGTAACAGCAAATTTGCTAGAATCTATTCTGTGTCCCTCACTCATTTGCATCAAAATCTCTCATTATGACTTCGGCTCTCTCAGGTCTACCGGGGTTTTTATGTTGCCAGACAACTCAGCTAATCGCCACTAATCGGAACTTTGTTCATAGCTGTACTTATTCCTGAATTAACCGATCTCCATGATGTTGTGAATTGTATCTAACCGAGCCTGATGATCTGCAAACAGCCAATCTGAAATGCTGGACTCAATCGCTTCTGTGGCGACAGAAGGTCCAGGAACCACTTCCTCGTATGGCCAAACTGTGTCGCAGGTAATGACGCTGGATCGAGGGTAGCAACACTGAGCTCATGAGGGAGATGAAAGTGCCCAAACGACCTACGCCGTCGCTCTGGCGTCGCATCTGGCGTGGCAGACTAGACAATCGAAATCCGAGTGGCCTAACTAAACGAAGCACATGTCCCTTTTTTCACAACAGAACGCCTTTTAACTCTCCACAACCCTGCTAAGAATAAGGAAAAGACAGGAAACAAAAGGCGGTGCAACGCTGGAACAGCAAAACAGGGGTTGACTACAGGGTGGGAATGATATGCAGACTGCGCTGGAGGCATGTAGGGCGCGGAAAGAACCACATGCAACAGAAAGCGGACTCACAAATAAACCTAGTCATGCGTAGAAAGTTACAGTTTGCAAAGACAAAATATGACAGGCAAGAAGGCAGCCAAACAGACAACAACTGGTATTATATATGAGTTGTCCATGGAGCTGTAGGGGTCGGGAGCGGGAGGGGCGTTAATTGGCAACGATCGAGATCGCCTTGCGGGTGTGGGAGTGGTGAAGGTAGAGGGCTCTTCGGGCTCCGGCTCCTGCGGCAGTGGTGGCAACTTTGGCACATCTGAATGGCAAGAAGGCATTAAGGAAACATATCGTAATGGCTTAGTACGAAAGGTACATACGCCAGCGCATCATATGAAACGATTACTACTACTGGAGATAGGGGGATGGGGGATGAGTCAAATTGCCAAAAAGCTGATCGCCCACTTTACATGCAGCAGTTCTCACTTACTCCGGTGATAACCTCTCTCTCTCTCACTCTCCCCCCCCTCCTCCTCCCTCTCACTCTCCACCTCCCTCTCCCCCCCTCTCCTTCCCCCTCCCTCTCTCCCTCTCCCCCCCCTCCCCTCTCTCGAGTCAACTCTTGTGAAGACGAGGTCACGCACAGTGACTGACGTGGTAGCTAATGGCCTTCTAACCTGGCAGACCTCCGACTAGGTCTGATGCCACGACGCAGCCAAACAGACTGCGTCAACAAGGCGCTCAAAATGAGGCACATAAGGTTCGAGGCTCGTTGGAAGAAAGGAAACGTCATCAGGTGGCTTGCTTAGTAAATCCTTCAGTAATGTGGGAGAGAAAAGGGAAGGAGACATGAGAAATAAAGGTATAAATCACGAAGACGGTGCGCAGTATGATCGTGCATAGTTAGGTGGCATGTAAAAACATTCCGGTTGGCGATCAACGTTTTCTACTGTGAAGTAAAGAACCGTGGTTTTTACTTTCCAACCCAGTCAGATGGTGTCGACCTGACAAGGAGAGCGTGTCGCAGTACAAACAACCCGTTCCGCAGGGATCCATCGATCGTAATGAATTCACGACATCTATCTAGCCAGCGGGGGGCATAGCGGACGGACGGGGTCAGAGGGCTCTCTGATTCGGATCCCAGGCAGGAGCAAATCTTTGGTGAAAATCCAGTCGTCTTCTCATTTAACTCAAATAATTACATATTGTTTAGTTAGTAGGTAAAAGTGCCCTCTTTTGACTTTAACCTGCTGTTTTTACCGTGTGACGTTTCGGACGTTGCGACTCCTCGAAAAATGCAGTCGGTGCTGGCGTGAACTGTCAGACATAATAACGACAACTTCGCGTCTGATGTTCTCGCATAATTGGATAATTCTTAAGGAGAGAGATGAAGTAGGGGGGAGGGCTCTGGATTACATGCTTTAGCGGAAATTAGTTTTTTGTCCACTGCAGTATAAGCTGTTTGCGTGCTAACTGGAATAATACTTCCCACGCAGACGTCTTGGTTGGACGAAGTACATACAAGAAAATATTAACGCCTGTGGGGTCGCATCATACCTTCGATATTTCCTTTGTAGAGAATAATTGCGTTCACTTTGGGGTTGTCGCTGGTGCCCTAAAAAAGAAAGAAACGCATCCGTACCAGCAAGTGTTGCTTATCGAGTAAATGCGCCAGACAGGACTTGGGTCTCGAGCTAGAGCCTGTGTCTATAAGTCACAAATAGGCTGGTTTACCCCAAGCGAGCAATTGATTTTTGGAGAAATTTATAGGGCTGCAATTTCAAAACTGGACTATCTACCAGAAAGCACGTGGGAGACCCACTGAGGGGCCGAACCCCTTGCAGTTGTGTCATGCGGAGGCAGAATATCGACGAAACACGCGTGTATATACTTTTGGCTGGCACCTGTGTGGTATATAGTGCAACCTTTGTACATACTGTGCCCCCAAAGCGGGTCACGTGGTAGATGCGTTGGACCAACACAGGAGCCATATTGGACTCTGGCCGGCGTTGTTGGCTTTGCTCATGGTAACAAATGCCAACATTTTCGGAGTGTAATGGTGGACCCGGTTGCCGACGTACGTCGCGCACACTGGGACCCCGCCACACCCCCAATTGTTGTGGTTAATCAAAAACTTGGTTATTTGTTGTGTGGACCAGGAAGTACGGAATGAAAGGCTAAGGTGCGGGCTTGACCGTGCCATTCACCTGCGCTCTCCCTCGCCTCCGGTCTTCTCGACTCTGTCTTGAAACCGAGTCCAGTGGGGTAGGAGGAGAAAGTGTGGTAGATGCTGTGCAAGTCTACTATTGCTGTAAACTAAGATTTCGCACATGTCACCGTCCCTGCTCTCACCCTGCTGTAAAGCATACGGTGGGCATCGTCAGACGCGACGGTCGAACTGTCGTATGTACATACGACTCGCTGACTGTTGACAATTTATGGATACTATGCGTAATATAGTTTTAAACGGGCGGTAATAATAAATATGTTAATAAAAACCACTTCACGTTTACAGTACTGTACAGTAATGCACTCGTTTTACTCGCTCCGTTATAATATATGTACTATGATTAGTACTTTAACGGCGACTAGCGCACGTGCATCCCAATGTGATCTACTAACTTTTTTCTGAGAATGTGAGCAGCACCAACACCTCCCCTTCAATTTGTTCAGTACCGCTTATAGCGGGGACTGGCCTGCGTCGGCTGCTTTGACCGGCGCACGCGGTTTGACCGGCGGCTTGGTGGCAGCTTGCGTCGTGGTCATCCCGGTTTCCACTGTGTGATGTGTTTAGATTATGGCTGGTCGTGGGCGCTACTTTCATGCGGCTTTTCTTCTATAAGTAAATAATAATTATGGCAATATTTATTCTGAAACTATCTGATATGGATCGTCGCGAAAGCAATGGCATGGCAAGGCATGAACCGAGGCGCTCTGGTAGGAGTAAGTGCTCTGCTCTTAATGCACACGGACGGAATCTACTGCCGAAAAAAATCTTGGCAGTTAGCCGGGATGGCTTCAGTAACCCATTTCACTGAGATGGGGGGGGGGGTCGAGGGGGGCCTAGAGTTTTGGGTTGCTCGTTTTTTACGACATATGCATGCTTAGGTCCACAGGAGAACGAAACGGGCATCTGGAGTGGAGAATGGCAAGCGAGCATGCCTGAAATATCATGGTCACGAATGCTACGGCTTCTGCTCCACATATCGCACGCTACGAGTTACACTACTATCTTAAGGGCCCTGTAATGATTTGTGCATGCATTTGCTTGCAGCGACAAGAGCTTGGGCATCAACTGCTTTCTCATTTAAGCACTCGGCATGTTCAAATGTTCATGCAAAATCAAGTCGCCATAACCAGCGTGGCTATAGCGGCAGGTAAAAGAAAATTGTCAGTCGACAGCTTGACCATTGTTACTAATGATATCTCCGGGCGCTCCGCAGCAGGGTGAGAGCAGGAACAAAGACTTGCACGTAAATCTGTTCATAATGACGGTAGACTTTTGCAGCATCTACTGCATTCCCCCTCCCCCACCCGAGTCCGATGTTATAACAGTCAAGAAAACTGGGTGTGGATGAGGGAGCAGGCGCTTAAGCGCGTGCCACGACATTCCCTAGTCCACAATGTACACTGACTAGGATTTTATGCAAGATGGAAGAAATGGGGGTGTGCCTCGGACCCTACTGCAAGGTGTTTCAAAGAAGCCACGGTAAGAAGCCATTGCAGCCTGACTCTCAGTCCACCAGTTGGCGACTCCACGAAAACACGCACTGGGCTGGGTGCGAGGTCCGAGTTATCCCGTCAGTTGGCAGCCTCCCAAACCGCGGCTTTTAGCGAACTGTGATAGTCTCGAGTGCATCAGATGGTCTACAATGACTTGGGAAGCAACTTCACTCGCTCTGCCTTATTCCGTACACTAGTCGACTGTCCGAGCTGGTTGATCAACTGATACTAAGATCGTGAGAAAAGTGACAAACTGCATGCGCCACACAGGTGACCGATCTCAAGCCAGGCTTAAAACGGAAACGGTACCTTATATCTCACAGATGTTAAATGCACCACAAACCGCCACCAAACCTGATGCAAACAATGCTCTGCAATCAGTTTGAGACATCCCAAACGAAAGCTGCAGGCGTTTGATGACAGTTTGTGGTTTAAACTATTCCTCCCACAAGTAAGCAATCATAATGGCGCTCAGGGGCATGATAAAATTCAGAAGAGAAATGCGCACCTCTGTTTATACTTGGGGATTGGCGGCTAAAGCTCTAGAGGGTGGTCGTAGAGTAATGAGCAACCACATGACTACTAGGTGTTATCGACAAAGACAAGTGGGACTAAAACGGCTTAACTGCCACCATCGATCGCTAGGCTGCATATAAGCCCAGCCATGGAAGCTCAGACAGGTTGAACTAGTAATATAAATCTTTGCCTATATTGTTAAGGTTCTTCCTTAGTAAGTTTTAAATGTACTTTACAAAATCAGCAAGTTGACTTCAGGAAAACCTCTCGATAGCACTAAAAAAATGGCCTATGTTAATAATAACAGTTGTACGAATATGGTGGTAGGGTGAAAGTGAATTAACGCTGATCTGTGCGTCTAACTGACCTTAAGAAAATTGATCGTAATGGAATTTTGTCCTGTGATGTCCATGGAGGAATCTCCAATTTGAAGAAGATTATTTCTTATGGACAACGGTATGTACTCGTCGTGCGCTGTAATAAAGCCGACTCTAGCAAAAATATCCAGGTCCGAGACCACTTTGATATATTTGTTGATAGTTACATCAAAAACCTATAAGGGATGTAAGAGTGATGTGTAGTTAAGTCCTCGACATCAGAGAACAACTGAAAGATCTCTAAAGGCCTTAGCAAGGTAAACTGTGTTCTCATAGAGGCCAATCTTCGAATGCCGAGATTCGCCGAAGAAATATTCTCTGGAGCAATATTAGAAACCATCGTGGCTGATCAGGGTAAACCAATGCGAAAGGATGAAAGTAGAATGGAGGTTCAGGAACTCAGGTTCATTTCCTTGAAAGACATCCGGGTAAGACGTGGGTGAGACCATACAGGACCGTTGTACGGTCCTTATACGTAGTCCTTTAAACTTGCAAATAAATAAATAAATATGCCATAAATGCGTTAAAGCACAGGCTTTGGCGAGTGGCATTTCGGCTTAAGCAAACACGCGGCCAGAACTACCTGATAAGTCTTCGCCAAAGGCATTGAAAGATAGCATATTAATTAAAGTGGAATAATTAGGGGGAAACGTAAGGTGCAAGTTCTTCATGATTCATGATGAACCTACGCCAACGTCTAAGTCCTCAAAGGCATTAATGGCTCTAGAAAAGCTAGATGAACAGGTAGAATCATGTTTAGGTAGGAAGCTAAGATGGTTTTAGAGGCATGCAAATCTGAGACCCAAATTTACTCAACGAGTTTTGATCAAATAATTGCTTTGGAATGAAAGACAAGCAGGTCGTATGTTACGTGTTGTTAGAGTGCACCAGTTCGAATTCCCTGCAAAAAATAAAACGTAGTACCTTGCCGCCTGGCCTGTCAAACCAAACTTCCGAAAACTTGAGTGTCAAAACGTAGTCGCCGTCCGACGGCCTCGGGAATTCATAGGAAAAGTCTCCTGTGTCGTATCGTTCAGTTTGATATAAAATTAAATCCTCCTCGGGAACCCGCCGGAAGGATCTATATCTGGTTCCGTAATCAGATGCTATGCCCACATCGAGGGGGTCTGCCATGTATTCGACGCCATTGACGTCCTCGTGGAAGGGGCCACCGCAGTTAACGGCCCACAGGGCTGCCCCGTGTCCCCGAACACGGAAGATTTCACACAGAAAGGCGAGGACATATGCCAGCGTGAGTGGCAACATTATAAAGACCTTGCCGAGCCCTGAGATGTATATTCGTCGGACCCAACTATAATGTGTACAAAGAACATGATGAAAACGGTAACTTTTATTTGGAAAAGAAACAAAAATGTTTAAAAATTGTACTATTCGCGCGTGGTCCCGCGGAACCGCGTAATTCAATAAAATGCCCCGAAAGTCAGAAACATATACAACGACATAGGAAGCATATACTAATCCAAGCCACATCCGCTTGGAAAGATCTAAAATGCTAATTGCAAAAGTATGGTGGCGAACTGTGTTTCAACTGGTCATGAAACGGTAAACCAACTTGACTTAAGTTACGAAACTAAACGCTTTTGGGGAGCGATCTATACATATGGGCAGATCCAGACTCACCAGCGACTACTCAAGAATGTCAGCGCATATTTACCTGAAAAATGAGTGGAAACAGGCGTATTAAGCAGACCCGGTCGACTAGCCTATGCCACCGCGACAGTTGGGATGAACAGCCTGGTCTAAACGCGGGAGTAATCTTGTAGGGTCGCCGGTGCCCACGCGATCACTATTGGTCACACACACCTGTAGCTGACGAGGACCTCAAGGGTAGCACACAAACTAGTAAGGAAACGCGGAGAGCAAATCCTGGAGGAGATAGACCTGAACAGAACTGTTAACCTCTCTTGAAACTCATTCACACGCAGCAGAAGAGGGTACGTCGTGAAAGGGATACAGTATCATATAACGAGACGGCACGGAAAATACGTATAATAATAATTGTTACTTGTACAGGTAGAATGAATTACAACCGTAGAATAACCTGTCTGGGTGGAGAGGCAATACCGACATTCCAGCTCATTAACCGGTGGGGAATGAGGCGCTGTGGGCGACTGCAGGGAAGGGTCGAAGAAGGTGCCGACATAGCGACGAGGAGAGCGCTACGAACGTTACGGTACGGTGTGGTGGAGGGGATCGGCGGAAGAGAGAGGAATGGACACCGGAAATCTTCACCGACACGCGGCTAAGCCATCTCCACCCTAGGTCCTCGAGCCGAAAAGTGTTACCACATTCAAATAATCCTCTTCATGTCCAGGGGCGTTACACACCTGATGAGTGATTAGTTAGTTTTATTTTCCCGTCTGTTCTTGTGTGAACTCCGCTTCGAAAGGACTAGAATGGGACACAGAATTGTTGTCTGCCGTGGACAGTTTCCTCTCTTTTATAACCTTGAAGTTAAATTGAGGGTCTGAAGTCGGAGCATCCAATATTCTTTGCATCGCATCAGAAGTAAACATCAAGTGTGACTAGCACAGGCAGATTCCGTTGGGAAACTGTAATATAACGGAGAATATAAGCGTGTATAAACGTCAGTTACAAACAAATAATGAATTGCACTCAGAAACTAACAAAAAGGGCATTCCCGGGAGAGTATGTACATACATAAGGTTACTTGGTTAACCCCAGACAAAACGGAAGACGTAAAACAAAATGTAAAAACGACAAACGAGAAAACGAACATAAAACAAATGAACATGCGAATTAGCAGATATACAGGCCAGCGATTTTGACCGGGTCCATGTGTCCAGCTTGGTCCGGAATTGCCTACAGGATGAGTATTCAGGTATTTATTAAAACAAGTACGGAAACCTATGTTCTGTCTGGGCTGTTACACTGAGAATATTTGTAACACCCCTGTATCCTTGATTTAGAAGATGAGAAGTCGCATAGTCTTATTCTTGGTGACGCCGTTTTGGTTTTATTCTGTCATTTCGAAACATTTCGGTCTTATAACTCCATCACACTCTGCCAACATTGAGTATTTCAACACTTGCGAGACATAAAGAAACAAAGTTGAGAAGCATGCTTATAAAGACGCGCCGAGAATTTCAGAAAAAATTGCTACAAAAACCAACACAGAACCCAAAATTAGCCTACAGTTACCTCAAAAGATTTACAATGAACAGGAACTAAATCCACTTTATAAGGACTACTGGTGGCACTGAGATTGTTGATATCACGGACAAAGCTAAATATGTACGCAGTTTTCCAATCAGTCTATACAAGTGAGGCAGGGCTCCTTCCTCCCTCCACATAAGAACTGCTGACCCCGAGAGTCAGTGATAAACTCTTCTCTGAAGATATGGTCCGTAGAGGAGCAAGGGCATTGAACGAATCGAAGTCACTGGGATCAGACGAGATTCCACTGAAGCTTCTCAAAGAACTCGCCAGTGAGTTTTCTGCGCCTTTTTCGATGCTCTTTCAAATGTCATTTGACACTGGAACACTTCTTATCGATTGAAAGCTAGTATATATTACTCCGCCATACGAAGGTGGTAGCAGTTCATCGACGACTAATTACAGACCCAAAAACTTCAAATGCATTCTCTGTAAAGTTATGGAAAGTATCATAAACAATGAAGTGTTGAAATTCCTGGAAGTCAACGACTTGCTACGGAACTCTAAACACGGGCTCCGGAAAGGTACATCATGCACGACAAACTTGCTGCAATCAATCCAGAGCTGAATCCGAGATCTCGACAACGGACACGCGATCCACATAACTTTCCGTGACTTCCAGAAGACATTTGACACTGGGCCACAGCAGAGACTGTTACACAAACTGAAAAAATAAGGATAAGTGGAAACCTCCTTAAATGGATCCAAAACTTCCATTTGGGTGTACACCAGGTTGTGTGCATCTGTCATGGAAAATCAGGTCCTACTGTGGTCAAAAGTTGTGCTTCCGGGATTTCGGTACTGGCACCCATTTTGCTCTTTATATACGTGGACGATGCCGCAAAAGCTTTGGATTGCGAAACAACAATGTTTGCAGACGACATAATGGTATGGAGTGTAATAAGAGGTCCTGCCGACGAAGCCAGACTGCAGATGAACCTCAATCGGTTGCAGGAGTGGTCAGACCGTTGGCTCGTGCAGTTCAACGATGGTAAATGTAACATACTTCGTCCAGGCAACGCAACCATATCCGCCAGCACAAGAGACTACTTTCTGGGCGGTGCATCATTACGAGAAGTCGAAGTCCAAAAGGACCACGGTGTGCTGATGACTAGTTCCCTAAAAGCGTCTGCTCATTGTTCGACAGTGCCTAAAAGATCAATTTCCGTACTGTACGCCATCAAGCGTGCGTTTATGGATTTCGACGAATATGTTTTCTCAAAGACTTTTGGAACACTAGCGCTGCCGCACTTGGAATACGGCATATAAGCCTGGAGACCGTGGGCAGTTCAGGGCAAAAATGCTCTCGAAAGGGTTCAGTGGAGAGTCACGAAGACGGTTAGGGGTCAAAGCTCCTTTCCTTATTCAACACGCCTGGTAAATTTGAACCTCTTCCGTTTGAGTTATAGGAAACTTGGCGAGATCTCTTGTAAGCATTCTGCATAGTGAATGGGTTGGACTCCAGCCTGGCCTTTCGGGACTTTTTGTCTTCGCTAACACAACCAAATTCCGTGGTCACCTGTTCAAACTGCGCACCCAGCAGACAAGACTGAATATGCGGAAGTTCTCCTTTTCTATTCGAGTGGTCAAACCGGGGAATGCACTCCCTGCAGATGTTATGATGCCAACATCGATACAAAGTTTTCAATAAAACCTTGACATCTTTATGTTCCGAAATAACAAAGAGGGATGAGTGATCGAGCTCACCCCAGTGGCTTTCTCCGATTTTTCATACCATTTTGGGCTGGTTTAAATTATTTCAGCCCAAATAATTGACCTGTACACCGCACCTAGTTTTACCTTGCAAATAGGATACTCAAAGGCTTACGCCTATTTCCCTCAATAAGCTGAACTGCACAATAATACGAGTATAAACATGAACCAAATATCGAACTATCTATTCAACTGCCGACCGAAAAACAATTATAAAAATGCGTATCAGTAGTTTGATTACGTGGACTATGGACTTATTTCAGGGGCAGAAATCTGACGTCACAACGCAAGCGATAAGCCCTGTCCACCTTCCGATCCAACCTCGATTTTTTGCCTGGCCTCCATTCAGTCAAACAAAACTCCGTCCCAGGGACTCTACTACACTATGCCTCCTTCAAAAGGTGGCCATATCCGCAGGACCACTGGGCGGAGCATCACCCACCAGGACTTCGGTAGTTGGTGAAGGTACCAGATGCGGTGAAACAATTGGCAGCATGTTCGTCGTTGTGGTGGGTAGGCGCCCTATGTACGGATTAAGCTTGTGGAGGTGGGTCGTAGAAACTGGTCCGACTGGATGTATGGCGTCTTGAAATACGTAGTTGACCGGGGGTCATGGCGTCCTAGACTACAATTCCTGGCTCCCTCCAATGGTGCCGGCTGTTGTGATTTCAGAACGGGGAATTCACACGACTTTCGAACTCTGTTAGTGTTCGAGTTGTCGTGTGGGTTATGGTTGGGGTTAGTTTAGGAGTTAGGGTTAGGGTCTGGGTTTGGTACAGTTTAGGTTCATGATAAATTTTACCGCTGGGTTTAGTAGTGTGGCTTGGTTAGGGTTAGTGTTAAATCTGAGGCTAAGGTCAGGGTTGGTGTTAAATTTGAGGTCAAGGTTAGGGCTAGAGCTAAGGTTGTGGTTAAGGTTAGAGTTCATGCCAGGGTCAGGGTTAGATTTGGTATGAAGTTTAGAGTTAGGTGTAGGGTTAGTTTTAGGACAAATTTGAGACAAGGGTTAGGTTCGGGGCTAAGGTCGGGATTTGAGTTAAGATTAGGTTTGGGGTTTGATAGAGCTTGAGTTCATTATATAGTGTACTGTTTGTATTAGTCATACAGCTCGGTCAATTTCCTAAACTAAGATTACAGTCAGTTAAGATTGGGATGATTTAGAAAGAGGGAAGGAGGAGAAGGGATGTACAATTGTTCTGGCGTCGAGGACTTAATTAGCGCCACTTATCGTGACTAGCCAGTTTTAATTTCTCTTGTTATACGGATGATTTTCTCGCTCTTTCAGCAGTATGTATGTATACATACTGTTGAAAGAGCGAGAAAATCGTGTATGATGTTATGTCTTACTTATTAGTTCTTCCTCAGTCTTTGTTTCTTTACATCGCACCTTTAATTGAAGTTGATGTTGCAACTGCGCAGTTTTCTCGTTCTGTTTTATTGGTTACGCACAATGGGCCGTGTAGTCCACCTTTTATTCCATATTTTCCGTTCACTTTTCGGCCTAGTAAAATCTGACTGATAATTTTCAGTATTTTCCTGCTCCGTTGTTTTCTTTGTCTAAGTATCTATTTACTTGGGGTTTCTTTTGCACCTTCTGCCCATTGTCCATCTTCGGGACTTTTTCATTTGCAGCGATCTGTCTTATAACATGACCATTTCCCTGACCCGCTCTCATGTTCGGACGCGGTGTTGCACGTATCCATCTCCATTTACAAATGATTTAATTGCTTTCAATTCACGTAATTTTCCCCTTTTCGGATCACAGATGTCTCTGAACTTGGCTTATGAGGGTCATCACTGAGCCGCGACATTGCCTTTTGTGCACAGGGGGAAAATAACGTTTGATTGGGCGACAACTCTGTCGTAGCGAAAAGGAGGATGCAGAGATGGCGGTTGAGCTTATGTTTATCTAATACCAAATGCGAAATGTTTATATAAATTTCTGAGAAAGGTAAGACTCTTTGGTGTTAAAATAACCTTTATTGAGGTCGCTCGCCTTCCATCGGTTGTTGGTTACAGTCCCTTCACACGTCTATTGTCCTCACAAACGAAGAGGTGTAGCACAGTTATAGACCACTCGCATATGCTTAACAGTCGTTCGTAATGTGTTTGCTCTGAACTTTTGAGGAACAAATACTCAGTGTTCCTACTGAAGCCTCATAAAGGCAAGCGAATCCGTGCTGATTAAGCTAAGGAAGACCGCCTTTTACAATTTTAAGGTCGTTTACAGGGGAACTTGACTTATAGGAAGGTATGGCGACCGAGGTTGTACCTTTCGCCGAAACGATTGTTTGTTGTGAGTTTTTACTTCCAAAGGAATTAAAAGGACCGGCTGTATATTGCATACCATCGAGACTGTAAAAAGAAGCTTGTTAGAAAATTTGCCAAAACACCTTTCATCCTTTCCGCAGCCTTGTTCGAAGTCCTGATTTTTAGCCGCCGACAGGAGGTCTCCACGAATTACTCCGCTATTTGCAGGTGACGGCAAGGAGCCCACAACAGTAAAAGAACGATGAGCCTCATAAAGTCTTGGTGTGCCTTTGAGGCAGAATATTTTACGATTTGATGAATAGCGTAGAATCTTTAGAGGCAGGTCTTGCGTGACAGGCTTGGTCTACTATTTAGACCGCTGGACCAGAGCTATTGATGAAGGGAATATGGTCTCTATCGGCTTTAAAAAGGCGCTTAAACGGCTTATTTGTGAATTTGGGGAGTTATTTTTTATTATCCTAATTTGCGTGGTAATTTTTGCAACTATAAACCACGTAGCCTATTTCACCAGTAGTATGCTGACCCTTTCCTTGCTTTCTTTGTCTTAGGCCATCTGTAGAATACGCAAGTGTAGAGTCCCTGCTCCGATTGAGGGCGAACACTAAGGAGAATTAAGGAAAAATTTATAAAAAGTAATGGTGCGTGTATTAAATTGAACCTACTAAAGTCCTCGCTAATGACCTAATGTACAGATGTAGGGCCGCAGGAGTTCTTGCTTAGCAACAAAGTCCGCAGACAACAGAAAGCCGAAACCCGAGCGTCCTATTTCCTTCATCGGTTAACTTTCTGGCGCATTTGTAGGACCTCGGGCGTTGAAGTAGTCTAAAGATTCGAATCCAACGTTGTGATTGGTCAAGTGGCATTGTGAAAAGAAAACAGAGCAAACTCGAGTCATCATCATTCCATCTTATTTGTATTTATAGCATACTTTTATGTTAAGAAATATTATCAGAAACCAAAACTATAGCAAACAAGACATTGCGTTTTATATCACCAATATTCATTGTCATTTGTGGTCCTCCAAACACCAACCCTATAAATAGTAATAGTGATTGTGCGGTCTAGTGGTGTAGGTTACGGTTCATTAGATTAGCAGCATTTTAAGTAAAATTAGATCTTACGCAAGTTCCGTTCCGAATTTGCCGGCAAATTATATGACGTCAGATAGTCCTCTTTGCAGTCAATTTGTCGTACTTGAAATTATTTCGGGCTATCCCACTACTATCACCGAACATGCATACACCGAAAGAAAGTCAGTCAGTTTAAGTCAGTTTATTAAGGAAATGAGGCTTTCGCCCTTCAGCTCCCTATGCATATCGATAAACAGAAATAAAGTCATCAATTACATCAGCAAATGCCGAAAGTTAAAAAATTAGCGGTAAGTGTGAGCCAGACGCAAACTACCGCCGCTAAAACAATCGTTATTGTATGTACAGTAGTTTCTCAACAAATGAGCATCTAGTCTACATTTGAAGGAATCGATACTTTCGAAAAGAACCACTACATCAGGCAGTCCGTTCCATGCCCCAATGGCCCTGTGAGAGAAGGCGTTCCGTCGGACGTCCGAATGGGCCAGCTTCCTCTGCAGCTTGAAGGGATGACCACGCAGGCGGTCAGTCCCGGCCAATTCGAAGAATTCATCAAAGTCTAGGACACACTCACGACCTCTGAAAAGCCTGTAGGTTCGAATGAGATCGCCGCGCAGTTGCCTGTAATTTAGAGGAAACAGATTTAGTTCTGAATTTGACAAATGGCACCGAATCGTCAGCTAAAGGATATTCTGTCATTTCTAGGCTTCCTTCCGTCCACTGTTGCTTGATTTTTAGTAGAACTCATAATACGGAATGATTTTTTTCAGCTAAGAATACAGTATAACCGAAATTATTTGACTTCAGGAAGCAAGGTGGGAAAGTTACACCCAGTCTCATCTAATAACTTCTCCTTCCATCCGCTTCTTTCGAAACAATTGCGAATCCTCTTTATCCAGCAGATGGGGGAAACCATTTCCGTCGAGCAGAACTGATTTGAAACTGTAAGAACGTGTTTACCTGCTCTCATGATCAGATAGATGTTTTCCCTGTTATATGCAGACCCCATTTGTTAAATAATTTTAAAGTAGTTTTATTTGCTAGTTTTTATATTCCACCTTCCACCTGTGAACTAGCTTGGGATCGATTTTTGATCATTTTTCGCAGAAATATTTTAAACTGCCTTTTGATCATCCTATTCTATTTTCAGCGATTTTAACATTTGGACCACTGTGTACTTTTAGACTTTTTCGACTTTGTTTCCTTTAGTTCTCAGCCGCCACCCCTCTCTCCCACTTGACTACACTGTAATGTGCCAAGATATTGGCAATTTTTCTAACTGGTCCCAACTGGTGTGCTCTCCTATGAGAGATAATCACATCTTAGATCTAATCTTTAGCATTGACATTGCTCCTCATTTTGTTGCCCTCACAAATGACTTTTTGATAGTAACCATGTATTAGTTCATTGTTACGTACAGCTTGCCTTTTCCAAGAAGACCAACACAGTTCGGATGTGCATAAGCTACGACTGCGTAGATAACGACTTAATAAGTAACTATGTACATTAGATCTTTGGATGGGTGTGGCTTCCTCTCCTGTAACGATTCAACCATTGTTCGGGAGGTCATGTCCAATGGTTCCAAGGACATCCTAGAGTTTGTGCAGCGCAGATATCTGAAGTCTAATTCTTCAGATTCCCTCGTCCCTTGAATTCTTCGCAACGGACTAAAAAAGTTGAAGCGACAGCGGCGTGACCTGTCTACTTGCTCCTTATCCGTTCATATTAAAATCACAGAGATGTTTGAAAAGGCCTCGAGGGTGCGCTAAGCGCGCGACAGGCAAGGAAAATCGCTAATATCTTCCGTCATCGGTCCTCCTCTAAGCGTGGTCGCGAACTTCCAACCCTGCTAAAGGATAACTAAATCTTTCTCATCGAGGACAATGACAAGGCTGAGTTAATTAGTGCTTTCTTTTCAAAACCCCTTACTACTGGATCCAAACCAGTCCCATTCTTTCGTTCACTTTCAGATAAGACACTAGGTACAATCGATGTCGCCTAGGATCTAATTAAGAAAAACATAAGTCGTTTGGAAACTCACAGTGATCAGAAACGGACAGAATTCCAAATTCGATTATTAAACAGGAATCTACCCTTCTCAATTTGTATTTCAAAGGGACTCTTTACTGAAACCTATAGCACGTCAATTATCATTCCTGTCTACGAGTCTGGATCTCTGTCTGATGTTGATAACCATCGGGGCGTGCGCAAAACCCCGTCTCCAGCAAAACTTCTTGAAAGGAATATTTTCAAGGACTTCTAGGAATTCGGCTTATAAGCTCTAATCAGCATGAATTTCTACCTGAGCGATCCTGCAAAATTGCCACTTGGCATTTCTTAGTCTTATCACTTCTCTCCGTAATGAACACCAGTCAGTGGTAATTATCTACATTGATCGTGGCAAAGCCTTCGATAAGGTGCCCCGTAGAGTCCTTTGGTGAAATTGAAAGCTTTCGGCATCTGGCCGCCTCTGCTCGGATTCATCGGGTCCAATCTATTCAACCGCTATCAGAAAGCCATGGTCGGTAGTATCTACTCAACACTTTACTCGATCAGGAGTGGCGTATTTCAAGGCACAGTTCTGGGCCCGCCACTCTTCCTTCTTTACATCAGTCATATTCCGACTGAAATTAGACATTCACAAACTTTTATTTATACCGATGACCTCAAGTGTGTGTACTCATATTCTCAGGACACTGCAAACGTCTCTGTTGCAAAAAGTAATGCAGAGTTACTACGCTTTTGAAATTGGAGTTCGACATGGTAGATAGAGTTTTCATCATCCAAATGTGGTTTCATGTCTTTTGACCCTGCCAATCTTCCTGATCCCTTCATTTTTCAGAATAACCCACTCTCAGAATGCTTAAACGTAAATAATCTAGGTTTAAGTCATAAAAATGAGCTTATTGTATCACTCATGCAGATGAAAGCTCTACCAGAATAGCGCATGTATGTGGATTCATACTATATACATGACCTTCTTCCGGAAATAAAGCTAAGACTTTATCGAATGTTTTTTTTTCTGTTCCTGAGTACCGCTGCTCTTACTTTGGTTTAATGAACGTCTGCGACGGTAATAAAATCGAAAGCGTCCACAGACTGCAAACAAGTAGACACGATCCCTGGGATGAGAGCTTTATTTTCTTGACGTGTCGAATCCCTGCTCGAACCCATCATCAGAGACAAAAGCATATACGAATGGTTCATGCACAAGGGGGTGCAATATTTATAGGGTGCAGTCGCCCTGCAACCGCACATCTATGAATGTTCACGGCGCCCCCCCCTCTCAGTAGGGATCGTTGCACTTGGTGTGACAACTGTTTACTCTCTGACACTTGCGTCGTTAATTATCGCAATTTCATCACGTGTGTTTGATATTGGTGTGATGGTTGCTCACCATCTTATACAACGAACTTGGCGTTGGGAACAGTGCTCACCTGTGCGCATCCGGCGTGGCTAATTACTCTGTCTTGGTGAAGTCTCATTACCTAGCCAGGAAGGGGAAATCATTGCACTTTTCAATGGACAGTTGCCAGTAAACCATGACTGAAGCAGCTCCCGGCTCACGCGGTCATCACCTCTTGCGAGAATTTCGACCTTGTCAAATTTGAGTGTGTGGCCGGATCTCCTGGGATGAGCCACAATTTGATAGCTGGCGTTATTTCTCCATACCACTGCAGCGTTTTCGGTCATTCGCGCTCGGATCTGTCTTCCGGTTTCTCCGACATAGTTGCTTTGTCCGCAACTGTACCAGATCCGATAAACGGCTTCAGACGTTTCGAGCCGTGGCAGCGGGTCTTTCGGCTTCATTACCGGACGCCCGATGGTTGTCTCTGGTCTGTGTAAAACTCTAACCCCAAGTGGTGCAATAAGGCAGCAAACAGTTTCCGAAACGTTCTTGACCTACGGAAACGCTCGTCAAAATTTGGTGTTCATATGTTTGTCTCTTCGTCCCTTTTGCGTATGCACCGGTTGACTAAGTTGCTTGGGTAGCCATTGGCTTTGAAAACCCGTTGGAAGCATTGTAGTTTTGGCAACCTTGTCTTCTAGTTCACTGCAGTGCGTTTCGACATGTTGATCGAGCATCCTTACACAACTGCGTTTGTGGCTGATTGGGTGGTTGCTATTGAAGTTCAGTACTTAAATCGTATTTGTCGCTTCCCTGAACACTTTGGCCTTCAGGCCTTCAGAATGGTCAGCTGGATGTTTTCTTTTTTTTTACGTCGTAAATCGTATGTCAGAGAAGAACGCATTCAGATGTTCCTTGAATGTTAGAAATTGATCCCGGTCGATAACGACGAAGGTATCATCCACATACCGGGCCGAGAACTGCGGTCTGTGATGTTGGAAGACCAGCGATTCGAACCGTTGCAGGACCGCCTTAGCAATGACTCCCGAAATCGGCGAACACCTTAGTGTGTCGTTCACCTGTTCGTAGACTGTCCCACAGTAAGTGAGGTACGTCCTGAGACAGATTCTCAGTAGTGGAAGGACTTGGGCGTGCCTAAGACAATTTTCCGTTTCATCGTATTTGCTTTGTAGAAGCAGCTCGATTACCTCAATCGCCTGATCCTGGGAAATAGAAGTAAAGAGGGACGTAACATCAAAATATGCCATGGCTTCATTGGGATGGAGTCTTACCCCTTTGAGTTTCTCTAGGAAATATGCAGGCGAAGAGGCCGTGGTGTCCGACTCAGTTGTCAGGAACTTGAAACGGCGGAACAGCCACTTAGCCGGTATGTTTTTTGGGGTACCCTTAAGCGACACGATCGGTCGGAGAGGGGCACCGTCGTTTTGCACATTTGGGTGGCCATACAATCGCTCCAAAGCTGCAGTTTGGGGTTTCACTATGCGTCCGTCGTCAGTGTTATTGCACCTGAGTTCTCCAAGACCAACAACGCAGCATTTTTTCGCGTGTTAACGCCTTGACAAGGTCAGTTGCATATGGGACATAGAACTGTCGGTCCCCCAGTAAACCTTTGGCTTTTTAAAGGTAGTCTGTCCTGTACAGTACAACCGTGGAGCGCTCCCTGTCCGCTGACAGGAGGACCCTCATATGACCTCTATCTACCTCTATTTGATCGATTCGCGACCTCAGCATGCACCGAACTTAAAGGTTTTGGCTATGAGACCGCTGTCTGAACAACGTGTGGAATAAACTGCCTAGGGAGAATGGGATTTTGTTCGACCGAGACGGTGAACAGCAACCTCGGAATATCGTTCTACTGTTATTCATAGTAAATGATTTCATCATTAGAATGTACGCCCAACTGGGACACGTTCGAATCCTAAGACTGAGTGGGCTCTTGAGCAGAGATACTGTTGGCCTGATTCGAAGAACTCAGTATGGAATTTCATTTTGTACTGCAACCTATGCGACCAGCACAACTCACAATGACAATTAACCGGAGTCCCCCATCAGTCAGTTATGACAGGATACCCGAGTGAACGTGCTGGGATTGACGTACTTGGATCTTTAACTCCATCAACAGAAGGCAACCGATATATTGTAGTCATGGTTGACTTCCTCGCCAAGGTGACTGAAGCCGAACCCTTGCCCAATACGTCGGCTTATACAAGAACCCAGGCCATTTTCAGTAGTTTGGTGTGCAGATGAGGGCTTCGCTTGAAAGTGTAGTTCGTCCCAGTCACTGTAAGCACCTACGGTTCATTAAGACCCGCATCACAGGCCTATCATCCGTAGGTAAACGGAGAGGTGAAGTGGAAGAATAGGACTCCGGTCGGGCTGCTAAAACCCCGTGGGTCGGAAGGCTCTTTTACGACGCATGATGCGTTGCCAGCAGGTATGCTTGCACATCGGCAGATGATTCCCGTCTCACCACAACGGACTTATTTTGATCTCACATGTGGCCGGCAAAAGCGGTTAACGTAAGATCTCCAAGTATCATTGGAAACCAATTAGGTACCCGTTAGTTCTGAAGTGGTCGGGCTGCATAAGAAGATGATTATTGCAGCTGGGGAGGCGTGACTACATCTACACGGATTCTGGAGGCGACAGACGGATCATTATGACAGACTTACCCATAGGTGAACATACTGTATCGGTGATGTCGCGTAATCCAGGGAACATGCGTCTTCACCAGGAATGCCGAGTACGTTAGTTTTAGACTGGTCTAGGCCTTATATCCTAACGAAAGTGCTCACGAATACTACCTGTCATTCGGAATGGCGAGCGACCTTTGAAAGTGGAATTCACTGTTCATTTTAATCGATTCAAGCTGAGAGGCCCGACCATCCGAATTTTGTATTGAAGGTAACAAAATGCAAGACGTGGATTGCAACCACGTCGATTTGATCGAGGATACTCTACTCGAATGTGAAAACGAATGCGAGGTTTCTCCCAGTTATATACTTCAAAATTTAGAAAATTCCAGGACATTGGCAGATGACATCAGCCAAGCAGAAAGCACAGAATTCGCAGTGGGCAGCGATAATTTCACGAAGAAAGGGGGGAACTTTTAGCGCGTTGCCGGTTTCCCCTAGAACCATGGCGCCGCAATAGACATCTTCCTACATTAGTCCCATTGGCCATTACAAAACTGCCATATATGGCAAATTGCGACCTCCATCACCCTAGAGGCTAATCCTCTGCATTATCTTATCTGTCATCCTCATGCTTGTTCTGGCCATTCGGTATATTCATAAACCTACCGAATCACCTGCGGGCCCCGAAAATACGAAGAACACCTGATGCGCGAGCACCATCGGCCAAAGATCGGCTCCTAGACGCCTTAACGTTCTCGCAAGCCGGACCAACCATGGACCGTCTGTAGGTTAACCAGTCCTCCTCAAAGGACCTTCTGCGTTCCCTACATCGTCTGAACTCAAATAAGCCCTTCCATCCCCTCTGAGTAACCTCCAGTCTTTCCCTAAGATCACTATCTTGTGTTCTTGTCAGGGTCAGATAGGAGGCTTTCGGCCCTTAGCACAAGTGCACTGTTTGCACAGGTGCTAAAGGAATTCACACCAATTCTGCGTAGCTCCTTAAGATCCAGAACCCGCTAAGTGATTAAACGTTATAAGCTTCGATAGAGTGGAGTGTGCTAGTTATTTTCTGGGCAACGAGGAGAGACACCGGTCAATGGACTTGTAGGTGCACTGACAACTGCCATTGTAGTATACAGCGATGGAGGAATTGATGAAATTATTCGACCAATTTATTTGACAGAAAATCGTCTACTCTTAGCAAAAATAATTGCTATGTTCAGGGTTTGATACTAAAGGGCTTGGCATGGCGGCAGGCAAACTCGATCATTCTAATCTAACTTGAGGTTAATAAGGGTGAGATAGAAAATATGAGAATTATGTACAAGTCTACGCAGAGGGTGACCCAAAAGTGTGAATCAGCATGATAAGACAGGTCAGCACAGCCAAAGATTGGGTATGTACGTTCGTTGGGAGCAATGTCCGCACAAAGCAATTAATCCTTAATCGTTCATTAAAATGACAAGGGAGTGGTGTATAGGACTGTTGCAATATCTCACTTCGCGCCGGCTGATAATTTTAGCCTATTTGGCCACGGTGAGGTCCAACTTTTTGTCCACTGCTTGCCGTCCATTTATTTGTGCGTTTTTGGCCCCATTTAGCATATATGCCTCTTCTTGTGGCGGAGGTGTATATGATCACTAGTAGTTAACTGGATGAGTAGTAATTACTAGTCATCCTCAGCGAATTCTTCAATCACCGTGTTGGTTGTATTTCAAGATATCTTAAAATATCAGAAATTCGAGAGTATTCTCGAATTTCCTCTTGTTTAGGCATTGTGTTCGCAACTAATTATTGGATAGCTAGCGTCTTCCCAGCATATCCTTAGAGTGTTGAGAGCAAATGCGTTGTGGCCTCTTCACTTTGTAGATTAGTGCCCTGCGACCACCGATCTATGCTTAGTTGTCGTATCCCGAGTTATATGAACGAAGGGCTTTAGGGATTGTTTACGTCTGTTATGCCATGATTCGGCAAAGCATGGACCTCACGGTTTGGTTTGCCCTGACAGCTCTCTGTCACCAGGTTCCCTGCCGGTCAATGCGCTTGCGTTGCCGCTGGGCATGCAGGTCGTGTGCATGGTTGCCCAGTAACGTGTGTGATCCTTCTCTTCCTGACCTGTTTTTTGTTGTTGGTTGACATCCTGGTCAAGTGTTTGTCGTGGACCAGGGGGTGTAGCGGTACGCCCAGGTGCGAGTCCGGCCCTGCAGCCATCTGGATCCTCCTGCCTTCGGTTTTCTTGACTGTCGACGCCGAGCTCAGGTGGGGGAGAAGGAGCGAGTGCGGTAGATGCTGTGAAAGTCTTTTATCACTTAACTAATTCACAGAAAAGTAGCCGTGTCTGCCCTCACCTTGCTGTGGAGCACACCGTGGACATCATCGGGAACAACGGTCGAAAGGTTACATATAAGGATGAGAGCGCGGTCCATCCCTTGTAAGCAAAGCTTTCAGGATGCATTTACTTCAGGATGTCCAAAATATGAGGCTTACGCGGATAGGCATCGAGACGAGCATTTCAGTGTTTAGCGACTTCTTGTCCGCCAAAGTGGTGCTTCTACCATCCGGTCGCTGCCTATCGCCTTAATCAGAAGCAGGCATAATTACGAACCAAGTAGATTTTTGAATAGCACTTGGGGATTCAACTCGTACAGGTGTAAAAGCACTAAAAGTATTGTCTGTTTGTCGGAGCTAGTACGAAAATAGGTTTGTCTAACCCAAATCAGTGCAAATCAAAAAGTGCGACATTTATAAATTCAGGAATCTGACGATTTGTTCTCAGTAGGGGCGATGTTACCTGCACCGTGAACGGTACTGAAACTGTCATTGGACTGATCCAAAACTTTCCCTTGCGTTTATGTATATTGTCACCCCTTCTTATCTCTGTCGTTATCCCTTCCTGCATTTCCCACCACAGTGCTACTGCCTGCGTTTGAGATCCAAGACGCATTCGGTCGAGCATACCCAATGACCTGACCGTTAAACGTCTTTCCCACAATATTGAAGATTGCTGGTCGTAACCGACAGTACAATGGGTCCGTGGCCCGATGGTAGTGTCGAAATTAATGCTCGATGACCAAAGGGTCCGTGTTCAAACTAAGCTGTCCAAATCCGAGGTGGGCTAGGACTGACAGATGACGGCTAGCAGATCAGAAATGGCGGTCCGACCTTACCTAGTTTTTGTCGGCACCACTTCTCGCATTTATGCAGTGGGCGAGAAGTCATCCACTCAACACGCAGATGGCAGACTTTCGCCGATATTAGACTGCCATTTTTGTATTCAAAAGTACCGCGAATGATAGTGCAGCGCTTGCTAGGTTGCCGGTCGGCCGTAACGACGCACGAGCTGGGAGCCTTGGAGGTTGCAACTGTGAACACGGCACAGTATCACTACAAATTACGCGATGATCAACTGTCAGAGGAGTCTAAAAATGCGTCTGCCAAAACGGTCTTCCTCCAATAGGGCTCTGACTCACAACCTGTCCTTCCATCGTCTCATGTAACTACAGCCAGTAGTTCTGCCCCATGATGCCAAATTCAGTACGAGGGATGTTTGATCGCAAGACTCTATTGCATCTTTTGAACCGGTTCTCCAGAATTGTGAGACAGAATAGGAGTGGAAACACGCCATGCCGCAACAGGTGTCATCTTTCCTCTCCAGCGCAAACCCCAGATTAGGATTTCCAAAACAGGGGCTCGGGAACTTCTTTTGATACGGAAAATGAAAGAGTATTGTCACCCTGCGCTTGACAGTCGTCATGGTTAAGACCGAATGCTGGTGAGGCTGGAAAACCTCTTGATTAACAAAAGTATTATGCGTTTTCGGCTGCCGTCGAGTTCATAGGGTTTGTGAACGGTACAAATGAGACTATAGAAAGGTTGGGGAAGACGAAAGCCCTCAAAAGAAATAAAGCACTGGACGCGAAAGCCACTGGTACCACGATGGCATGCTTCTACGGCCTACTGAAGCCACACAAGCCTGGAGTGTTTTTACTCCTCATCGTTTTCTTGCGTGAAATCGCAACCTTTGGTTTGTCGAAGTGGCTTTACGAGCGACTGGGCTCTCTCTGTTTAAAGACTCGGAGTGGACGGTGAGGCCTACTGCAGAACATTTTACGCCTGTCCAACGTGTCCAACATCTACAAGTGGGGGCACACGAGGTTATGGTGTCATTTGACATAATCTCGTTATTCTTCTCTATCCTTCCCGCCCGGACTATCAACATTGTTAACCGCCATCGAGAAGAATATACTGAGACCGACCGACAGCTAGAGCGAGTTCCTATCATCGAGCTCCTGGAAGTGTGTATTAAGAATTTCACCACATTCAATAGCCAGGTCTACGAGCAAAAGAAGGGACATCGACGGGTTCACCTCTGTCTGGACTATTCGCCGAAGCGGTTTTGCACAGGCTTTAACGGTTGGCCTCTAGCTCGCACTCTCGAAGTTGTAGGTCAAATACGATGACGACACATTCGTCGTGCTGAGTTTCTAGGAGCTTTTGGATTCAGTCCTTCCCAACATCCAGTTGACCATGGAAGAAGTCAACAATTAGTTGCCCTTCCTTGACGTACAATTTACCAAACTGACAGACGGGAAGATAAGGACAATGGTTTAATGCAAGGCAACTATCGCTAAGTTCATTCTTCATTTCAGAGACAATCACCCTGTTGGTCACAAGTGCACCTATATCATAACCCTATTTCAGCACTTTCAAACACGGCGTAGCGACGACAATCGGAGGTGGAGGGAGGTTGATGAAGTGCTAGCATGCCCAATCTGAAGCTGACGGTTATCCGAAATCTTTCATACGCAAATGTCTCAAGAACCCTCACTCTGAGCGTTGAACGAGGAAAAACCGAAGTTCTGGCTGTCGATTTCCTATGTGAAGAGCGTGTTGGATGCGAAGGCAAGAATCCTGAAACCTTTCGGGTTCGGCGCGGCTCATAAATCGGAATCAACAATCAGACAGCAAAGCATGAGGCTGACAGCCCCGCCACTAGTGACAGAACAATCAGCAGTGGTTTACAGCATACCATGTCAAAATTGTTATGCAAGGTATGTTGTTGGAACTAGCAAGTGGCTTGGCACACGAATGCGCGAACGCCAACATACGCACATAATCAATCGGTGTATGAGATGCGATAAAAGCGTCGCACCTGATGTTTCTTAGAGGCGGAATCGTCTGGCTTTGGGCGACACAGTTGAAAGATCAGTTTGTTAGCCATGCGGTTCGAGGCGCAGTTTTTGAATCAGAACTAGACCCTTCTGACTGTCTTCGTCCTGTGTAATTTTTCCTGGTCTAATTGGGTGGTCGTTGAAATAGAATAACCGATAGGAGTAAGCCGGTTCCTTCTCAGACAGACCATCCCTGCTGCAGTAACGAAAGACGAATTCTTTTGCGCACCGCAGGATGGTGTTCTCATATTTGGGCATTGGAGCCTTTTATATGGACACTGCTACGAGGCTGCCACCACTTAGTTCTTTTATGCTCACATCGGACAACGTGATCACCCAGACCACATTTTACTGCGTGAGAGACTCTGAATATCCTCATATGTTCTAGCCACCTCGTCAAAGTTATCACCGGGTTGTGGCCGCCGTAAACAGCACGGTTTACTGGAGTCACCAATAAGAGTTTAGTACCAAGGGGTAGTCCGTAGGATTCTCAGAATTCATCGCGGCGCTGCAGATCCAACAAGGGTTATTTTGCCAAATGGACATCTCATATACTTCCGATGTGGAGTAAATGGTCTAGTATGCACTTCGCTGATTTCAGACCACTCTACCGTTCGAAAAAACAGCCATTTCAATGACACAACTGATGTGGAGTGAATGGTCGAGTATGCACAACGGGACGAGTGAGTTCCGTAAAAAAATCATTATTGAGCGTCCCTCTACCAATGTATATCCCTGATCGCAGCCGACAGGACGGCGAGCCCCTGGCTCAGTGGTTAGAGGCGTTGGACTTCTATCCAACAGGTCACGGGATCAAGCCCCAGGCGTTCCTCACGTCAGGGTTGGGCGTGACTGGCCACTACGTTACGGCCGGAACATAACAGTAAGCGCCTACAAGAATCGCAGCTGTCCTTCCGTTGAAGTCAGACGTTTAAAGGACCAATAATCCATCTCCAAAATGAGGTTGCCTTTGTGCTTTTTATCTATGACATCGTACTGTCCGCCGCCATTGTCATAGTAGCTAGGACATGTCTAATCCTCATGACGGTTTCATAGTTGCGTCTTGGTGACTTTTTCAGGTTTCCTGCGATTGAATTTGCAAGGTAGACTAACAGAAGCACCCTCCCTTTTGACACCTCCAGGCTAAACAATGTTTTTTGCTGTTTAGTCGACTTAAGGAGGCAACGAACTTTTTGGTCTGAAATCGTTTTCTTAATCTGGAGTTGAGCCCAGGCTTCAAGTCTGTCCATGCCCTAGCTGCGAAGTGGTTATTTTCTCCGAGCTTTCAAAAAGTTGCTCTGATATGCAGCAGCGAGAATGTGACTCTCAGTGTTTCTTTTTCTCCTGCAGTATCTAGACACGCTGTGTGCTTCTGAATGCTTCAATGGATCAAATTCAGTGTACAAATGATGAAGCAACTGCAAGCAAGGCACATTCCATCCGAAGGGGCTACTGGATTGATCCCTACATGAAGTATTTCTGCCCCATGCCTTCGGCAGCTACCCCTGAAATAAGCCGTGGCTACTTTGTCCGCGTGCAGACCTTTGAAGCAATGACAAGGCGGTTCATTCAGGCATACCCTGTTGACTCTCCTGCATCCACTTACACTGTGTCTTTATAGGACTTTAATGGTGACTGCCAGGTTGTGAACTTAGGCGCTGGCTCCGATACTCTTTACTTCCGTTTAAAGAGTGCTGGAGTCCACCCGAAAGCCTTTGTTGAAGTCGATCTGCCGGGCAATGTAAAGAAGAAGATTGTTACCTTGAGGAGATGTAAACAACTTTGGAGCGAGCTATTTCCAGGTGATTTTGTCTAATTTATAATGGCCAGAGTTTCCTTCTGTTCCTTTGAACTTTAACTTTCTGAGCCAAAATAATCTGACAACTGGATCCTTAGAACTGTGCTGTCACTGACTAAGACGTCCGCCCTAAATTGCGGTTTTAGCGCGAGGACATGTTTTTTTCTGAGTGCATTTTCGAATCATTCCTTTCTAAAATGCCTTCTTGTTCACCCCTGTCTAAACTTGCAGTGCGTGGTCGATCTCATGAAATGTTTGCCGAAATTCTGAAATGCGTTTTCGATTGGGATGGATTACTTAGGTGGGGTTGTAATATTGATTAGCATGCAGCATGACCCTATAGCAATTCGGACTCATCAGGATCTCAGCGTTTGGATGCACTCCTTTTTAACCTGTAGAAACCACACTGGGTAAAAAATGGCTACTTAAGTAGCCTGCATTTTTCCTATTCATTTTTGATGGCTTTGTAAGCTCAAATACATTTTATAAAAAACATGCACAAACGCATGCTTTCCTTCACTCCTTTGATAGGAAATCACGTTTTCTTCATATTTCATACCCGAAGAAAGTGTATATTTAAGTTTTTAAAAGTTTCTAATTATGAGATTTTTAAGACCGTGCGATGTCCATGCATACAGGACCGCACATGTTTGTTTACCAGTGCTCCTCATGAAATGTACAACACAGTCCGGATCCATTGCGAAATTTTATGAACTCTATATAGTATCTTCGTAAAGGCATAGGGGAATGTATGATTTTCAATACGCGGAAAGCATGCACCTTGCTGGCTGAAATCGCTGAACACTGATGCAATGGCAGATCAGGCTCAAAAATATTCAGGAATTGGGAATATTTTTAAAACCTTAATATACACTTTCTTCGGGTATAAAATGTGAAGACAATGTGATTTCCTACCGAACTAGTAAAAGAAAGCATATTTTTGTGCCTGCTTTCTATAAAGTGTATTTGACTTTATAAGACCACCGAACATCAATAGGAAAAATGCATGCCACTTAAATGGTCATTTTTCACCGAGTGTGGTTTCTGCAAGAGGCCAAAAAAGAGTGCATTCAAAAGCGAGTCCGAAATACTAAAGGATTATGCTGCATGCTAATCAATATTACAACCCTACGTAATTAGTCCATCGTAAGCGTCATTTTCCCGTCTGATTAGAGATCGAAACCCCAGACGTATCGGTCCTTGGGGGATTTCTTGGGACCTCAATTCTTGACATGTGGTCAGCACTCTCATTTCGATTATCGGGTTATGGGATCTGATGGTCATACTGGATGGGGATTCAAGACCGGACAGCCTCTTTACGCCTCAGGGGCATTACTTCACTTGCGCCACTCAGACGCGAACCCCCGTTCAGAAACGTTAAAGATCCTCTCTTAGTGGACACCCGCCGAAAGTGGGGGTCTTTCGCAACTCTCAGCTAGGTTTGATACATATCATCACAGGTATCATCGCTGTCTTCCATCTACCACTGAATGCCAACACGTGGCTCATTTCGGTACAATCAGTACTCCGTTATATGAACATGATATGACATGCATGCCGCTCATCGGCAGGACTGCAGAACGATCTAGTTCGCGTCCCTTCAACCCCCCCCCCCCCTCCGAGCCAGGATTTATTTTTCCATTATCCCATGTGAACTGTAGACTTAACTGTGGGTTATTTGTCCCTCTATAGACCTCGAGTTTGGTGTGAGCATGGACGGTGAAGGAGACGAAGACGGGTCAAGCATCGGGACCATTTGTTTGCTTTTCTGAACCTTGGAACTCGTGCAGGAGTTCATTGGCAGGGATAACGGCATCATCAGGTCAGGTCGGGTCATCAGCCAATCAGTGGTCCGTGGCGCGGGTCTGGAGGTGACTGCGCAGAGCTCTGTATGCCGGCGTCAGATGGATACACCGATTGAGTTCTAGTGTGCTCGTCGGAGGCCCAGGCCCCGATCAATTTTCGGTTTGTCTTGTTTTTGGCGTGGGGAATAATCTTGGCGGTGGCAAATTTGAACTCCTGACCTGTTTCGAAGGTTTTGTCATCCTCTTGTGATAGTTCTTCACCCCGTTGCACAGCCAGCTCATGTTAGTGTATGCGCGATCCGGACATGCGTTTAGTCTGACCTGTGTAATTAGAAGGACATTTTAGACATGGGTACAAATCCTGATCCGTGAGGTTTAGTCTGTACTTTTAATGATCCTGCTGAGCATGGTAGATTAGGGCTGATGTGCAATGCCAACACCTAGTCCCGTAACAATGCGTTCGGTCGCCTCTGAAATATCTCTAGTGTACGGCAGAGCATGCCATATCCTCGGTGTTGTTTCCGGTGGCGTCCTCCGACGGCGAACACATAGGCATTAGGCTTATAATCGCCTTCGGATAGCCACTCTAAATAGCTTGGTCGAGGAAGTATCGGACCTCGCGGAATTTTTCTCCGGGGTTGAAGAGCGTCCTCACACATGCTTCGTCTGTGAGCCCCCCGACGATTGCTGTAAAAACTGAGGGACCGCATGGTGTTCGTTGCCCTTCTGTAAACCACTGTCTCATTTTTGCCGTCGGGACTTCGTCTGATGAAAAAATCAAGGAGGGGTAGCTGCACTTTATGAAATTCTACAGAATGCTCTCCCGGACGAAAACAAACGTATTGCCAGCGTGATTGCGCTAGAAAGTCGGCTCCTGATTAGCGAAAGCAGTCTTTTCTAACTCTCACTGGGCAATTTATGCTGCCAGCTCTGGGAGCTCATCGCGTTTCCGTTGCTCTGGAAATAAGTTTCTCTCACAAAAATGAAGTAAGCTCCCTGCCAAAATTGGAACAGCCTCGTGAGATGCTCAATTTCAAGCGAGCTTCTGCCCCCGTCCTGTGCCTTCAAAAGTTTCTTGATCAAGATTTCGGGCGCCGTATTCGGAGGGCTTGGCGTGAATAACGACATCACGTCAAAATAGACCATGATTTCGTCCGATTGAATCTTCGTAGGGTTAACTTACGGTAGATGTTCCATCTCATGTAATGTTGACCAAAATTGTGAAATGCGTTTCCGATTCGAAAAAAAAACTACTTGACTAGGCCTGCCGTGTTAACCATCAATGGTATCCCAGTCACGCCAGGATTCCAGCCTTTGAATGGGCTTCTTATCGGCCGTTTGCATATTCCGCTGCAAACTGGCAATCAAGTAGTACGAATTCTCCCCATAGATTTTTGATGCCCTTTTAAAATCAAGTATAATTTATGGAAAAATGTGCAAATATCCCATTTTTCACGTTATTGGCAGCCAATTGCTTTTTCTTTGTTTTCCACTTGAAGAAAGAGTATCTGTCGGTTTTAAAAATGTTCCTAATTATGACATTCTTGACACCGTAAAATGTCCAGTCGTAAAGCATCGCATCTCTTAATGCTGCTTATAAAGTGGGTAGCATTTTCCACATCCGTTTTAAAATTTTATGACTCCTATATCTCCTCTTTACATTAGCAAATAGAAGTTTATGATTCTCCTTACACGAAAAACATACAGTCTGTAGTTCGGAGACTCGAATGCAAGTGTAACGGTGGGTCAGGTTCAAGGTCATTGGGTGATTGAGAACGTTTTTTAAAGCCGGAAGTTACTCCCCGAATCGTGAAATTTAAGGAAGTCATAATTTGATGGCCACTAATTAAAAGAACGAGCATTTTTGTGTATGTTTTCTTTAAAATATTTTTGAATTTATAAGGGCATTAGAAGTCGACGAAAAAAATGCATGCTACTTAAGTAGCAATTTTTTATGAAATATAGCCTGTGCCAGCGGTCGATAGGAAAGTCATTCGAAAGTCGGCATCCTGACGTGACTGGAATATCAAATAATTGTGCGACATGATAATTGATATGATAACCTTACTTTATTGGTGCTTTCGATTTGAATACATATTTCAGAATTTCAGTCCAAATTTCATGAGATAGCATATCTAAACAGAACGTAAGAACAGGAACCGTCTGCAATACGGGTGGCTTTGAGCCAAGTTCCAGTTAAGTTGGGGCTAATTTTAAGGTTGGGGTTAACTTAAGGATTACGCCTATGACTAGATTTAGAGGTAACTGTAAGCCATGATTAAGCATAGAATCAAGATAGGGGCTGCCTCCTGGAATTCGGAAATCTTCGTCTTCTTTAGGGGCTAGTGTTAACTGCAGAGTTAAGGTTTAGGGTAGGGTTAGAATCATACTTAGGGCAGCGGTTTGGCTTTACATTAGGGTTACTGTTGGGGTTAGGACACGAAAACATTTTTGCCCTTTCCAGAACTATACCCAGGTCCAACCTTATTACCTGGGCGGGGCGTACCTATTCTCATGTCTTGTTTTGGGGTCATACAGGTCAACTATACTGAATTCTCCTGCCATGAAAGGAACGCCATGATAGGAATGCCATGAAAGGAACGCCAGTTTTGCGTACACTTTGACGGATTATAGGTAGAGCGGCCAGATGAGTGTCTATTGGTTTTTAATTGAGGTTATTCATTCTCCGTAGTCACGCTTTTGCGCGAGCATTCCTTTATCGATCTGTTACTGCCATGGCTTGTGACTTCTGCACTGGTGGGCAAAATTCACTGTCATTAATGAGAGCCTTGGCCTCCTGTCTGTCCGTTTAGTCTGTTCATGGTATGCCTATTTTAGAAGACCCCGAATCTAGATTGTGCTTTGGAACCCTCTGTTACCACATGCGAATTTCCTTTAATTCCAGTAGCTTGTTTCCCTGAAAATCTGACAGTAGTGTTCCTCTTTAAATGTTTACAATTTCGTAGTGAACTCTCCCTCAGAAGCACTACTACTGACCTATAAGTTGGCCAGACCGCGAGATTAAACGGCATTTGTAAACACTGAAAATCCTCTACACGAGCAGTATTCACTTTGATTACATTGGACTGACTTTGACGGAACCTATGAGAAGGCATTTAGCCACCCTGCATGTCCTTACAATACTGGGGAGTTCCCTGCCATAATTATCACGCGAAATTCAATTGAACGTAAATCAGTCTTTACTTTTATAACTGTAAAAAGCATCACAGAATGATGGGTACTTTTGTAATTTTGGAACGACCTGGGAGAATAATTGGGAGTTTCTTAGAGTTCTGAGGGCTTCACATATCTTCTTTTCCAAGGACATGGTGCTATCATCATCATCATCATCATCATCATCATCATCATCATCATCATCATCATCATCATCATCATCATCATCATCATCATCATCATCATCATCATCATCATCATCATCACCATTATTATTATTATTATTATTATTATTATTATTATTATTATTATTATTGTCATCTCATGTCGGTGAACCATTGTTGTTAATTCCATTTGACCTCCTCACGTTAGATGCCCCACCTCGGTCCGGCCTCGAAGGGGTCACGCCTGAGTCACACCGAAGTTTGAATGCTGCTTCCTACCATCTCCTGAGTCATGACCTACGACTTCCGCCCTCCAGTCTCATTGAGCAACTGTGTACATCGGAGGCGGGACCAAAGCTTTCACCGGAACTTCCAACCCTTTTCCTCGCTGAATGTGTTCTCGTCTACATACCCACGGTCTCCTCCGAAGCCTTGATTCGAAGTCTTTCAAGTTACTTTATCAAGGCCGGCTTCATAAACTACGAACAGGTGCATTCCTCCCCCTTCATCTCCTTTTTATCAGTGTTCTAAGATGGTTGTTTCTATCATGCCGCTGACACAGCAGTTCAAGACTCCAAGATTATGCCTTCTAGCGGCTGGATGGCGTCAGCATGATTTGGGACTTTTATAGTAACCGATCAGCCGGTTACTCTGCCACATCTGAAGGTAGTGCCGTTGCATGCGCCTTGACTGATTATTTGTAAGTCCTAAGGACCTAGCTATTTCGCAATTAACCTTCGCCGGGCAGCGTTCCATGGTCCACTCCATGCGAACGATTTCGGTAGCCCTCGATCAAGACGGCCCCCTTCTTCCTGACGTTCCTGTCCTCACAATAGTGGCCTTGACGACCATTATGTAGCGTTAGCACAGGGCAAATTGACAGTTTGACTGCTGCAGTTGACGATGCCCACCGTGGGCACCACGGAGTAAGCGCAGAACGGTTGCTTGGTCGTTTATGGCAGGGTGGACTTGCGCAGCTTCTGCCGAACTTCACCCCATCAAACCACCTTGCTCTGACGGCAGGATAGTGTTAAGACGGCCTGAGGTGGGCGAGAGCACAGTGTCTGGAAAAGTTAAACAACCCGTCTGCGCGTGCCACACACGACCTGATCCTCCACAGAGGCGGCTCTGTGGGAGAGTACTTGAAGGGCCAGACAAAGGAGTAGCCCTTGCGCTTGATTCCCAATCCTCCAGTCAGTCACTCCACACGCACACAGTGCTGGCTCCGAGGGTCGAGCCTTGCATTCAGTCGGCAATTTTCCAAGCCATGACTTGCTGTGCCAAGGTAGAACCAATTCTCGTGTTTATCGTGGAGTGGATTCCCCAATGTCGGCCTCACACCCCCACTTCCCTCCCACATGCGCCAGTCCACTATCAGACCATGTCAGACAGCTATTGATGGGGTAAGGCGTAGGCAGGACGTGGGCTACCTTTTTCTAGCAGGAGGATGATTTCCGTATCCATTCAGCGTAGTTTTATTGCATCTACTTTGGTCTATGTAGGAGGTTAATGGGATTGATGCCCGGATGGGTATTTTACCTCATTAGTAGCACTTTTGGGAACAAACAAAACTTTTAGCTGTGCAACGAGGTCTACCGCCTGGACTTCAACACTGCCAGTTGAGTCAAATGATCTAGTTACCGTCAATATGGTCGACACTGGTCTAGACCGGCATTGATTTCCATTTAGGGCAGTCCGTTGATCGAGTATTTGTAAACCTAACTGCGGAGCTACATGGTTCTGATTGTCTGAGTTGTGGGCGGCCTTGATGGCTTCAAAAAGGTTCTCAATTCCGCCACGGTCCGAATATCCTGTAGGTTAACCCGATATGTGTTGCATCTCTGAGCTTCTAGTACAGCTGGCGACGGCAGCTGACAATTGCGACCTCGTTGGCGTCTGTACTGTTATTTTAGTATGCTCGGTGCAGATTCTTTATTTCCCCCTCCTCCCCCTCCCCCTCCTCCTCCTCCTCCTCCTCCTCCTCATCCTCCTCCTCCTCCTCCCCCCTCCTCATCCTCCTCCCGCCTCCGCCATCCCCCCGTCTTCGCCGAGCCAGTCCTAGTGTCGCCGTCTCACGGGCTCGACGACCTGTCTCGGAATTGTATAGGTCTCTCAGCTAAGTCGCAGTGTAACATTCCGTCGCAGTGAATAGGCAGTTGGTCGAAACACAACCAGAGGGACTTTCTTTTGACTTGGAAAATTTATCTGGAACTGAACTTAGGCCACCAATGTAGGTGGGTTCGTCCGTACGAGTGCCTTTTCTGATATTGGTGAATACTGGCCACGTAGACAGAAGGTCGGGTGCAGGAGTGTAGTCTTCGACCCTTCGTTTGTGCGCTTTGTTCTTGAACCAAAACTTTCCACAGGCGGACTCCACACCCTTTCGTCTTCTCGCTGTAAGACCCCATATACATTGGGTGCTCATAGTTAACCCGCCTCTCCAAGGTTCTTAATACTGGGCCTGGACTAAAACGTTGCTACAACGGAGAAGTTTACGATTAGATCATGGTCTTGCTGCAGTATTTCAGCATTTGCAGGTTGGATTTACCTTTCACCCAAATGCAACTGTTCTGAAATAACACCTGCTTTGATTCCTAGTCAAGTCCGTGGCCCAATTTTCTCCCTTTTATGACCCTTTTATTATAAAATTAGTTTACTGTGGGCCGTTCTCGTTTTCCTCACAAACCCATCTAAGTTCTTGATCCTACTTTTGGCGTTCTCCTGAATATGCGAGATTCGGTCTTCGAGATATGTCATACTGATGTCTGCCTCAAAGGAGATTTTCAGTAGCTTAGAAATGTCACCTATCCACAGCCTATCCAGTAAAACACCAACATGAACCCGCTCAATAGCACACTAAAACCCCCACACCGCGCATCTTTTAAAAGCAGCCCATAACACCCTAAGCGACACTAAGCATGTTATGATTGAGTCGCTGCACCCACACGTACCCGTGCCAACTTGAATTTCGGGGTTGGGAAGGGGGTGTGGAAACTAAGTTTTCTAATGCTACTTTAAAGCATTGCGAGAGCCAACACTTGAATTTGTTTTTAAAAGTTTGCCGACAAAGACCTGCCACCACCCCCTTTCCTCCGCCGCAAGCTGGTTAGATGTGAGATTTGAACTCGGGGTCAGTCGGTTTAAAGTCCAACGTCCTGCGACAGTCAATGAGTGCCCCTGCCTGTCTAAACTTGCCATCCGAGGCGGATACGTGCGATGTTTCTCACATCTATTCCGCTAACCGATCGCCTTAAGCGGCTTCCTTATAAGCCAACATTTCTAGACTAAGTCTAGTTTGGAGGAAGTGTGGAGAAGGTCAATGTGCAAATTGTGTTCTGTGCATAAGGGAATACAGTTAAAGCAAAGCGATCCCATTGGCTGGCGGCCAGCGAATGTGAGTCAGTCAGAGCAGGGCGCCAGTCCTTGGCCAGCCTACAGTTATTCAGATCAGCGGCGAGGCTGGTTAGTTAGCATGAATGGCCAGGCGTGACAGTACAACGTAGGGAGCCTCACCACATAGAATGCGTGAACTGCAAGTGGTGCGGACGTGCAGGAAGGGGGTCGGATGGGGCCCGTAAGCACATCCTGGCGGCCACCGAGGGTGGGGTACTACACAGTGCCTCTCGTTGGTTCAGGTCCTAACGCTATGAGTTAGTCCTGCACGAACGGTCTGGAGAGTGCGCTAATTCGGCCTTGTGTTTCCTGCGCTGGAAGGGGTGATCTCTTCTGTGTATTCTTGCCAGTTCAAGCATTACTAGCGCAGGCTGCCTCAATCTAATTTGACATTTACGTTGGCGTTGTGTTCGATCTCACTTTCAATAATCTCCTTGCAACACTTAACATAGGTCAACATGAACGACAAATTTGGCGAAATTATGGTTCGCAGTTTTCGCGACAGATCCTGTGAATTACCCGGACTTTCAGCCTGTGGGTCCTTGGATGACCAGAAAAAGCGGTAAGCCATACCTTTTACTACTGGATCTGATTTTACCTGACTGCTCAGTCGTGTTTCTATTTTTACACATAGTGATTGCATTGAACCATGCGTGCTGCCAAAGTCTGACAAGTTGGGCTGGCCATTTGCGTCTTATCTGCCTCGTAGGCGAACTGGTGTGCTTCTCCACCGGAGCCCCAATACCCCGTGCTCACGTCATGCGGGACACTATATTTAAGGAAGTACAGTGCTTGACCGATCTCATGACATGTTGGCCGAAATTCTGAAATTCGTTTTCGATTGGGAAGGAGCATAATCATGCATGCAGCATAATCCTATAACATTTCGGACTCGCCAGGATGTCGGCTTTTGGATGCACTTCTTCTTGACCTCTTCTTGATCTCACAATTAAAAACTTTTTTAAAACCTTAATATACACCTTCTTCGTGCATATAATGCAAAAACAATGTTATATTCTACCAAATGAGTAAAATCAAGCTTATTTTTGTGCACGTTTACTATAAAATATTTTTGAATTTATAAGACCATCAAAAATCAATAGGAAAAATGTAAGCTACTTATGTAGTCATTTTTTTACCGAGTACGGTTTCTGCAGGAGGTTAGGAAGGAGTGCATCCAAGGGACGACATCCTGGTGAGTCCGAAATGCTATAGGATTATGTCGCAAGCTAATCAACATTACAACCCCACCTAAGTAATCCTTCCTAATCGAAAACACATTTTAGAATTTCGGCCAACATTTCATTGAGATCGGCCACACACTGTAGACGAGGGTCCATCTTTGATCAATAGGACCGTCAGCATGTTTTAGCTCTAGGGGCCGTGCAGTCCAGAATAGCTAACAGAATAGTGACGATTAGTGCCGAAGTGTGCCACTGGAGAGGGCCTGACCCCTTCCTACGGTAAGACCGCAACGTGTAGTAGGCGGGAGGCCCACCGCAATGCCGTTTGATAAGAGATTTGACGTCGTACTGGGACTCCTTGTCGATGTGGATGAAGAAGCGGTTTCCCCTTAAGTAGTATGGTTGAAGCAGGTTCGCATTCAACTTTCCGATGTAGACTGTAAAGTGATTGACGCGTAAGTGTACGCATATGAACAAGCAGTGCACTCTACTGAACCTCGTTAACATAATGTAGGGTTATGGACAATTTGGATCTTCGACTAATTTCCTTAGGAATCACTGATACCCCGGTGCACTTGTTCGCGCTGGGGATCTGTTTTGGGCTAGTGACGATTCTAAAACCGGAAACCTGGACTGTGAACACATAATTTTATCAATTTCCAAAGAGAAGAAGTTTAGAGCGCCAAATTGCTTGAACTGAGAGACGATATTCCAGACACGCTGCTGTCGCCTGCATTCGAGCGCTTGTCGCTCTCATCACTGTCTCCTTTTTTTCATCTCTGAAAGGTTTCTTTCGGCTGGCTGGAGTGAAGTTCATTCGTGGACAATCAATGAGATATACAATGCGCTGCCATCAGAGACTACTGCGCGGTATGTTCTCACTTCGGCAGATTTTTATTAAACCTGAGACATTCTTTTATGCTGTTAATCTACAAAGTACCGTTTTGGATCTGCGTTCGGGCAGGGCTATTCAGTGCATGCCCCGTAGCCACCTACCACGACGAACCCTAATTACCGAGGAGCGCGAACTCGGCTGGAATTTTATACCATCTGTCCCTGTGATGACGCTGACCAAAAAACGTTTGATTAAGATGGCGCCAAAGTCCTTATTATGTAAAAGAACTGTGGAGCGATGGGTATCGCACTCCAAGAGAAGCTGTTAATGGTATATCCTTCTCGAGTAATCCTACAGATGCTGTTTTTTGAGGGGATAGGACCCGTAGACTCCGAACACCGCCCGCAAACATAGTTATCACTCTACGATGAGATTGTTGATTTACAGTTACCAGTCTGCTTTTTCACTCCTTACGGTGTCGCAGTGTCTTTACTCATTCGATCACGGGCTCAACACCATAATTTCGTTCCAGTATCTTCGACGAGCGCAGAGTTTCCTTGCCCGGTCTGTGACAATGTCACTAACTTCCACACGGTATTGCTGTGTATGCACTTTATGCCGCACTGCTGTGGATGGCAAGTGCAGCCTTTGGTGGACACATTTTGGTAAGATGTGGTTATGTAGCCCCACCTGACGGACACAATACTGTTGGGGTTGGGGTTAGGACCAGGGGTAGGGGTTGGGGTTAGGGGTGAGGGCAACTATTTCTGAACCACTCAGAGTACAACCGCGCATTCCAAATAGTTTTCTTTCCAGACAACTACTTGACCTCGTCGCTTGTACTTTCCCCGGCCACACCTGTAAAAACCCCTATTACCACCGGTCCCGTACTACAGGTGGCTGGTGGGGCTAAATAATCACATCTAACCCACATTTTCTCAGGGTTTCTACAGCAGGACTCCTATTGGATTGGGGGGGGGGGGGAGGTCCAGAGGTCCACAACCGTATATGAAGTCTCCGGTTTTCCTCCAGTCTGGCCTGCATATTTGCAGGACAACCAGCGCAAGGAATACGGTAGACAACACTGTCCTGCTCTGCTGGGTTCTGCTACGTCTTCGGCCGCGCATTGGGACAACCCCACACAGACATTAAGAACTGGTCGAATTGATCACATTTTGTCGGCTATTGTACTCGGTTTTCGCCAGCCGCCCTCCTGTATAGCTGCCTTGATAAACATCGTCAGACTTTCTGCCCAATTCCGAAAGGAATGCGTCGTCGGAGTTTCCCATGACACCTGCGGGATTTTCTTTAAACACTTCTGCCAGTTCCCTCTCCCCTCTTGAATTTGCTCTATTCAGCCTAGATTTTCAGGGCGCGACTGTGACCTTGCCACCTCTACAACTCTCGTAAACTGAAAAATCTTTGATGCCCATAAGTGAAACGCTTTGCCCAGAAATTGATAAAGTTACTCCCGGCTGTGCTGGTCGACACGGACATAAGTAATCTTCGTTTCCATTGGAGTTCTCTCCTGTAGTATGTAATGACTTGAAACGGCATTTCTTTTTAGGCGTACATCCGTTAGGGGTTATCGATCACTAGACAGAAAGGGGGAGACGGGTGTTGCACCCGGCTCAGTAAAGCTCCACGTACCGTCGAATTCTTCTGCCCGTGGTCTTGGGTCGCAAAACAGACGTGCACACCTTGAGTCAAGGGGGATGTGTTTTTGTGGAGGTTTGTAGTGTCACCGGATAGTAGTCTAAATTCCCTTCTTTTTTGCACTGGTGGCGCATTCTCAAACCTCCAGCTTCCGGACGATTTCCATGGTTTAATTTGTCCAAATCATTTTTGCAGTCGATACGCTGAATAGACGATCACTTTTGATGTGAAGAGAATACTGACAAAAAGATGGAAACTGGAACTACTTCTCCTGGCTTATTTGCCGCTATCACCCAACAGCACCTCAACCCCAACCGTCAGAAAATTCGAAGGTTGGGCGCGGTTTCCTTGATCATTGAACGTTAAATCCCACGCTCTAAGGGCTAACGTCCTGTCGGCCACTAATGTTTGTAGCGTCTACGCAGTGGATGTGCTCATAACACCACAGTAAGTCCACATTAACAGGATAAGACCGAAGGCACTAAAATGAGAGGTCAGATTTGGTTATGCAGCCCCACCTAAAGTAAACAAACCCTAGCCACCTGTAATACTGGACTGGTGGTAATAGGGCTTTTTACAGGTGGGGCCGGGGAACGCACAGGCGACGAGGTCAAGCAGTTGTATGCAAAAGAAAAGCTATTGGGAATGCGCGGTTGTACTTTGAGTGGCTGGGAAATAGTTGCCCTAACCATAACCCCAACCACAACAGTATTGTATCCAGCGGGTGGGGCTACGTAACCACATCTCACCGAATGAGAGGATTTACTATGTACAGAACCCGGTGGTGGCTACTTGCGGTGCCAGCGCCTGTGCTGACGGCGGTGCGTCATGTCGGAGGGAAATCGGTGTCGGCTTGTGGGATCAGACCCAAGTTGTGTGTGTTGCATTACCTTACCCAGCGGGGTCGTGCGCCTAGTGACCTGTGCTGTATTTGCCGGACAGTCACGGGTTTCAGAAGAATATGGACGGCTGACTGTCTGATGCACGCTTGCGTGAGTGTTGCAGTCGGTCAGACAGTGGTAAGGTCAGCTTTCCTGGAACCGCTCACAGGCCCGGTGGATGGCCGACCTTGACGCAGGAGGCAAGTAAACAAAGATGTGGGGCATCGCAATGATGGCACTCAGGCTACTGACATGTAACTGAGGCACTGGAGTTATCAGTCCAGGGCTTTTATTTGCTATTGCATTCAACGACTCCCGTCTTCCCTATAGGATTGAACGATTGGAACTGTTGGACGACCGCGAAATCACAAGTCAGCTCTTCGATCACTACTGCATCCTGCTGGCTATCAATTCAACATCGGTCTGCTGTTGGAATTCTCTTCAGGCCGCTCTCGCTGATGTCAAATAAGCCGGCCAGACTTGCATGCCACGTGTTCTAACAGACTACTTGCAGTTTTGAGTGCTTTCAACCAGTTATAACGTGACTTTATCTTTCAATTCTGATGTCTTGCACCTCCTAACACTTCTATTCCTGATCCTGTAGATTCTAACAACTATTTTTCCTAAACCTCTACCCCATCATGCATCTCTCCCAGACCATATCCTTGGCTCTCCTCCTCCTCCTCCTCCTCCTCCTCCTCCTCCTCCTCCCTCCCCCTTCTCATTCCACTCATTTATCCTTCGGCCAGACCTGCATGCCGTGTCTCTAACAAGCTATAGGCTTATGTGCTTTCGGACAGTCGAGGCGTGTATCCTCCCCCCGTTTGCAATTGCATTTCGGCTTCCCTGACGAACGCATGACTTGTTAAAGCAAAGGGTGGACATTTCCTGGCACGGTGCATGACAATGCTGGCAGCTTTCACCCGACTGTGGCTGCTGGCTGATGATCTAACTCAGACCTCTTAGTCGACCCAGTGTATGCGCATGGAGTGACCGACTGGTAGATCGAGAGTCAGACTGCAATGGCTCCTTTGTGTGACCTTTATTATACTAACTCTTGTGTGCTTCGAGTCGCCTGCCTCTCCACCCTCGTACGATATCCTGGTGAATTGTGCGGTGGATGGGGAGGGGGAGGGAACAGGGCGTATGTGAAGCAAGCCCAGTCGGGCTCTCATCCACTGCGCCGAATCTCCGCATCAGACAACTGACAGGCTCGGACAGTGGACTGGTGTCTGGGAGAGGGAAGGGAGAAAATGAGGTCAATTCTCAGCGTATATTCCTCGTCATGAGCAATCTGATGCGCTTGAATCTACCACAGTTGCGCTGAAAGCCGTGACTTTGAAGGCTGACAACTGACGGGGTAACTCGGTCTTCCTCTCGGGACGAAGAGTCGGGTTTTCCTATTGTGGTCTATATGGAACTTCCATTCTGTTAGGATCTGAGCTGACCCCCCCCCCTTGTGTGAAATCTTGGTTCTCTGTGCGTGGATCCGGGAGTGTGGTGGCATGCCTCAGTGAAGGTTCATGCCTTGTCAGCCACCTGCGCCCGATCCCGCTTCCGATCTTAACACTGGGCTCAGGTGGGGAGGGGGGGGGGCGGGGGGAGGAGGGGGTGCGTAGGTACTACGCAAGTCTGGCATTATTATAAGCTAATTCGCACCCCCCCCCCACCCGCCGTCTCTGCGTCCACCTTACTGTGGGGCACAATCTGGACATCGCTGATGGAAGAGAACAGGCGAGTTCCAGGTAGCAGTTCAGAAGACGAAGATATGATCACTGGAGCAAGAAATTTATTGGTCGGACTTTTCGGATTCTCACTCGAACCCATCATCAGAGACAATCGCAGATAAGGGTACTGGTGGCACAAGGAGTGCAGTATTTATAGCACGTGGATGCCGTGGGACCATATGTGCACTTGTGACTGGGAACGGGAAGAGAGAGAGAGAGAAGTGGACTCGGGATCTTAACACTGAGTTCAGGTGGTGGAGGGGAAGGTGGAATCACCTGAGTAGTACAGTAGCGAAGATCTTCGCAGCAACGTCGATGAGGCTTACGCCACGGTAGTTCTCGCATCTTGTCTTATTTACCCTCTCGAGTATAGGTACAAGGATGCCTAAGCCCCAGTCATCAGAAACAACGTCGTCTCCCCACGCTCGTTCAATCATCCCAGGGAGCCAGGGCGCCGGAGTGTCCACACAAGACTTGTAGATTTCAGCGGGTATACCGTCCTCTCCGGATGCCTTATTGTTGCGTAGCATTCATATGGCATCGACGACTTCTCCTTCAGAGAGGGGGTCGCATGGCACTGCCTGGGAGAGGGAAGAAACACCGATGAAGAGGAGAGCAAGGGCGTGGTGGGTTGGGTATCGAAGTTGAGATGGTGGTCGAAGTACTCACGCCAGCGCTCGACTTTGACCGAGTTGTCAGCATTAAAGTCGCCATTCACGTTGCGAACAGACACACAGTGTAGAGGGCTCACTGCTTACTTGGCGGGTCAGACGGTAGAGTTTTCGAGTGTCACCAACGTTCGAGGCCTGTTCCATGAGGGTCGCTATTTCAGCTCAAAATTGCTTCCGGTCGTCCCTGGCCGATTTTGCCGTCATCTTTCGAAGTTGGCGGAAGCAGCCATCGTTAAAGGACCTAGCTCGAGCCGTCTGAACACAACTGCGGGGTTCTTTCGCTGATCCAGTCATTGTGGCGACATCGAGGCGTATGGGACGTGGCATTTTTGGCGCGGATGCGAGATGATCTTTCAAGCGCGTACGAACGAGGACATGGTCCGACCCATGGGCGTTACCAGCCTCGGCACCACGCATCGATCTGCCATCGTGAACCCAGCTGCGGAACCTTGAGCTAAATAGTATGTAGTCAATCTGACTGACCGTATGACCGTCGTTTGAATACTAGATCAGCAGATGTTTTTTGCGATGTTGAAAATATGCGTTGGTGACAAGCAGTCGGTTTTGGTCAGCGAAGTTCAGCAATCTCTTACCATTTTCACATCGTGAACCCAGTCCAAAGCGACCAAAAGATGACTGGTTGTGGGGTCACCAGGTCCAGTTCGAACATTCCAATCGCCAGCAACAATCCGCAGGTCGCGGCGAGGCAGTCTTTCAACTAACGCATGCAACTGCGAGTAAAACGCCTCTTTATCGCGCTGTTCGGCAGCTGAGGTTGGTGCGTACACATAGACGATAGGAATGTTCGTGAAGTGACCCTTCAGTCCCACGTAAGCCATTCGGTCATTGACTGGTTCGCAAGCAAGTAGCGCGGAGTCCGCTTGTTGCGATAGGGCGATCGCCACACCGTGTCGACCAGAAGAGTCGCGCGGGCCGCTGTGATACAGGGTCAAGTGTGATTCGACTCCCGGGATCTTTATTTCGCGGGAGCCTGAGTCAGGAAGTCGACCTTCAGACAGACAACAGGCATCCACGTTGTACTGATCAAGGCTGCGCGCTGTCAGACTTTGGGTACCGTAGTCCACAAAAAATGTGTGCTACTTAAGTGGTCATGTGTTACCGAGTACGGTTTCCACAGGAGATTAAAAAGCAGTGTATTCAAAAGTTGTCATCCTATTGACTCAGAAATATGATAGGGTTATGCCGCAAGATAATCGGTATGGCAACCGCGCCTACGTAATGCTTCCTAATCGAAAACGCATTTCAGAATTTCAGCCAACATTTCATGAGATTGGAATGCGGGAGAGGGAGTGGGGATAGGGGGGTGGCGGAGGGGGGAGTAATTGCAGTCATTGTCAGGGGCGGGGTGAAAGTGGAAGGGTGCGGAGAGTTGCAGCGTTGGTCGACATTCGACCACTGTAGGCGAGGAGTATGAACGTGGTTCTTCTGTGCGCACAAGATTGGCTTTCGTAACCTGATGTGCTCTTGAGATTTTATCCATTAAGACCTACAGAAGCCGTGAAACGGGGAGTATTTTCAACATTCCCCGCCCGTCAGGCACTGGGTGATGCTGCCTGGGACTGCGTCTGCACGTCCTGATTTGCTGGACGGAGGCCTTTCATTTGCTGACTTCGGGTGTTTGTAGAAATCATGACCTCGGGTTGCTTCGGCTTTTGCCGTTTGCGCACCATTTGACCTGTACATGGTCATGTGTACATGGTCACTACATGCATCCGTCCGTCGAAGTAACATCTGATTTCCAGTGTATATGGTTGCTGGGACAGAGAGTTCTGTCGTACGTTAGCCGCCCCCGTATCTGCGGATTAGCTCTGACAGTTCGACCGTCGATTCCGACGATTTCCACCGTGTGCTGCGCAGCAAGGTGCAGCGGGCACGGAGACTTGCGCGTGAATTAGTTTATAGTGCTAGAAGACTCAGGCATAATTTACCGCACTCTCTCTCTCCCCCATTCCCAACCTGGACCCGATGTCAAGACAGACACAAGAAGACCGGAGGCAGGGGTGGGCGTAGGTGGCCGGCACGGCCGGACCCGCACCTAGGCGTGCCACCACACCCTCTGGTCCACGGCATACACTAGACCAGGATTTTTCACCAACAACAACAACGACACCGCAACAGGGGCCAGAAAGACGAGGGTGATGACTGGGCAACCATGCCCACCAACCATATATACCCAGCGGGAACTTAAATGCATCTACCGGCAGGGAACCAGTTGTCAGGGAACTGCCAGCGCATATCAGGCTGCGAGGGCGATGGTTCGCGGATAGTGGCATAGCACACGCCTTCAGACCTTTTGACCGCGGACCATCCCACAGTGTTGGAAACAACCATGGCAACCCCTGACATCACACTATGATCGACTACACCAGTCCCACCCTAACTGGGAAGCCAGAACTCTATAATGCAGCACGATCGTGGCAAACAGAAGAAGCCAAGGGAGATTGTCGTCGATGGCAACAACCCCCATCTCGACATCCACTCGTCCAAGGCAGCGGGAATCATTACGATCCTGACGCTGTAGCACCGTCTCGCGCGCATTAATTTGCTTATAATTAATCAAACTAGTGTGACATCTACCCCGCTCTCTCGCACGCATCCTGTGCCACGGCTGAGACAAAGTCAACGCGGTCACAGCGAGATCTAGGCGTAGTTTTTGGTGAATATGAGCGGTCTATTTCCGCCTACTACGCACATACTGGCTTCTGTTCCTCACGGGTCAGGCTTCACAGAGAAGTTTCGGTGTTCACGTGGGCTAGAGCACCATAGAGACCAAATTAACGGGAGCCTCTTGTAGTCTAACCCCCACCCCCAATGCATGAATGGGTCATCCATCAGCTGGCAACACTCGAAACCGGGACTCCAAGCGCTCTGCGGTAATGCCATGCACGTCAGCTTTGTTGTGGCGAATAATGAACTGAATTGCCGCAGGGATACCCCACTCTCGGCCAAACTTCTCCCACGTGTCGGGGGGCTGTCCGAACATGTAGGCAAACTGACGATTAGGTCGGATGCAGTAGCTGAGGGTATTGCAAAAGCCTTAGCTGAGTGTGAGACCCTGGATAAAACGTTCATGCCCGGTCCCGATTGGAAAGAGAAGGTGAACACCAGTATTCTGAACCTAAGAAGGGGTTGAGTAGAGTTAGCAGCCGCACATGGGCGCGTCCGGCATGGAGAGAGAGAGGGCTGTAGTGGCCCTACTCCGAGAGCCTGTCGCAACGCTGGGCCTCTCGCGAATGTCTGCACGTGCGTCCCAGGGGCCTTTCATTGGCCTACTTGGCTTTCCAACTGACCAATCAGATTCAAGACCGAGTCAGGTGTGACCTGGCCTAAGACTATTTGACGCATTCCCTTACGGACACTTGGGACACTGCTCTCCAGGTGCCGGAGACACTTTTCTCTGGCTCCCAACCCTCCTTCAGTTTTTCTGCGCAGAATATACAATCTCAACGGACGTCCCTCTTCTCTCTCCATTCGGGGTCGAGTCTGAAGGTTGTCGTAGCCAGGGTTTCACCTGGGACTTAGGTTTCTGCGATAAGGCCACTACAAGGGCACGAGTCTTTGTCCAACACTTGCCGCCCGCATGTATGGCAATTCCTAAGATCTTGTACAGACTCAATAGAGCCCAACTAAGGCACGCCATGAACTAATATGATCTTTACTTCGCCCTGGTCTGACGGCAACACAGTCAGTCTCGATGTCTCATCGCCCTAGGAAGACTAACGACAGCAATGGCCATTCCAATCGCCTTTTTGGTATACTTTTTTTTATCATCGATCGTTCACAGAAAGGCCTAAGTTGGAAGACATCCTTCACAGTCGGTCATGCATCCGTAGGCGTTTAACAAACGAATTTGAGGGGGCAGGGTTCGTGAATGAGCGTGAGGACACCTCTGGTAGGGTATTGCGGGGACCAAATTAATAATCTGTACTTTTATCCGTACACAATGCCCTAACTCGCCCAACTCTATTTTTCGTTATGCTCCACTCGGACGTTTTCATTCCCTCTAGTCCTGCCGCTTGCGTTCCATTCTGATGTACCAAAATAAATGCGTCCAGATTTCTCTTCCAGCTGGCCTTAAAATGCACCTGTCTTACCTTTCGAGATATGTTGAAAGCGGCTTTGCCATGTCAGATTAGGCCTTGGGGAGATGGCGTCTGCGATGATTTAGCATAAGAGTTTGCACTTAGTTGGACTGAACTATGTTGAACACTCCCTACGTAAGTGTCTGAGTTAATCATTGGCTCAAGGTTAGGGGAACACTTGGGGAATCTGGAACAATCACATAATTGCATTTATCTGCCATCAAAAGAGAGACTAAGGCGAATACGATCGGTCTCAAGCAGGAATACGACATTTCATATCTTTGAGTTAAGCTATTTGAAAGTATTAACTTTTCACGTAAAACGTTTCTCATGACACAATGGCTATATTTAATCAACAGGCCGAAGGTTGCCAATCACTCCAATTAACCGATACGCATTTGGATCGACTCAGAGTCTACGACAGAAAGCCTTGAAGGGGAAAATTGCAGAAGGAAGTAACTCACGCGTTGCCGAATGTGATGTTTATTCAACTAAAAACAGAATAACTTGAAGGGGAGAAGAACGTGCTCCCCTCTCACACCGCCATCAAGGTTGGTTTTTTGCCTGAGCGATTGAATACTGTCTGCTGCCTCGTCGTACAGCACGGGGACACTAGGCCAAGTGCGGAGAACCGACTACACCGCTGAGATGGGAAACGGGTTGGCCTGCGCCAGAGTTGAATGGTATCTGCACAGCCTATCTGCTGTTCCGTCAGACTCCTTGACTCTACAGTGCACGGTCGTTTCTACGCAGTTATTCTTCCCCGAAGTACCGCAGGCATCCGCGGGAGTCGGTGTAACTGCCCTTTCAGAGAGCTGACTTTGGTTGCTTTCTGACCTCTCCGGCTGGGGTCTGTCAGCTGTGGCCCTGTTACTCTGCGTGCAGCCCATCGTTAGTTGTGTGCAATCTGGTTTGGGAGGGCGTTGACAAGGTACTAGACGTAAGGTGGGCGGGATCGTCCCAGCCCACGTGCAGCGTCTTTAAATTTTGATATCGATTAGCGGCGGGGGACGCCAATGTTAGCACATATCCAAGTAAGGAAACGCTGAGAGTAAATCCTGGAGGAGATAGATCTAAACAGAACCGTTAAAATCTCCTGAAACTCATTCACACGCAGCAGAAGAGGGTACCTCGACAAAGGGATACAGTATAATATAACGAGACGGCACAGGAAGTACGTATAATGTTACTTGTGCAGGTAGAATGAGTTACAACCGTAGAATAACCTATCTGGGTGGAGAGGGGATACCGACATGCCAGCTCATTAACCGGTAGGGAATGCAGTGCTGTGGGCAACTGCAGGGAAGGGCCGAGGGAGGTGCCGATGTATCGAGGAGGAATGCGATACGAACGTTACGTTACGGTACGGTGCGGGAGGAAGGGATCGGTGGAAGAGAGAGAGAGGAAGGGACACCGATGATCTTCACCGACACGCGGCTACGCCATCTCCACCTTAGGTCCTCGCGCCGGAAAATGTCACCATTTTCAAACAATCCTGTTCATGTCCAGGGACGTTACAATATGTTTCGTACGAAAAGGTGACCAGAATGTCTTTTACCTGTCATCAGCAGTATCAGTTCCACACAGACACCACACCTCATGGGTGGAAGTTTGGAAGGCAACATTTTCTTCTGTAGGTGGATGGGGGAAGCATACTTGCCTCTACGACATTGTGTCTAGACAACGGCGGGCAGTTCCGATTCATTCGACACACCTAGGTGTCATGCGGTCTTTAAAAAACTTTTCCCCTCCAAAGAGGGGACAAACAATGTCTACAATATTGACAAGAGCTCATTTTTCATTTTAAGAAGTGCAACGTGGGTCGGGTTATGAAAAATCAGCAGATTATAGATAGGACCAGTGATTGCACTAACAGAAAAAAAGAGATTACCCTGAAGATGCTACTGACAAACGTAAGTCGCAGCTTTTGTCCACGTGGCCGATGGCAACTGGAAAAAACAGCCGTTAATGAAAAACAGAACACACCGGTGACTTAATACACCAGGCAGTCGGGGGCGTTAGGTTAGAACGCCGTCAGAGGTAGAAGACTGGGGCATCTTAGAAGAATGATCACTACGAACAATCCTTTTCACCTGTGGACATTTTTCCCAAGAGAGTTTGAAAGTTAGTGAATATTGTCAATTAGCACATCCAGCTCGATTATTATTACCAATTCTCTTGCCATCTCCTGCATCTGCGAGGTTCGTCAATGAGTTTGGGTGATAGAAATGGTAAACCTCTTTATTCAAAAGGCAATTTGGCGAGTATACGTTGCTTTCGATAAATTTTATTCAGGGCTGTACATTTATATGCCTATTGAAGTAATGAATCAAAAGCAGATAATTAAGCTCCCAGCAGGGTTAGAAAAGGGACAAATAAAGAACATCAACAGCTCAATCCTCGTGCACATGGTTGACACAGACCACCGTGTAGACGCCAGAGAGGCCTTCAGAGAGTGATTTACAAGGTCCCATCAAGCTATCCAAAACTGCTTGGGCAGCGCTTGATGGCCACGACAGAGGCGACTATAATCAGGCTACGCGGGCCGATCCTATGCGCACAGAAGAACTTCATACAGTTCCGACAGTTGCCATGGCTCAAAGCCACCAAGCCAGCCACCCGCATGTAATTACCTTCGCCGAGACCCACCTTCTCCCTGGCGCTGACTGGAATTGTGGTGTTTCACTCTCCCCCTCCCTCCCCAAACCCGAGCTCCAGCTTAATTATCTACTTTCCCGTATATTTTAATTCATTACTTCAATAGTCATATAAATGTACAGGCGTGAAGAGAATTTATCGAAAGCAGACGTATGCTCACCAAATTGCCTTTTAAATTGCACAATGAGAATTTTCGCAACTATAAAACTTTTCTATCTAAAATCCACAAAAGGGGTGTGATCTCGAAAAATGACCGTTCGTTTACCAGGTAGATAATTTTGGCCGGACACATCATCGCAAGGCCGTCAAATGGATCAGCAAGGTCGCGGCCGCTCCACCAAGTCTGAGTCGTTACCCTGTACCTACACTCGCGTGCATTCAGTTGAGAGGGTAGACGGACTATGAGACCCGCCATAAATTCTGCTCTTCATCTCCGATAGCACTATTAACTTCGATATATCCGTTAGTCGGGTCACCACAATTAAGTTTGGACGAATTAAAAAAATGCCAATCAATTCTATGCAATTTTACTCAGAAGGGACTGAAAGACGTGCACATAGACATCCGAGAAAGAAATAAAGTCGTTTAACTGGTGTTTTGGCGGACTTTGATAATTCATCCAAACCATTTTTGCATAAATCGATGGGATTAAAACCCACGGCAGCAATGGCAGAGCTTGAGTACAGCTCACGCTCTGGTCACCTGATTTACGAGGCCCCACCGGGACCCGTGAGTTTAATCACATGTGGGTTAAGTTACCGGCCCATCCTGTTGCGACGTATGGAAACGGCCGATTCTGATGCATTGAGCTGACTGCGCAAGCAGAATTTCCCAAGCAATCAGTGTAGAATCCATCGGATTGGTGTTTTAGCCGCATCCCAGCCGTGCTCTTGCCTTCGTAGGTTCGAATCCCACCGATACCACAGAGCTTTTGCATTACCGTCTTTTGTCGAACACAAGACTCACATGCATCTCCACTCAGTGGAGAATCGAATTCCACGGCCATATCCGTCGGTCAACAGATATCCGACATTTTTAGTAGTGTAAAACATTCGTAACTTCGTTTACCCCACACCAGCTTGTGTTTAACGCTTTTAATAGGTGGCCTAGGTGTTTGTTCTGAAGGTGTTTGAGATCTAGCGGTTGATATACCTCACCGCAAACATGTTACAAGATCAACCAAAGTCTTTTATGCGGGAATAATTATAATCATATTAATATGGGTAGCCGTAAGAAAAGTATTCCCGTTGGTGATATATAAAGCCGGGAATGGAAGGCCTAGTCAAGAAAGCAGTACAGCTCGACAATAGTGATGAAAATGCGATTCCCGGGTGGCATATCAAAAGAAAAGGAGGCGTTCACCGGGTCTGACGTTTCGGGTAGTCGTTTCTTCTACCCATCTTCAGAGACTGAGCAGTCGTGCACACAGCTTTCCTTTTTACGGCGCACTTTGTCCAATGCCTGGCCCATCAATGCCGCCCGAGTGGTCAAACTGGATGAGATGAAGCTCCTCCAAAAACTCTTCAGAGCCAACGGCTATCCGCGAACATTCGTTGAACGGAGCCGAAAGCAACCAAGGATGCGGAATGAAGAACCTATTCAGCCAAAATCGTGGCGGAGCATTCCATACATGAAAGAGGTCTCCGAAGCCGTAGCCAGATCCCTCGCGCCGTTCGGAATAGGCGTTGCCCACAGGCCCGACTCAACAATCCGACGGCAAATGATGCGGCCAAAAGGCCCGATCCCTAAACAGGAGATGTCGGCTGTTGTCTACCGACTTCAGTGCAGCTGCGGAATGTGTAACTACGTTGGGGAAACCGGCCGACGGCTGCAAACGCGCATGCACGAGCATAAGTTGGCCGTGCGAAGGTTGGACCCAAAGTCGGAGGTAGCAAACCATGCCGCCCAAATGGGACACGTTTTCAACTTTGACGCCGTTGAAATTGTGGGCCGAGGTGATGATCATACGGCAAGGCAGGTGGAAGACGCCTGGATGTCTACAGACTGCTCTGTCAACCGCCACATCAATTTACCTCCCCCTTATCTGGTTTTACGGACATTCTTGACGGGGGACAGTCACGGCGCAGGACAATCGGGGCCGCCAATTATCACCGCGGCCGACGAAGATGGGCGGGATTCAGGTCACGGTGACATGCGGGTCGGATGCAGCCACATAGGCGGCATTGATGGGCCAGGCATTGGACAAAGTGCGCCATAAAAAGGAAAGCTGTGTGCACGACTGCTCAGTCTCTGAAGATGGGTGGAAGAAACGACTACCCGAAACGTCAGACCTCAAATACACCTCTCCCGGTGAACGCAGTACAGCTCACTTGTTAGCCGGGAATTGGTCTAGGTTAATTACGGTCGTCTTACTAGCTAGACTGATTTGCAGGACACGACTAGGAGTACGCTTCATATTGCAGGTGGCTAAACGTTAAATTCCAGACGGTTTAGGGTTGGGGATAGAGTTTGGAATTGGGGATGGGTAGCCCCTGGGAGTTGGCGCGGGGCCGTGTAATAGGAGGTAGGGTTCTTACCGTATCCAACCAAGTGACTCATTACTTCTCATGATTGATTGGATTGGGATGACAGAAATGCAGCACTTGGGATTTCTGTTGGGAATCGAAAAATGAGAGATCCAAACGATGGCATTTTCAGACCAGTAATATTTAAATTTACGGAAAATCGAGGGAATAAGATTCAAAAACAAATGTTGCCTCGAAAATATTAGCCCGTTTTCTGTTGTTAAATATGTAGAGTCTGAAACGACCCCGCAGCCTAATTTGTCAATACTTGGCTAAGCAAAACATGGGAACATTTGTGACTGGAAGGTATAATAAACCCCATTAGTGCTGCCGCATTTGTCCCTGATTACGAGCACTGGGGACTTTTGGTGTTTGTTTACACTAGCTTGGCATTTACAGTCTCTTTTCAGAGCTGGGTGCATTCCAATCAGTTGGGATGTCCTGGCTAGTATTTATTGGCGAGATTAGTTAGATGTTCATAAATAAGCATCGGGACCTTGCTATCGGAAAATTGGCTGTACTGGACAGTTTAAACACGAAATCTCGATTCGAGGGCTTAAAGCCCGCCACTAAAATGCACCATGCGGTAGATAGAGTAGATGTGCTAACTCATGAAATGTCAACCAAAATTTCGAAATGCGTTATCGTCTCGAAAAGATAAATTAAGTAGAGTTATAAAATTAATCATGATGCAGCATAAATCTATAATGATCCAGTTACCTCAGGGGGTCAGCTTTCGAAGGAAGTTATTTTCGGCTGAATGCAAGATATATACTCTGCAGAAAATGACTACTTAAGTAGCGTGCAATTTTCTCATTGATTTTCGATACCCTTGAATATTCAATTATATTTCACGAAAAACAAGTATAAAAGTATTCATTCTTTTACTTATTCGGTAGAAAATCACGTCTTCGTCCAATTCCATACTCAAAAGAAGAGTATAAGTCGATTTTAAGGTACTTTTCTAATTCCCGAATAATATTGAACCCGACCTGCTGTTACACTTGCAGTCAGGCTTTCGAAACTACAAGCTGCATATTTCCGTGTACGGAAAACCATGCATTTCTCTACGGTGTTAAGAAGAGACCATATAAGGTTCATAAAATCAAGCAGCCGATTTGAGCAACATTGTTAACTTTGCAAGCCACATTCGTAAATGCGGATACATGACGTTTCATGAACGGCCATTTAAAGGTATTAAAAAATCTCACAATTAGAATCTTTTTAAAAACCGAATTATACTCTTCTTTTGAGTATGAAATTGGAAGAAGACTTGATTTTCTACCGAAAAAGTAAAAGAATGAATATTTTTATGCATGTTTTCCATGAAATATAATTGAATTTTCAAGGACATCGAAAATCAATGAGAAAATTGCACGTTAATTAAGTAGTCATTTTTTGCAGAGTTTATATCTTATATGCAGCCGAAAATAAGTTCTTTCGAAAGCCGACACCCTGCGGTGACTGGATCATTATAGATTTATGCTGCATCACGATTAGTTTTACAACACTACTTAATTTATCTTTTCGAGGCGATAACGCATTTGAAAATTTTGGTTGACATTTCAAGAGTTAGCACATCTACTGTACTTTGGACCACCACAGGGGCCAAATCAGCGTGCGACAGACGTTATTTGGAATGCGTACCCATAGCAAATGTCAACATTTGTGCTGTGGTGGCACGTCGAGGTGCATGCCCACGCCGCATCAGTTGGGGTCTAATTTGCCATCTTGTTGTGTAAAGTTCTGGTCAGTGTACTTTATGAACCAGGGAGTGTGACTGTACGCCTAGCTGCATGTTTTCGCCGTGCCACCCACCTGCACCCTTCTCCGTCTCAGGCCCTGTCATGGCAACTGGAGCAGACGGGGGAAGAGGAGAGAGAGCGGGAGTGCGGTAGATGCCAGCAAAAAACCAGCTTTCGCTATAACAAATTCTTGCGCATGTCACCGTCCCTGTTCGTAGCACACTGTGGAGCACACAGTGGACCTAGCTGAAACCAACAGCCGAAATGCCATTATGAAATGTTCTGCTATAAGAAAGCACCCGAAGAAGGCCACTGCCCCATTTCACGCAACACGTTTAGTCGATTGTACACACCTTGTGTACACCCGTAATGCTTGCGGGCTAAGATGACACTTATGAAACTCAAGTTTTGCTATGTCTTCATATCAAAAATGAACTAGTTGGCTATGTAGTTTCAGGTTGGTCTACGCCTGACAGCGTTCTTCTCTGTTTTCCACCCAAACAGTGTTCTGCTGAAGTAGTGTGCATTTTCCCCTTAATTTTCAATGTTACTATGATTTTTCCAGGATGTAGGAAGCGTCCAAACATTAGAATGGCAATATTGGCAGCGAAATAACTTTTTATAAACGAAATATTTTCCGACGGGAGTACTAAGACTCACTATTGAGATGCGCGGTTCAGTGGCTTTTCTGTGCTGAAAACTTCCGTTTCAGCACTCGAAAGGGGACTGGGTATCATTGAGACTGACCAGTCCACGTGTGCAGGCTCATCGCTACAGATTTGTTCGGGTTTTTGAATATCTATAGACACCCTAACAAGAGCGACGCAGATCATTAAACACACGCAGTCTCCACCGAACTGCGACACACGCATAAACGCCACTGCCATTACATTCTCTCTCTTTACCAGGCATGGCTTAGGACCGTCAACAGCGACCAGTACCGCCGGAGACATCAACTCCGGCTTCTTCGGCCGTCTGATGACTACTGCGTCCATGTAAAATTACTACTGCTACTACTACTACTACTACTACTACTACTACTATTACTACTACTACTACTACTACTACTACTACTACTACTACTACTACTGCGATTACTATTACTACTACTGCTGCTACCATTTCTACTACTACTTTTGCTACCATTACTACTGCTGCCACTACTACTACTACTACTGCGATTACTATTACTACTACTGCTGCTACTACTACTGCTGCTACTACTACTACTATTACTACTACTACTACTACTCCAGCTCCTCCTCCTCCTCCTCCTACTACTACTACTACTACTACTATTACTACTACTACTACTACTACTACTGCGATTACTATTACTACTACTGCTGCTACCATTTCTACTACTACTATTGCTACCATTACTACTGCTGCCACTACTACTACTACTACTATTACTGCGATTACTATTACTACTACTGCTGCTACTACTACTGCTACTACAACTTCTACTACTACTACTACTACTACTACTGCTACTACTACTATTACTTCTACTACTACTACTCCAGCTCCTCCTCCTCCTCCTACTACTACTACTAGTGCTACTACTACTACAGCAACTACTACTACTACCACTACTACTACTACTACTGTGATTACTATTACTACTACTACTACTACTACTACTACTACTACTACTAATACGACTACTGCTACTGTTACTACTACTGTTACTTCCACTACTACTGCTACTCTGTCTCCTTCTCCTCCTCATCCTCCTGCTACTACTACCACTACTACTGCTACTACTACTTCATCTACTACTACTACCCCTGTTACTTGATTGTTTATATTTAGTGCGGGTAAAACCAAATTTGGTCTGACCAGATTGCTTCATTTCTTCCGGATATTGCTTACATGTTCAGTAGTCCGCCCAGTCGGGCTGACATCGTATCTCAAGGGTAGACAAAGAACCTGATTTAATTCTTTGCCTTCCCCTGTAAGTTGCCTTTTACTGCTACTGCTGCTACTACTATTACTATTGCCATAAGCGTTGCCACCATGGGAGCTATGTGTTTACCCTTAAAGAATATGACCACAAAGCCTTGCCCTGGCCTCCAAAGAAAGCATGACTATTTATGAGTACGAGCCAGGAGAGTGCAATTCATAAACCAAAAACAAAGAGTCGCACTGACTAATTTGAAGAACCGTCACCCCTTTAGTTTGGTCTGTCTGTCTGTCAGCGCGATGCTGCAACGTATGATGAAGTTTTAGTAATGCCACACCCTCAGCTTCATGAATGTTTTTTGTCAAAGAATATTAGTTGAAGACATAATCGCCAATAATTATAGTGTCATACTCTAATTTCTGCTGGATTTCGAGTCCTCCAGCACTTAACTGTCAATTATCCAGCATGTGATACAGTAATATGCAAATATCACAATATATAATTTCGAACACTCACTTCTAACATCAGAGTTTAAGCGTTTTCCGCATCCTTAGAAAGCGATGAGAAGGTCCACATCCACATCGCTCACACAGATTGGTAGCGCCATCATTGTGCATCGGAGAAAACACCGTTGTGGCTGGCAATTCGCATTCAAACGTCAGCCGAATCACAAATTGTCAATTCCTGCCTTCTTGTCGACAAACTGTCGTTCTATTTTCAACAAAACCCATGATTTGGAGCTACTTTTGTCGAAAAAAGAACACAGCAAAACTGAAGTTGTTTGCCTTCAAGAGACGTGGCTTAATAGTTACATTGATTCGCAACTTATTACTCCCCCATCCTTCTACTGGTTTCGAACAGATAGAAAATCTTTATCTTGTGGCAGAGGTGGAGGCGTTGCCATTCTCGTTAATCAAAATTGGTGTAGAGACTGTAAGTCCCTTTTTTCTAACTCTGATGATTTAATAGATGTAATCGCTGTTTTATTTAAGCCCCGTTTGTTAAGTAATTTTAAAGGCATCATATTTGTTAGTATTTACATTCCCCCCTCTTCATGTGAAGGCGCATTAACCCGTTTTTCGACTTCCTCTCACAAAAACTTGTTATATTATCCTACGACTATCTTACTCTCTTATGCGGTAATTTTAATCGCGTGAATTTACGTCCCCTTACACTTTTAGGCTTCGATGATCTTGTCTCCTTTAATACTCGCGCAGATGCCCCTCTGGATCGTATTCTGACTAACCACAGCAAGCTTTTTGCGTAAAAAACAGGGCTCCATTGTCAGGTTCTGACCATTCCACTTTATTGTGCCTTCCAAAAATCTATTCCACTTCAAAACGTGCACTGCTTGCCAAGCCTGAGAGAAAGGTTAAGGTTCGCAACACGTCCGCCCAAAACATTCTCATGCTTCAGACTTGCATTTCTCTTACTATCCCCACTTTCCTTGAACATTCTAATGTTGAATCCTGTTCTTCCAACCTGACAGCGTTTTTAAATGAAATTTTCGATATTTGCTGCCCTTTTGATACTGTTATGGTACGACCGGATAGAATTTCTTCCCCCTATCTGAAATCGTTAAGACGTAAAAAAGAACTCTTTTACAAGCTAGGCTTACGTGATAACCTTAAGGACGTTACCGTCTTAATAAAAACAGAGATTGACAGGCTAAATAGCCTGTTTGTCAGCCAACATTTTTCCTCTTCTTACTCCCCCCCTTTCCCCCCTTCCTCAGCTGAGATTTGGAAAAATCTTAAGCGTCTCACTGGCCATCGCAACACGCTGGTGCATGTGGATGCAGATTTAGACTCCCTAAATAAAAATTTTATATTTAGTCACAATGACTCCCATCTTCCCTTAGAAGACATTCCCCTATCACCGAGTACATTCCAACCCGTGTCTTTGGCAACAGTAGAGAAACACCTTAAAAAGGTCCGTGGATCAACAGCTGCCGGACCGGATGGTGTCTCGCCTTTTCTTCTTAAATCTTGCAGTTCTCAGATAGCCCCTATTTTAACGCACCTAATCAATATGTCTTTCATGGAGTCCAAGATTCCCGACGCCTGGCGTACAGTGAGAATCACTCCCATCCCTAAAAAGCCTGCTAACTTTGGTCCTAAATCTTTTCGCCCACTTGCCTGCTCCTCTGCAATACTAAAGATTGCTGAAAGAGTTGCCCTAGATATCATAAAGCCTTTTTCTTCCAGTTTTTCCGACCCCTTACAATTTGCATACAAAGCTAAACGGAGTACTTTAGATGCTGTCGCTCTTGTGGTCCACTCTGCTCTAAAAGCATTAGACAAGGGTTGCCGCGAGTATGCGTGCGCTTTTCTTGATTAATCGTCCGCCTTCAATACCGTCCCGCGCCCTCTTCTCCTTTCCAAAACCTCCGTATGTGGCTCTCCAGGCTGGGTCGTCTCTTGGCTGAGCGATTATTTTACCTTCCGCACCCAATTTGTCCAATCTGGCAAGCGGAAATCTTCGACCCTTCCCAACGACTGCGGTGTTCTTCAAGGTTCCATTCTATCCCCTCACCTTTTCTCCCTCCACACTGATGATCTCAGGTCCCCTAATGACTGTCTTCTGGTCAAGTATGCTGACGATGCGGTTGTTGGACACCCTCTCAAAAGTCAGGCACACCTCCGGTCTCTAAAGGATGGCCTAAACCATGTCCTAGCGTGGTCGGAGGAAAATGGTCTCCTAATTAACAACCAAAAATCCGTTCAGTGTATTTTTCGGCTGCGGCCCTCTCCTAACCCTGATTCCTCTGACATTCTTCCTAACGAAGTATCCTCTTTTAGGTACCTCGGCGTTACTTTGTCCTCAAATCTTTCTTTTTCCCTCCATATTGAGTCCCTATTTATTAAAGTTCGTAAACTTCTTTACTACATACGTCGTTTACGTTCCTACCACACACACCTCAACCCTTAGTCTGGCGATTCATTGATGCCTGCATTCTTCCTCTTATCCTATACTGTTCTCCTGTCGTTTTTCCTGCTTTGTTAAAAAAGAATCTTTTAATTTTGAAACGAATCCTCCGCATGCTCTCTTCTGCTGCTGGTGTTTCTTATATTTTTTTGTTAACACAATCTTACAACGACACTTCAATGCGGTCAAGCAATTTGCTGGTCGAATTCTAGATGACGTCGCCCATCCCCTACATTCCGATCTTATGTCTGCCAAGTCTTCCCGCCCGATGCGCCGCAACTTCCGTCTTATATCCTGTCGCACATCGGCTTATCGAGCTTCTGTATTGCCATTCCTAGCGCGCTATCTTACGTGCGAAGAGACAGAAATACAGAAGCTAAGACTTGAACTATCCCCATAATAATCGTTTCTTTGTGTTAAACTTTGACTCTTGAATGATCTATTAACTTATTTACTGCCCATAGTGAATGGAGCCAACTTTTTGCTGAAAATTTTGAACATATGATTTCAAAATAAAGCGCATTCCTCTCTCTCTCTCTGTACCCCTACTTTAAAGTCCAAGCCAGATTTCAGCATGTAAAAGGAACAAAATATACCCTTGCGTTTGTGGTCGAAGCATCCTTCCTGTCAAGATCAAAATCGGCATTTTTTGAGAATTCCCCTCAGCGCGCACAGGGGGATTAGTCGATTTACATGCCAACTTGAAAAAAGTCTTCTCCATCTAATGACACTTAGTATCCAACGCATCACATGACACTGCCTTCTTTCAGAAGCTTGACAATGCAACCAGAGATAGTTTGGATAGGGCCGTTTTTCCGGAGGCGTCATTTCTCCATTTGTTGCAATATAAAGTACTCAGGCAGGGTGAACTAGGACCTACGTTTGCTGAAAACTAGATGTTGCAGCAAGCGCAAAAAGTTGGGATGTGTACAGAAATAAGGTACTGCTGATTTAGTGATCTGCCGAGTGACTTTGGCGCTACTTGTTTCCTAACTATCACTGCATGTAGATGCTTCATTTTGGCTTTCAAGGCCCTCATCTAGGCTCTATAAAAAACCCCATCTTGTGACCCTTATAAAAATCGATACCGACGCTCACGTGTATTGATATGCACGTGCAATAAATTTGAAAAGTCACAGCTAACCAGCCGGACGACAGGATGGGCTGCTCTCAGGGGAAGGAGCTTGCGGAGGCCGCACAAAACGAATCCAACGTTGAAAATAATGCGAATGAATGCCCTGAAATTCCGGATCCAGTCTACAAGTTCTGCTGCTGTACCTGCAAAAAGCGACTGACACGTCAGCAATACCACGAGTTGGAGTTTAGACGGAATACCTGTCGAAATTCCGAACGACTCATTAGCATGCATAAAAGTCTGGTATCCACGAATACCATGTTGCCCAAACTGCCGTCACAGTCCACTACGCCTAGGTAGATGCCCCGGTCCGAACGACACCGAGTGATTCTGCCGGGAGCAAACGAAGGACTCCCGACTAAAGCTCTGATCTGCCCTAGCCACTGTCCTCTGGTTCAGCACAGCTGTCTTGTCTGCGACTGAATTCACTGTGTCCTCCAGATGAACTTTACCTTGCATTCATTTTCTGTGAATTTTGTGCAAACATCAAATCACAGACGTTTCAATTATACGCCTACCTTGGGCTTTTTTGGTGGTTTTTTTCATATATATTGTCTGGAGGCGACTAGACCAACGCGCCTCCGCCATCTACTAAATACTCGTTTTGTGTGGAAATGAAGGAATATTTACAGCACCGACGCAGGAGTTTTTTAGTCGTCCAAGACCTTTATTACGTTCCAAATAACAAGAATATCTAACATAGATGAGGGAAGGATCAAGCAGAGCCTAGCCGTTATGACAGAGCGGGCGGGATCGGATCCAAATTGAGACCTTTAAAAAATTCATTTTGCGGTGTTTGTTAAGGCCTATTCTACAGCGATTTATGTGGGTCTGTAAGGGCTCTGAAGTGTCTGGAAAGTTGTGATAAAACAGCGATAGATGCTAAAATGGTCGGTATAGGTCGGCAATGCGTCAGACCACAGTGGTTCCAGAGGTGAGGCCGAAAGTTGCTCATGGGACTGCTGGAATTAAAAGGTCCATTTGCCTAGCTGAAGAGCAGAAAGCGCAGCAGAAGCAGAATAGAACAAGCTTATTCTGTTTTCCGCAAAAGTTAGTGTTAGAAGCATGTACATATTTGCACAGGATCGAGGAAGTAGTAGTGGGAGTGTTTTAAAGAGGAAAGAAATTATGAACTGGCAGGCTAATGGTTATTTGTCAGTGTCGATCAGCTCTCATCAAAAGCTCAGAGAACTTCAACAGATTCTAGGCGAAGGATGACGATTAACTTGCCAGCCTTATGCGGAGTTCGATTTTCGGCTGGAATCCTAGGTTTCTAGGCTATAATTCTGGGTGCTGTCTACGATATTTCACGAAAACGCCTGCGTTTACCTGCTGACAAGTTTGCCCATGTTTTGCTGGTAAGTGAGACGCAATACGTTTGGACAAGGTATGATTGCTGATGAAATCCTCTGCACATCCATAAGATGAGATGCCTCCAGCGGGTGGGCTTAAGCACGACAGGCACTAGAAGGCTCGAATACTAACAAGATAAAAAACTTACAAACAGGAACTGCAAACCTTCCTAAAGCGATTCATCAACGGGGGTGGAAACTCGATATTTAGCGTTTGTGGAGGATCCTTGACCACCGGACAACTGAGCCTTAAAGGACTGCATATTTTAACCCCAAAAGGAAGTTGAGCGATCAAAACTCGCTGAAATTCTCCTTTTAGAAACTAAGAACCGGGGGGAGGAATTATCTCACTCTCTAATTGCATATTAGACAGCGAACGTGTAGTTTTCGATCGAGTAGTACCATGATTACTACCGAAATAGTACTTCCCCGTGTCGGCCAGCATCCTGATAGTTCGAATGTCGCAACCTAGGGCCTCTTATTCTGCCTCTAGGGCTGGGCTCGGCCGTCGTACCCTGTGCATGGAACTGACTTGTGCCACACATGCTCTATTCTCTGCTTTCACGTCTCTTAAGCTTGGATGTAAAGGGCGACATCAAGGCGGTGGGAGTTGGGCATGCGCGCAATGGCTGAGAAGGCATAGCTACCTCTCTACGCGTGCCACGCACGGGCTGGTCCAAATTACACGCGGGCCGAGCTAAACCAAGTGTCCGGTCTGACCGACCTTCACTGTGAAGCTTATGTACCTCTATAGGCTGAACAATCGCCAGTAGGATACCAGTGAGACAGTATTGTCTTGCAGCGAAATTCCGAATACACAGGCCAAAAGTGAATGACTGTCCCGCTGCAAGGTGGTCTCCACTCACTGCGCACTGCTGTTAACCCCTTATGCATTTACAGGAAAACTATCAGAAGCACGCCAGAAAAATCTCATTCAAAGGACAGATGGTGTTATTTTCCAGCGTCAGCGTGACTGGCGAGACGCCGCCGGGGGAGATGCTTACAGTTCACACTCACAGGATACGTGGCCCTTGGACTGACGAGGCATGCGTGTGATCGGAACAAGGTCGTGTGTGGCACGCGTAGACGGGGAGTGCGGCTCTGTCGGCCGTTACGCACACGCCCATCCCCACCGTCCTGACTTCGCCTTTACATCAGAGCGTGATTGGTGCGAAAGCGGAGAGTTAGGTAGGCGTGACGCTGGTCTGTTTCACGCGCAGGCCACCCCAAGAGGTACAGTTGGGGGGCATTGTTTGTGACGGTAGGACTCTCAGGGTGCTGGCAGGCACAGCAAAGTGCCTACGTGCGACACTTATCCATCATCAGAGACAGTTGCAACTGTCTCTGATGATGGATTCAAGAGAGAATCCGAAACGTCAGGCGAATAAAGCCATTGTTCCAGCGATCGCTTCTTCTTCTGATCAACTAGTTCCTGGAACTCGCATTTTCGCTTGTATCGGCTCATTATCTTGTCGGCTGCCCAGAAAAGTATGAACTTTATCGTCTTGACGCTAGGCGTTTCTGAATGTCGCCCTGCAAAATACCATAGCTCTAAATACCCATTTCAGATATGCAAGTCCCAATGACCATTTCCACCTAGGAAGGACAAGTTGGTCATTAAAATGTCCTAAAGTTCAAAATAACAGGGCGGGTTCAAGTGGCATATACTAAAAAAATTACTTGTTAGCTAAGAACGGTTATTTTTAATAAGCCACAATACGTTCCTAGATGAGTTTTAATTTTTGTCTAGTGAGCGATGACACACTGGAGACACTGTTTAGGTGAGGTAATGTGTTGTAAGGCCAGGGTGCGGAAATCAGAGGCGCACATCATGCAGTAGATGCGCTACCTCATGAAATGTCAACCAAAATTTCGAAATGCGTTCTCGTTTCGAAAAGATAAATTAAGTAGTGTTGCAAAACTAGTCAGGATGCAGCATAAATCTATAATGATCCAGCTACCTCAGGGTCTCGGCTTTCGAAATAACTTATTTTCGGCTGCATGCAAGAGCTATACTCTGCAAAAAATGACTACATGAGTAGCATGCAATTTTCACATCGATTTTCGATGCCCTTGAAAATTCAATTATATTTCTTGGAAAACATGCATAACAATATTCAATTTTTACTTATTTGGTAGAAAGTCAAGTCTTCTTCCAAATTCATAGTCAAAAGAAGAATATATTCCGCTGTATTCCCAGCAGGAGCGTAAGCGCATCTACCGGCAGGGGACCAGGTGTCAGGGAACTGTCGGTGCATGCGAGACTGCGAGAACCATGGTTTTCTGATACTGGCACAGCACACGCTTGCAGGTCTTTTGCTCATCTGCATATGTTGGTAGTCGCTATGCAACTGTCTGTGAGGGCTCTTGATTATGCCGCGAGGCACAAATGGACGAGCATGCCCTGTTACCTGGTCGGTGAGTGCTTCTCCATCATATATATTTATAGTGAAATCTTCGGAATCCTCAGCGATTTTGACAATATGCAAGTGGTTTGCATTTCTTTTCATCCAGAAATTCAAATCGATAAAATGTGTGTGTATGTGTTTGGGATGTAGGGGTGTCCAGTTGTGGGTTCACATGATGGTCTTAGTGGTCGCTTACTTGCTTGCAGGTGAGACTACGCCTAGCGTCCATTTGCTGGCACCAAACTCTCACCTGTGGCTCCACATAGCTGGGCTCTGCTCAGCGGCCACACGCCGGGCAGCCGTCTCGACCGGCGGGTTAAGCCAGGTGAGGGCGGTTACTCCCGGTGTGCGTTGTACCACGTGCACAGGGTACTGGGGATCCACTGGACGGTCGGCCGGATGGAACTTTGCGTCGGCTCCGTCACGACGAGGCTCCGCCTGGTACGCCGCTGGTCAGCCGGTGAGGAGATGGATATCCGAAACAGCATCGCAGAGACGCGCCCATCTGGTGCGCCGTATGAGACCGCGGGCTTACGGCGATGTCGTAAGCCACTGGCAAATTCGAGTCCTTCTTCCACTACCAAAAAGACGTGGCCCATGGTGGAGTTCGGCCCTGCCGGCACATTAAAAGCAGCCCTATTCAGGGGGGCACTGCTCGCCTTCGGGGGACCTGGAAAAGCTGGCCTAAAGATTGCTGGGGAACCACGTCGTCTGCAGGCTGACCGTGGTCATAGACGTAAAACTCACGATCGAATATACCAAAATCGAAACAACAGCAACAACAATAATACTCGATCTCCTCCTCATCCTGCCTCTTCTTCCTCTTCCTCTGCCTATTCTTCTGCCCATTCTTCTCCTTTGTCATCTTCTTTTCCACCTCCTTCCCGCCGCCCCACTCACCGTCATCAGACTGGCAGGGTGAGCCCGCTCACTCTGGCAGCCTGGAATGTTCGTTCCCTTTGAGACAATCCGAGGACCAACCGACCGGAACGGAGGGCGGCGCTAGTGGCCCGTGAACTGGCGCTCTACAAGGTGGACATCGCCGCACTCCGCGAGACTCGATTCTCCGAACAATGCCAACTAGAGGAGGTTGGGGCCGGCTACACCTTCTTCTGGAGCGGTCGCCCCAGGGCAGAGCGGCGAGACGCGGATGTTGCCTTCGCTATCCGGAACGACATCGTGGGACGACTGCCCTGTTTGCCGCAGGGCATCAACGTTTGCCTGATGAGCTTCCGTCTGCCTCTCCGGCGGGGGGGGGGAATTCGCTACCATAATCAGCGCCTACGCGCCGCCGATGAGCAGCCCCGACGCCGCCTCAAGAGACAAATTCTACGAGGACCTGCACGCACTCTTGGGGACTGTGTCGAAGGCGGACAAGCTGATTGTCCTTGGTGACTCCCCGCCCGCGTTGGCACAGACCATGCTGCCTGCAGAGGAATGCTGGGTGCCCATGGTCTCCGCGGCACAAAAGACAATGGTCTGTTACTTCTCCGCACCTGCGCAGAACACCGCCTCATCCTGACGAACACATTCTTCTGTCTGCCGGAGCGAGAGGAGGCCACCTGGAGGCATCCTCGGAGGCACCCCACGCATGTGGGAAAAGTGCATCTCGACTCGGTCCCCATGCGGTTTCGGCTGCACGGGTGACTTGAGTCTGAGACTACCCCGACACGTCAAGCGTCGTGGAAAGGAAGGTGGCTGATTGACGTCCATACTCGGTCCACGCAGTCCGTCCCCTTGTGTGTGTGTTGTGTGGAGTGGCGGACTGGTGGGCAGGGAGACGGGCTGAAGCGGAGCCTTCCACAACCCTCTCATGCAAGTGAGAGCCATCCCCGTTGTGTGAAATCCTGGTGTATGCGTGTGCCTGGGGGGCCAGTTCG
>CACRXP010000018.1:347252-606678 GCA_902702965.1 Spirometra erinaceieuropaei | reverse complement strand
ACGGGTGACTTGAGTCTGAGACTACCCCGACACGTCAAGCGTCGTGGAAAGGAAGATGGCTGGTTGACGTCCCCACTCGGTCCACGCAGTCCTTCCCCTTGTGTGTGTGTGTGTGTGTTGTGTGGAGTGGCGGACTGGTGGGAAGGGAGACGGGCTGAAGCGGAGCCTCCCACGGCCCTCTCATGCAAGTGAGAGCCACCCCCGTTGTGTGAAATCCTGGTGTATGCGTGTGCCTGGGGGGCCAGTTCGTACAAGTGGTGCACGCAGGCATAGTCTGTCGACCGTGCCAGCCACCGCGCCCATTCCCCACTCCAGTCTGCCGACCGACTCTACTCATTTTAGAAAGAACTCATTGCATGTTAACCGACCATATAACTGAACGAGAAGCTGCAGGCTACTTACAATCATCCCAAAACTTTATATGATCAATGAAATCACGATGGTGGGCGTGAGAAAGCACTTGTTGGCCATTGCATCTGCTGAAGCAGGTTCTCTGTCAAAGACGATGAGTCGAACGCAAAGAGTTCTGCTGCATGAAGTTACCTAGAAGCCGACTGATACGTCACTAAAAGAACACAATGCGAGATGTAATCTAGACCGACAGGCAGGCCACACCTGTAACCAGATCTGTCAACACGAAATAATTTTTTTGCAGCTCATGCTAAAACTGTTGCATACTCAGAACCACCAAGCTATGCAGATAATTTTACGTTCATAAATGAGCCCACAATTTGAGCGGCTTCTTAAAATACACTAGTGAAGTGCCCTTAACGAGTTGATGATCGCTATTTCGGCGGTACTATTGGTTTCACAACGTTCAGATTATGCATTTTATATGCCACTTTCTGTAGCCCCTAATCAAATACCTCCAAATAAAATGGCGCTTTCAAAGGAGAATAGACTTTACAATTGCTGCATGGAATCACAGTAGTTTTTAAATTTGTCTCCTGACGCGCTAGAAGGTCTGCTAGGACTTTACACGTGTTAAAAGAGTTCACTTAACACAAGACCTACAGAGCGTTTTATTTCAAAGATCAGAAATGTAGCACTTTGCATAGTGCACACGTAAGAAGTGAAAAGGCGAGTTCCAGGAAGTAGTTGCGAAGAAGGAGACACGATAGCTGAAACAAGAGCTTCGTTAGCCTGATCTTTACCTGACTGTCTCTGATGATGGATTCGAGTGAAAATCCGAAACGTCAGGCTAAATAAGCTCTGGTTCCAACAATCGTGTCTCCTACTTCAAGAATGTTTACTCTCTCTGGTGGACCGGCTGGCCATGCTGTCAGGGATACTGAGGATGGTCATCTTCACTGATCTAAAACCGGTAGTAATCACGAAGATAAGGTTTGTTTCTTGCATCTGAGACCATTAACAAATCCAAAAACGCAACGCTTTTTCAGTTCTAAGTCCAATTTGAAAGTGATAAAATTGGCCCATCAATTACACTGGAAAACAGCGGTCAGCATATTACCGAAGGCCTCTAGGCTGTGGTTCATCGGTAAGTCAGTAGAGTCGACCTACAGACCATTGAATTCCGTGACGAGTAAGACTCCCAGTTCAGATGCCGCAGGGCCCAAAAGAGTTTAGTTTGCACCGACTGAACTTTGGTGACAATGGATCTCCAGCTATGTTACGTCTAAAACCTACGACGTTGACAGAACCATGGTAAACATCAAGAAGTCCGTCTGTTTGGGGAGGTTGTACTAAAGATTGAACAAGAGACACAGGCAATAGGGCAAGAATTTTTTGAACTTTCCTTCTTTCGCTGGAAGGTTTTCTTTAACAAAACGTAGACAGTCGATTATTGCTCTAGGGGAGCACGTCTTTGTGTTAGTCAGTACGTCTGGGGTGTGATTATTTAACAGGTACATAGGCACGTTTGAGCTGTCGATGGGGCGCATGTCGGTGGTGGGTGCGTCACGCCGGCGAAGTAGTTTGAGTGACGTCACTTGTTTCGAGGCCGTTGTCGAATGATGATCTTGGCAACAAACAGTCATCTGGGAAAGCTGCTCTTCTTCGCTGTTGGTGTAGACAGCAGTGGGACCGATTAACGACGAAATGATGACCAGATTAATTCGAAAAACCACCAGGCGGGACAGCGGTCACACGGCTTAAACGACCATTTCCTGGAAAGAACATTAAAAACAGATATGTCAACACTGCAAACGTCACACCAATCAAGTCGAGGCCAGCAAAAAACGAAGTAGCATCAATGAGACCTTTAGAACAAGACTGGTCAACTGGAGAAGTTATTTAGAGGAATTTTCAGTTTATGCACAGAAAATATTTTTAATTATAATCAACAGATCCAGCATTTTCGAAGGATAATCAGTTCATATACTTGTCCCAGACAATAATTATTCCACCATAATTTGACACATCTTGCTCGAGAATTTTCGGATCTCTGAACTTAAAACCAATGAGGCCATCGGCTGCATTCCGAAGCGTGGTCTTCCCCGTTCCGACTGGGTGATCTACATTAGTTAAGAAGGTGTTTACTGTGTGCTTTAGGGTTTTCCGGTTTGAGATCTCGGCCTTCTTGCTGCGTAATGGTTGCCATTGCAGATTTATTCCTCTAGAATTGCCAGAAAATTGCGGCTGCGACTTTTAAATTTAGAGATTCCCTTGCCTACATACGCGTCCACAGTACGCACCTTCACTAACCAGACGCCCTAGCATATGAAAGTTCATATTTTGCATGGAAACCCATTTCTTTTAAAGAATGCAAAAAGCAAACATTCCGGTTTCCATCGGAAACAGTTTTCACGAGCAATTTCAGCCGAACTAGGCCTCTCTAATGCGTTGATCTACTAATCACGAAGTCATAAATGCGCATACAAGCGATATCTCTGCGCATGCTGCCTCGGTATAGAAATGCGAGTAAATGCCATTCGAATGAGATTTCGTGAGGAAATAACCGATTTATTGCCTCCAGTCTATGCGCCGTCTAGCTGAGTCCCTGTAGGCAAAATTCCGGTATGGTTGGACCCTACGAACATACGCCAGAATTTGCTAATTAATTGTGCTTCCACGAGATGTAGGATCACACTAGCATCCGGCAGGTGACTCCTCCGTCATTTATAATACTGCCGAATCCGGATTTTGTGCACTAAAGTGCCAACTTCCAGTCAAACGCGGTAACTACGTGTTAGCAGGCAAACCCGATGTCAGTCAACTAGAACATCCACTTCAGATCGAAGAGCAGGTTAGCAACGGAAACGGTCTCCGGGTGGGTTTAATATCACCTTGTCACTCAGACGCACATCCACGAAACTCGCACAGGCCTGACTCATGGGCTTCGTTGCTCATAACAGACCTTATTAAATTAACCTTAGCTATGTTTTGCTGGCAAGTCTGCTTGTTTGCACAGGTCAAAAGTGCCGTAGGTGCAATTGTAGACGGGCGGGTTGTTGGTAGCTGTGAATCGGCTGTTACCGCTGTTGCTTCTGTGGTATTCCGAGAGGCTTAATTTAATTACCTTCGCTCCGCAAGTTCGGTTGGAAAAAGTACAGTGCTTATTCAATGACGGGCTCAGCATGAGGGATAAAACACCAGATGAAGTGGATTTGTTCGACCCACCTGCGGGCACATGTACTGTGCTGATTTGTCCAGGAAGAGTTAGGCATTCTTGTACGTGCACGCGCTATACTTTCACGTACAAGGGTTGTGTGCGAACTCGAAGTCAGTAATTCATTTACGAAATAGGTCGATTCGCCGCAGGTTAACCAAGGGAAGATCAACCAAGCTTTACAGTAGCTTGTTTGTGGAAACTGAAGAGTTTTGAGAACCACATGAATGGTATGTGAGGAACTGAAACATGCAACCCCAGGGGAGGATGTCGAGCTAAGTTCACAAACCGACGTGGTTAATAGTATTTTCTGACACAAGAGAAGCACGATTTCCGAAGTCAGTTGAGACAAGGCTGGTTAGATTGCTGGAAACATAATCCTATTTGTCTTACATTTCAGACTTCCACTCGATTGAGGGAGGATCATGAACGTCAGACGAGCAAAATTTCTGTTCCAGCGACCACATCTACTATCATCAGTAGTATTTTCATAGCAACGTCGGAGTATGTAGGGTGTGGCGGCCAGTCATCATGATCGGTCTGCCGCCATTGTTTAAGACTTCGCTGCCTCAAGGTCATTCACCCTTTTGCAGTGGGCTCTTTCAGACTCGCTGACCTGAAGTTACACAACGGACAGCTCAGGCATACCTGCGTCCACGCAGTCGCAGCTGCCCATGAGGCCACTTGAACGTACCGTCCCCCGTGCAAGCATACCCTAAGCCACCGGGACACGAACCCTCGGCAAATGCCACGCACACTAACTGGTCACCACTTGAGCTTGACCCACGAGCCTTCAAAAACGGCTGCCACCACTATCTCAAGGACTCTCAGGCATGACTGGACGCAGTCAACATCAGCCCTGGCGTCGCCAGTGGTCACCGCCGCCTGAGAGGACAACTCCGGGTTCTGTGCACAACAAACCCCTTTGTTCTGGTTTCTTCTGTCTTCTCCTTCCAACAAGGATTTTGCTCTGATTACTGTAGCGCTCAGAATGCTCACAATCACACCACCTGGTCACAACAAGTGTAACCGGGGGGGGGGGGGTTATTTGATCGTTTGAACTCCCAGGCACCCGGATGACATGCCGACGAGGAAAGGGTAATCAGAATGGTGCGTCTTCCTGTCCCGGCCAGTAGAGTTGGAGAACTACCTGACTACGTTCGAGACCGCCTCCATTGGTGTGTAGCAAAGTGCAGTGGGTTTAGACATAATTTTTTGCCGTGAGCACATCGAATTTGGGGTCTGAGAGTTCAGTTGCATCTTTTAGCCGTCATTTTATGGCAGGTGAAGCAGGTAGCCGTAAAACTAGCGGGCACATATCTGCACCTCTCAGTTGCTGATAATACGCACAGTCGAACTGACAGTTTGTCCTGGCGTCTACTTCACTTCGTGTTGTGTGTGTGGAGGTACGACTCGTGTGTATGGCGCGCGCAGCCGGGCTCTCCAAGTCTGTCAACCACTGCGCCTGGTGTCTGGAGGAGAGGAGGACTGATGTCGACTTTCTTGGCGCATGCTCTCCCCTATAAACAGTCTGATATGCTCGAAACTACCACGGTGCGCTAAAGACCGCGACTTGGAAGGCTGCCAACTGACGGGACAACTCGGCCCTCCTCTCGGGACAAGAGTCAAGTTACAATGTCTTCTTCAAAGTGTGGTCTTTATGGCACTGACACTCGGTTTAGATCCAATTTGCCCCATCTTTCCTATGTAAAATCCAGGTCATTTGTGAGCGGGCCAGGAAGTGTGGCAGCATACCTAGGCCCGGATCCCGGCCGCAGCAGGCATTTACGCCCGATTCCGCCTCCGGTCGTCTTGTCTCCTTCTTGACACCAGGTTTGGGTGGGAGAAGGGAGAGAAAGTGCGATAGATGCAGCGAAAGCCCATTGTCATTATAAACTATTCACGCACAAGCCATCGTTACTGCATCCAATACGTCTAGGGACATACTGCGGACATCATCGGAAACGACGGATTGGCCTTAACGCTAAATCGAGGCATGTCAAGAAGTGCTCCGCCGACACGATCATTCCTTAGCAGAATGGTATTGCGGACAAAGATGACGGAGACTGGTACGGCTTGTTTGGGCTTATTAGCCGTCGTCAGCCGTCGTTGGGTGTGACTGGTTGATAACGGCCAATAAGTCAGAAATGGCCGTGACAGTCTCCCTTGTCTTTGTCGGTAATACCATTCCGCCTATATGATGCGCTGCTTTGCGGCCGCTGGTTGGGCCCGAGAGAGAGAGAGCCCGTAAGGCACAACAGGACGAGCGATTTCCGTAGAAATGATCAGTGAGCGCGCCTCTACCATTATTCTTTATCAGTCCATCTGCGCTTTCAATGACCAAGTGATAGGGTTGTAAGGACTTGATTTAAGGCTCTGAGTCTATTGACTGGATTTAGCAGCGTTTTAATGTCTTACTCTTGTCCATCGGTTTGATGTTTTAGGCGGCTGCACGACCACTTGACGAGACTTTAAGTAGGTGATTTTATAAGCCACAATATACCGTTCAGTGGTGTGTACTTTTAAAGGTCGTAAGGACCATTAAGAACCATGTGACTGGAGTCCCCAAGGTTTGCGAGTTTCAGTCGGGCAATATGTTTTGCGGACCCTTTATCATGATATTCCTTGCTGAGATTCCGAGCTGTGAAGCCTTGACAAGCTTCTTTTTAGGTAAACTATTCCACTTGGGAATATAATTATTTGAGGTTGCAAAATGAATTGCCATGGCTGCATTCCGACCTCTTCTGAAAGTTTGTGTAGATGGTACTGAGGTTATAGTTTAGGCTGACATTCGACACATGTTATTCTTCTTCTTCTTCTTCTTTTGAGTTTCGATTTCATTGTAAATCCATTCCCATACTCGAGTAAAATCGCATTCTTTTTCTGCCCATTGCAGGCAGTTGCCTTTTCGAAGTTCAAACTTGAAGAAGTATATTCTTTCAGTCCGGGTGAAGCCAAAAAAATGGTAGGATTTATGAGACGTCCATAGAGCTTATGTTGGCTAGTATTTCAAGTCTTGTTAGTGCTATTCAAAGAGTATGCAAATTAACCTACATTCATGTTACTATTCCATGATCAGCAATACGCTTCTTTATAAGTACACGGGAACATACGAGACTCTACTTGATAAAAGTACAAAACATGGTGGAAAATACGCACATTAGACGAGACGTGATTTTTCGCAAAGGTAATAAACGTACTTGACTAATGTGAGTTCACTGAAAAACTGGCTTGCAGGAATTAATCTGAGAGCATGGGTAATACCAACTGGCGATTCTTCATTCGTACATAAGGAACCTTTGAAAAATTCAGTCAATGTTCCGTTGGTTTCGGTGTTTACTCGGTATCTCCTATTAGAAGTTTCTTTGCCCGGAAATCATAAGCACAATTAGCCATGCGAGACCGCAGAGCAGTTTTCTCTCGGAATGCTACTCAAGTCAAATTTTAAATGCAAGTAGGGCTGACTGGGCCGTAGCCAACGGTCGGCCTCGCGTCCTGATTGGCCAATGCTGCGGCCAATGCAACTGCTCACGTGATGCACGGGCATGAAGATAGGAGATCCATCTGGTCACCACCAACACCTTTGTTACTACTGTCCAATGTCGATATTTAAATGAAAAAGTGCCTGCGTTGACGCGTCTTCTCATTGCCTATACCCTCGGACGCGCACCCCCCATAAGGTATAGGCCCTAAGTGGTGGTCTCCGGTTACTTCTTCTTTGGCAGCAAGCTGCGATCGGAGAGGTTCGTTTTTTCACATTACAGTAGATATGCTATCTCATGAAATATTAATCAAAATTTTCAGTTGCGTTTTGGAGTCGATAAGATCACTTAAGCAGGGTTATCATGTAAGTTATCATGTGGCATAACGCCAAGATATTCTGGTCACGTCAGGATGTCGGCTTTTGGACGAGCTCCTGATCGGCCGCCTGAGTAAAATACACTCCTCAAAAATGACCACTTGTGTAATGTGCACGTCTTCCATTGCTTGTCGAATTTCTTATAAATTCAAATGTATTTTTTAGAAAAAAACTCTTCTTTCTTTATATCAGTTGGTAGCAATTTGCGCCCTTTTCGACTTTTATGTTTGAAGAGGGAGAGTCGATTTTAACAAACTTATAATTATGCGATTTTTCCAGACTGCGAAAATGTCGAAAGCATACAGGGTCGCATCAGTACAATTATTAATGTGACACGATAATTAACATGACAGTCCTAAATAAGTAATCCTTTTGAGTTGAGGAGGCTTTTCAGCATTTCGGTTAACATTTTATGAGGTGGGATATCTACTACAGCTTAAACTGAAGACGACTTTACTGGCGAAGGCCAGTTGACCCTCTCTTCTTTCGATTGGGATCCGAGAGAAGGGCAAAGCAATAAAACGTACCAACTGGCGCTAACGGTCCCCATGATTTTCAGCCGGGATGAACGAATATCTTCGAATTTGCCACACTGATGCGCAGTTGGTGACAGAGCATTCAATGACGGAAAGTGCAAGAATCCCAAGCATAATGCACAAGGCTACCGGATGTGGAGACCGTGTTTAATATTCCTCGCACGTCTTATTCCGTCCCTTCTAATTCATTTACTTGGGGCGGAATAAAAGCCCGTCGACGCGTAAGCAAAGGCGTCATACGGCAAAGTCATACCTCCCCCCCTTCTTCGTCCTTCCGATTCATGGGATACTAGCGCAGCAAGTTTAATTAGTTCGCGAATTTTTCGCAGCATTCGCTGCTCCCACGTACCCACTCTGTCAACTCTAAGGACTTAGCTCACAGCACTCATGCGGAGACCTGTCTACCAAAAGTATGGGCAAATTTCTTCGAGGCAGTGCTGGTGGTATTTACGTGCCGTGAGAACTCACGAGAAGACGTGAATATCAAAAGGCAGAGCATGTTGGTACCTATTTCATCCGATTTCACGGCGGAGCTTCTGTACTAGCAGGATGTTGTTTCACTCAATTCCAGTAGGGTTTTCAGTCAATGACCTTTTTGATCATGCAGAATGAGGGCGTAAAATTGGAAAAAAGGTTTGAAAGCAGGCCAGAATAATCCTGAAAGGTTTTTTGACTCATTAAAAGAATGCTTTATTCCTTTTCGTCTGCCTTCCTTCACCTTGAAACCTCTTTGTTAACTTGTGGAAATAGGTTAGCAGGAGAACAAAATCCGGCATAATTTTGCATTACAGAGACGACAAATTGCCTAAAGAAGCTGCTCATCTGTCTGACGTTCGGAAATTTCCTCGAGGACTGGCTGCTATCAGCGCATCATAGGCCTCTAATGTGTATAGAAGTACCAGCGGAGTGATGTCACAAAGACAAGACACTTATGAACTTTAACAAGCTTGAGCAGATGGTTGAAGACATTTTAAAAGACTGAACTACCGACGTTGATGAGGCATCTTCTGGAAGAATTTTAAACGTAGACGGAGGCACTTCTCTGTCTTATCGACATTCATTGTCCTTGATGTGTTCGAGATTTCCAATGGACATCTTTTGCTTGAAGACGGATTTTTAGTTAGTAATTTTATTTAGTGAGCATGAGGATTTGTTGAATCCCAACCAAATCTCCCCGTTTATGTCACGGCTGGGCCATTAAGTCGTCTTCATGCTCACACGACTGATTTACTTGTAGTCAGTAGAGGCGGGGAAGTAATAAGACATATAGAGAGCTGTCGTACAGAAACCATCCATCAGTGCGCTCTGTCCTAACTGCGGTTATCGATTGCGTCAGGCTTGATTAGCCTGGTGAGAAGTGCTATCGAGACAGAGAAAACGCGATGGTCAGGAGCAAGCGGACTGTCAGTGCCAACCGATATTCGCTTCTCATGGATAAGCTGAACCTAATAAAGTTGAGTCGTTTGTCCTGCACTGGATTCTCACTTCTGTTGCCTACAGTCATCTTTGCTCTATAAGTCTTTTTGTCTAATGTGGAGAATTTTAGGACTTATTCTAAATTTCTGGCTTTAGTCTCCAGACGCCAGTTCTTTTTAACCCTGAGCGGTTTTCGCTTTGCAGACGTTCTTGTTCACTACACGCATTTATTCACGCTGTTTTCCCAAGTTCAGGACGTTAGCTCAAGCTGAAAGACGCAGCGCTTATTTGGGCTGCCATAGTTGTATTCCCAATGACCTGGTGTAAAGTGAGAAACTGAGTTACACGAGTTCTTCTGGTGGTTTTTAAGGCATGCCGTGGTGATTAAGCAGATTAATCATACCGGCGCTTTCGAAGTAGTGTGCATCGCATGGTTGCCCTGTGAACAACTATCCTTTTGGCCGGTGATTCTGGTTTCACAAGTACTTGACGTCAATAAGGGTAATTTCATTAAAAAGTATTTGGTTCATTGCAAACCACCACCAGCTTTGAACAGTTGATCCGCACTGCTCGTCACCTATCCCAGTTTCACTTTGACACTTGCTGCCTCATTGGCCAGAATTTGCACGCTTTGCTTTTCTTATTTTCAAGGGGACGCTGTGAGTGCACTCCTAAAGAGACGCCCTGATCGAGCTGTCTCGCGGACCTTCCCAGCGGCAAAGGTTCAAGTATCCTTTTCTACTAACCATATTTTACGCGGAGAAGGTAAGGATAAGTTGCCACTCCAGACCACTTTAATGTGCATCTATTCCTTCACTTGTTTCTGTGGAGCAGGCTATATTGGTTGCACGAGTCGTCGCTTATCCAAGAGAATAGGGGGACACTTCCCCGCATGACTGGGAAAAGGCGAAACTGGGGGCGTATGCAGCGCCGTTCTCGCGCATGTCGTCGATTCCGGACATCATGTAGACCGCAGTGAAGCTTTTCGTGTAATTTATAAGGTCCAGTCGAGCTAACCTGTTGGCCTGTTGGCAACAGCATAGGCGGCCGCCATCAGATTGCGAAAACCAATCTTGTGCGCACGGAAGAACCATCTTCAGGCTCCGCGCCTACAGTGGTCGAAGGTCGACTAACGCTACAACTCCCCCCGCGCCCTTCCGCTCTCACCCCGCCCCTGACAGTGACTGCTATAAGCTCCCCCCTCCCCTACATTCCAACACACGGCCCGTGTTTTAAGGCGAACTTTAATCGATTTCCCTTAGTAGTGACATGTTGTTACTTCTACTCCGTTCCCATATAATTGTACTGGCCCGATGAGAATTTATCGAAAGCTACGTATGCTCGCCACCTCGTCTTTTTATTTTGTTGTTGATTCCAGCGCAGGCCATTACTGCTTCAGATATCTCAGTACAACTTAGGCTATTTATATTTGGTCTGATCAGGTCAAAATCACGCCATATTGCAGTCGTAGCCCCAATCACAGCCGTAATTCGCAATCTTAGCTTAAAAACTTCACGACAGCTTTGCATAGATTTCAAACTCACACTCATACCGTCGGATAAATTTAACGAAGATGACGCTGGCTGTGGCGGCTCAGTTTTGAGGAAAACTTTAAACAGGACTGCCTTTCAGAAGCTGCTGGTTGGTGTGTTGTAGTGGTAAAGTATAAACTCGGCAAATTTCTTCTTAACGGATTCACGGGCAGAACTTCCGGTGGTCGCTATTAAGCCTACCACCAAGTTGCCACCATGGTTCATTCAAATGGTGGAATTTTTCCAATCGCTCTCAGCAACGGTCAGTACCTCTGTCCGTGTGCTGAAAGCTAAATTATCTTTGGTTAAAAATTATTTTTCATATTCGCTGTTTCATTTTGCATGAACCTACCACGCCAGTGTGCTTCACTTTCTCACAGATCTGGAACCTACACAACCATTTGCCATCTACTGGCAACACAGAAACGTTACAATACTGTCAGACCTATCCCAGCACGACCGTAATCTGCTCCGTAAACGCTTTCATAGATCGGAATTCTGGATTTAATTTCTCTGTGGACATATTGCAGTAATCAACGCAGGTATCAGTGTGTTGTTGTTTTTGTCATGGAATCCTCCAGCTCCGGACCAGGCAACCAACTTTGTTCAGGCAAATGTAGAGTCCCGAGGACCACCTTAATTTGAGAAGAATTTAGAAAGTGCACAATCGCCTAAAAATAAAATTTTCTCGAGGACGTTCTCCAGTTTTTTTTGTCGCGGGGGCTTCAAACGACGATATCCTGATCATCTCTTGTTCAGCAGCTACTCTTATAGATGGCTAACCTGTCTTACTTGTACTAGATAAAAGTTCTCATTACGCGAAGGTGCTCCTGAAGGCTGTGAAATGTACTCGAAAAAAAGCCAAGAGCCAATGATATTTGAATAACTTCATTCAAACCAAATAGGAAGAGTTCAGAAAGTGAACATGTTATGAAAAAAGTAGTTGGTACGTTCTGTCGACACATTCACAGACTTTGACAGTAAGTACATTTGGAAAGGCCATAAGTGCCACTCGTTTAAATATCACAAGGCAATCTTAAGCACAAAAGTGTGAATTTTTTAAGGCTTCAGTGATTTGAGCCTAGATAAAACCTCTCTGAAAACGATTCCTAAGAATTTATGGTCATTGTTTTATTCTCCCTCATATCAAAATCTTAACGAATCAAAGCAGCATAACAATCACAGGGTAAACGTTTTCAGAGCATCTAATTTAGCACTGTTTTCTGTAATACAAAACAGATCAAGCTTTGCAGTTTAACGATGCATTCTTCTTCCTCGTTCTCATCCATTATTTACTTGGACATTCAGCTGGCTTTTAATGGCGAGGCTGTAAACAAATGCGCTAGAGAGGGAAGAGTTTTGTTTCGGAACCCCGAAAAGTTGCAACTGAACCAATGTTCTCTCGACGTTCCCCACGGAACAGTTCAAAATTCACTATAACTCACGTCCACTGTGTGCCCCACACCAGACTGGCCGACGACTTACGCGGTTATAAGTATATGTTAAAAGCAGACTTGCCGCACATCTACCGCTCTCTCCCCTCCCCAACCCACATTGGCCCGGTGGCCAGACAAAGTCAGGACACAGTTACTTACGAGGTTAAACAGCCCGCCTACGAGTCTCCCCTTAGGCCTGGTCTACGCAAAATGAACTGAGCTTTCACAGAGATAGAAGAGGTTCGGACAGATCCAAACTGATTGCGAATGCCAGATTCAGAAGGAACCATTGCAGCCTGATTCTCCGCGCTATGAATACTGAGTTGCACTACCAGCTAGCAGCCTTACAAGCCACGACTATTAGCTCATCCTGCTAGTTTCAAGCGCGTCAGATTTTCTCTAGTGAGGAGGACGCTGAAGTGCCGTCGGGGTTGGATTGCACAGCGTCGTTCTCACACTCTCTTCCCTCTCCCATGCTGCATTAGGTTGATGTTGTCCAGCTGCTCAGTCATCTGGTGCTGGGATTGATCGCGAGAGGCTAGCCTACACATACCACACACACACAAATTGGTTCCCATCACGAAACGCCACAAAAGGACGGTAACAGAGATCTCACGTGCTGGAGTCCGCATTAAGGAGGCCTGAGTCTGAGAATGCTGCTATCAAACACTGCTGGCTAGCCAAAACCTCATATGTACTTGGGAACGGCTTTTATTTGCTAAGAATTATATTGAATACAGATCTTCATTTTGGAAGAGCATCTTCTTCTGCGATGAGGTTCTATTTTTAGACAAGCCTACGAAGTCGCTCCAAACCGTCATATGTGGAAAGAACTTCCCAAGAGAACATACTACACCGACGGCAACATTCAAGAACTGTCGGCGGATGATGGTTTGGATGGCGATTAAATTCGGTGAGCGGCCTGTCTGGCGGTCAACATCCGACACCATCAACAGCAAGGTGTTCATTGCAATTGTCAAGGATGCTTTCGGCTACAACGGCATAAGTCGGCGCCGAATGGATACTGTAATTTTGCAGGACAATGCACCTGTCCACCGCTCTAAAGAGGTACGAATTTGATGCCGCTTGCAAACATAATCTAACATTTTAGACAACAACCACGCTCTCCGCAATTGGCCTCCAAACCATTTTCATCCCGGCCAACAGTCCCGATCTGAATCCAATCGAAAATCTTTTTGGAATAGTCAAAAGAAATTGGCACAAAGCTAAGAAGACTCTTTCAATGCAGGAAAAATTGGATTTCATACTCAATAATTACATTTTACAATCCACCATAGATAACCTTGTCATGTCTATGTCGGACAGACTTTCTGCTGTTATTAATTCGAATGGACAATCTACAAAGTACTAATTTTTTGTATCTGTTTCTGTCCTTAATTATTTTTGAACTTTTATGCGCCCTCCTCCTTTATACGTCCTCATACGTAGCCTTTATTAACTTGCTTGTAATATAGGCGTTTCTCGATAATGTGACTTTTGTCGAAAATTATTTATTTTTATCTCAGTAAATAATATTTTCTTAACCAAACTTTGCTTTATTTCTTTGGCACATCGTTTATTTTCCGCTATCAGACTTTGGGAGCCGTAGTGTTTACCGATTTTGCGTTAAAGGCGTTAACCTGTGTTAATTCGTGACATTTCATGAGTTAGCACAGGTACTGTAGGTGATGGTTGATTAAGTATCCCTTAGCTGAACGTCTCAGATTACAACAGAACCTACTACGTCATCAGAATGACACTTCACAGGCCGAATGTGAAGAGACTATAATTTAGTCTGGAGACACAGAAGCATGTCTTATCTGATAGACTGTCCTGGAAACAGTTACTTTCTCGCCGATTCTTCGATAGATACTCCTAATAAACATGGACATTTCCCTTTCGGTGGTTATTTGGGTTCTAGTTAAGTTGATAATCGAGGGAACTGCTGGAGATTTTGCAATTAGAGTTTAATATTAATAAGGGAGATGTCTAAAAATGGGCTTAACCAATGAGAAAGTGAGACGGACGATGCGTCAGTGTGTGGGCGTTATTTGAACTAAAAAGAACGAGTGAAAACAGTGCCCAAAAGCAGAGGGCAACATATGTGCGCCTATGATCAAGGACAGGAAGGGAAATACTGCTCCTATCCGTTCGGAAATGGTAAAATCTAAAATTTATCCACATGAACACTGTTGCAAATGAATGACACAATGTGTTCACTCTGACAACATCGAGCAAGCCCTATTGACGTTTTTTTTAACCAGTGGAACTGCAGTCTGTTGTTGAGCTCCAGGGGTAAAAGGCACAGATAAGAAACTATCGAGGTTCGGGAACTGAACACACACACATCTCACGTCATTTAACTCAAAGCAGAGATAGGGCGCTGTATGAAAATGAACTATGATCCTGTAATTAGCCCTGTCATTGGTGTGCGGAAACTGCTATCCCTGCATCGACTCAGGCTGCGTTTGTGTGATCTTCGATCAGTACTGCTTGACTGACTCCATCGGAGCAGAGAGTACCAATTGCGAGTTGGCTGTCATTAAGCCAGATGTGAAGGAAATAAGGATGCCCATTGACTACGTCTCCATGCAAAAACCACATTAAGAATTCAGCCTTTAAGTCGCCTAGACAATTATTTGGAATTATTGGAAAAGCTTGTGACGACACTATAATTTGTCTTTTGAATAAACTCAAGTTAAATGTACCTGTACGTTTGGGTCGCATTTCCTTTTCCAAAAACATCACCTTCTTAACAAGAGCATCTGTGGAGTGTTCACACTGCCAAACTAGGCTGCAGCTGGTAAAGTATTTCAAAAGTAAAGCAAATTTACTGTCTGTGAACTTAATGGGTAAAGGATCTATTTTGACTCTGGACTGGTCAGTTGTAAGGAACTCGGTAACAAGCAAGGGCATTGATACGACCAGGGCTCTAAACGCCTGTATTTCAAGGCGCCGGTCAAGAGTCTTGATTCTGATTCATTTGTGCTAAAACAACCGCAAAACCTGTTGCAACATCTAAAATCCACAAAATCTTAAGCCACGATCTGATTGCCCAAGCTTGTCTTCCAGGCAGTCAAACAGAAGGCTGCCACTTGACCACATTGCAAGTTGAATTAAGAACTGTTTTAACGGGTCCGAATGATCCGGTTGATCTCCCACCTTTGAGATCTGGCATTCCAACCATCTTCAGTCTGACAACTACTTCACCATTCCGTAATCAGCTAAAGACTTCAGCCCACCTAAACACATTATTATCCCTAATGGGTTAAATGTAAATTTTCAATCCCTTATAGCCCTGGACTCAAAATGCTCTAGAATAATTACTCTGAGTAAATTGTATCTTTCAAAGAGTGTTGAATACTCCCTTATTCGGCACTTGAGAAGAAACATGGAAGAGATTTCCGATAGAATGTAGTTTAGGCAGTTCAAATCCCTAGAAGTGTGTATAAGCACAGTTTGTTCCATGTACCATGTGAATTATGGAAGGTATTGGGTACAGAAACATGTGTATACTCCCGAATACTGAATTCAGAGAAATTACAACGGTGATAACATATTGTACGTCCCCCAGAGGGGGGAGGGAAAACACAGGAACAGAAAAACCCCCGCCCCCTAATGCGAGCGGTCTTGTGCAAAATTCCAGGAAGGGCGCCTTTTCCCGTGTTCTAACCGTTTTACTAACCCTAACCCAAACCTTAACCGTAACGCCACCTTAATCTGATCAATGAATTTGCTAGAAGTAAGCACACACTCCCTGTATTGCCAATCATCCCTGTTCGGGGGGAGGGTAGGATGACGTAAAAGCAACACTCACTGCCACAAGTAACAGCGTACCTACATGGTGCCAAATGCGCTTTGGATCTACCCCAACGCGTTATAATTCACAACTCAGAAAGTTGTCAACAGACGACTGAGTGCCATGATACAATGACTCCTTCTTGATGCGACCCTTATGGTACTGTCACTTACGTGAGAGCGGGAACCCCTGAATGCAAATTCGACTTACGTGAGCAGGTCGTATTTTCCGAGTTGTCTAGCCTTGTGAGTCCCTGTGCCCGCCTGACACTTTCGTGACATAAAAAGGCGATGGCTGTGGAGAAGGGAGAATGAGCGAGGTGAACGCGATGAAGATTTGCTCGCCGTAGCCAAATTTCCGTGCAGATTATCACTACCTCATTCGGAGCAGCAGTCGGTCCAATTGCTTGCAAGAGTTGAAACAGCAGGTTTCCAGAAACAAGGCTGTCGTGCAATGGAACCTGAAATCTTTTGTTTTGCATCCCGCAACTCTGCATTGACAGGCAGCAAGGAGATGACATTTGTTGTCTACAAACTGGTGATAGCTGAGAATGAGAGCGTACCCAGGATTGTTGTGAACAGAGATTGCCTCATAGTTGCAGGACGTTTTGAGTATCTGAGGGCCACCACGACCTCAAGAAGTTTCAAAAGTAACAACGTATGTCGAAAAGCCTCAGGAGGGCTAACTATGCTTGATAACGGGCCCATGGCTCAATGGTAGAGTGTCAAACTCCATGACCAAAGATCCCGGGTTCGAATCTCAAGTGATCCACACTTGGGGTTGTGTATGACTGGCTGATGACGGCTAATAATCCAGAAACGGGCATTTCGGTCTACGATATCTTTGTCGGCATCATAACCTCGTGGACTATACTGGTTGAATTCACCGCGACATCTCGTCAAAAACCAAATGATTGCTACAAGAGATCACGGACGTGACAACTGGGCCACAGATACCCGGATAATGTCGGCAACAAACACATGCGTGCATGTCCACTGAAACTGATTGCCTTTAGATGAGGCGGACACGCATTGAGGGTGACTTGTGGACGCAGGAAAATTCAGAGACCGTATCCAATCTCTAGGTCTAAATTAAGAGACCTTGAACATGATCAGTAAGCATGATGGACAGCTGCTAAAAATGAAACAGTGAATTTTGAAGCCAACCAATAATAGTAGGTCAAACAAGAAGAACGTAAGTTTGGGAAGCCGCATATTGGAGTAACCAGGATTGAACTCTTATCGAAAAGACCCCAGTGCTAACGCCCGCATTGGCCTTAAAGGACATGCCAGCGTCAGAGGATGCTCACAGGACACCAACAAACAGTCAGCACTGTTGGCGGAGAAAGCATATTTTACTACGATGGTAGACTCCTGTCATGAAGAAACATAGTCAGATAAAAACAAATTCGTTACTGCGTGCCCAAAAAACTCAACTCTGGAGTCCCTGCAAGTCCAAAGAGACTCGTCCTCCTAGTCCACATTGTATCAGATTATTCAAGTGAAGTTTGAGCTTATTTAGTAATAGGCAGTATGTTATTACCGACACAGAAAAGAGAGACTGGAATGGCCGTTTTTGGCTTATTAGCCGTCGTCAGCCAGTCATACCCAACCCCGAAATTTGCAACACCCGAGGCTCAAACTCGCAAAATGTTAGTTAGAAGTCCACGCCTCTAACTACTGGGCCAAGAACCCGTCGCCCTGTCGGTTTTGATCGGAAATATACAATGTTGGGGGCGCTCCCCGGTCGTTCTTACGGAACTCACTCTTTCCGTTGTGCCTTACGGGCTCTTTCTCGAGCATAACCAGCAGCCGCACATAAAAAATACTGCCCATATCATGTGCCGCTGTGCAGCTGATGGTTAGGCTCGAAAGAGAGAGCCAGTAAGGCACAACTGAACGAGCGCGTTCCGAAAGAACGATCGGTGAGCTTCCCCTACCATTACTTAGTTATATTTGACAGTGTGACTGTTACACGCTATGTCCACGGTGTTTGCCGTAGCATTTTGAAGACATGAATTATATCTAGTGCTCCACCTCACCCCATGTGTTTGCTATCCTCAACGTCTTCGGCTGCTACAATCTGCAGCCTTCTATCCTCCCTAATTTTGGCTTGATGCGAGGCGGAGGCAGGTTCAGGCGCAATGGGTCCCACAGCTAAACGATCCATCTACGCGAGACGAAAATGATTTAGTTCTTCCATAATGAACCGGGTTTTTCACAAAATAAGGGAGACGGCTTGGATCCCGGTCTAGTAAAATTAAAAATAGAAGTCACGTTCAGAAGGAGGCGTTGAGTCGTCTATATTCACATGCATGCCGTCTCGAGTGTTACATTCAACGAAATTTGCCATGCGCCTCATGAGTTGGCGCAACACAGGTGACCTGCACTTAAATTTGTTTGTAGTGGGACCGACTCGCGGAGCGTCTACCACACTTCTTCTTTCATCATCGACCTTCCTCCGTTAGCAAGACAATGCAAAAATCGACCGAAGGTGGCCACGGATGCAACGGTTAACAATGCTTAACAGCCCATTTACGCGCGAGACTTGGATCTCGCATTTGTGACAGTGCCATAAATGCTACATTTGGACGAAACAACTTTATCCTGGCTCTCATCTCTAAGGAAAACCGAGGAATTATGTTAATAACGAACTTCAAAACTAAGACCCTTGACGCATTACGGCAAATTCAACTGTGTCTCACTTATCATAGTAAAAAGTGTGGCGGCATACCAATAGAATAGGTTCACAGCGTAAGCATTACTTCCCCTTCCCTCTATCAAGAACCTGTCGACTCCCCCGGAACTGTCAACCGTTGGCAATGAGATTGGGTGCACTGGCTGACGTGGCTTCAAGGCACACGTGCGGGGCGCGTTACCATACGCATGCATGACAGTAGCCAGAGGTTTGCGTGGTCCGAGCGCCACAAAAATAACGCGTAAGGTGAGAAAATCCGACAGTGGATCTGGTCCAGCGCATCTGCTGTGCATTCAGTTTCAGGTGTAGAAAATAGCATTCACACGTCACCCATCACTCGATAAATGAGAGGCTACGGTTTGCATGCTTACGAAGGTTTAGCTGCAGCAAACGTTGGCACACCAGCCGCTGTCTTTGATCTCACTGTCGGTTGTGTTGACTCTGCCTCTGAGTCAGAGCGCAGTGAATGTGCAAAGAAAGACTTGGGTAAACAGTACATGGCTGCGCATGAATTACTTATAGCCAACATATCTGGGTAAAATGTTACTGCGAATTTGGCGGTTTATTCGGATTTCGCTCGGTCGGTCATAATCTGGTCCAAACATGAAGGGTAAAGATAATCCACAGACCACGTCTATCGATAAGCCATAAACAATTTATCCAATCAAAGTCCATCACTCTCTAATCACCCTGGCACCCTCAGTCGCTGCACATCATGGTGGTCAGAATTGGGGTTGAATGGATGAAGCCAAGTCAGTCCCGATGTGCCTCCAAGGCGGCCTGTGTGCAGTTTTTGTTGAGGCCTCAACTTCTGTTATACCATATCGAGTTTGTCCTGGAAGGTGGAGCGTGACTGTTGGTTTTCACTGTTCCACATTTGAAGCCTTTTCATCAGGCAAGATAATCGATCTATGTGTGTGTCCCGCCCAAACGGGCCACGCGTTAGATGCGCTGGAGCAACACGGGGGCCACATCGAATTCTGGCAGGCGTTATCTCTGCACAATAACAAATACCAAAATTTACGGGGGTGCGCTGGCAGACCCTGTTGTCGGTAGTCGTCGCGCAACTGGACCACTGCCATCGCTCAACTGTTTTGGAGGTAAAAATCCTGGTCATTAGTTGTGTGGATCAGGTGATGCGGAGTGGAGCGGCAAGGTGAGGATACGTCCAAGCCATCCACTTGTGGCTTCCCTCGTCTTCGGTCTTCTTTACTCTGTCTTGACAACGGGCTCAGGCGGGAGAGGGGGAGAGAGTGTGGCAAATACTGCACAAGTCCACTGACACTACAAATTCCTGCGCAAGTCACCGTCCCACCACCCGTTGTCGGACATACGGTGGATATCGTCGAACACCATGGTCTAACTATTGTGTGTGTATTCGCGCACAAATCTCCACTTGACACTGGGAACATTAGTGGCCTTCACCAAGTAATATAGGACGAGGACAGCGGTTCCAACTGTTAGACGACCGTGTGCCTCGAGATTCCGTGGGCAAAAACGGAAGTCAAAGTTAACTTCCGTTGAACCCTACGCAGGTTAAATGACGGTTATCTGGGGGATAATTCGCATTTTACGAAGCTCTGAGGAGTGTGCTTCACGCTCATGGGCTGCCAAGCGTTCCTGCGGCAAGGGGGTCATTTGATCCGAAGTAAGTGAACGCCACAACCGCCTCACGCCTTCTAAACATCACCAGTATCGCAGGTTTTGGGCTGTGACCACGATGTCCAACGATAAAGTGGTTAATCGTATGGATGGAACCTTCTTTCGATAAATGGCCTAAGTGAAATTAATTCATTAATGTATGGAAAGGACGCGTTTAAGAAGGAGCTGAGATAAAACGCAAAATCGTATTGAAAAAAGGACCCAACGGTTATATCTCACCAAATGCTGACAGGAATTGTAGAATGCAGTTTCCATTTGGAAATATTTTTTTACCTGGGGTTGTGATAATGATTACCTTGCTGCATAATCTCATAATATTTCGAATTCGACAGAAGGGTAGCTTTTGAACGGACTTCTTTCCGGCTGACGGCGAAATTCGCGCTCGGTAAAAGGTGGTCAATTAAAAAACATAACGTTTCCCCCCGATTTTCGGTACCCTTGGAAAAATAAGTGTATGTCTCATGGAAGGCTTGCATAAAATATTCTTTTTTGTGCTCATTTGGCAGAAGATCATCACGTCTTTAAATTTTGTATTTACAGAAAAGTATCTAGCGGCTTAAAAAGCGTTTCAAATTATGACGCCTTTTAAGGCCGTGCAATGTCCATTCAAATAATATCGTACCTGACCTCATAAGATATACACCGCAGTCCGAATTCAATATTAAATTTTGTTAGAGTTTTATAGACTCTCCTCTTAACGACACAGGGGACATGCTCCCGTTACACAGAGAATTTAGAGATTGTGGTCTAAAAACCCTAAACGCAAATGTAGCGACAGATTAATCTTAGGATTATACAGAAATTTAAAAAAATTTTAAAACCAAAATATGCCTTTTATTTCAGCCGCTACTGCAAAGAAATTATGTTTCACAAGTTGAAGACAAGCAGGAAGATTTTTGAGCATGTTTCTATAAAATATGTTTAAATTTATAGGCCCATTATAAATCAATTAAAATGTTTTATGTTACCTAAATGATAATTTTTACTGGGCGCTTTTTATGAAGACCCCTGAAAAGTATATTCAGAAGTCAGCATTCTGGTGAGTCTGTAATACCTTGGGTTTATGCTGTACGTTAGTAAATCTTACAGTCCTACATAAGCAATCATACTCAATCAAAAATACTTTTCAGAATTTCGATTGACATTTCACGAGATCGGTCATTGACTGTACTTGAATCCATTAGCAAAGCTAGAGCAAGAGAGGAAGATAGACTGATAGAGGTAGGAGTACACGTGTTGCATAAATGACGTAACAGGTAAATGAGGAGTGACTCTTAAATATCCTTTTTATTACAACAATAGCCTTCCAAAAGCGCGAAAAATTGCTGACCAGGAGATCTTTCACGCGACATCATTTGAGTTTCAGCAGATTTTGCTAACTCGTCATGCCGCTTTTCAACAGAGGTTCTATACCGCGGAATGCATTGTTTCCTCTTAACAAGAAATATGATTCAATCCCCGACCACTATCCACATTCCTTAACGGAAAACCTCTTTTCTCACGAGGGAGTAGATGATTAAGTTGGTCATTAAACCATTAACACCATTCAGTGACAGAACAACCATAACATTGCCCTTATCCATTTACTTTCGCAATCGAAGTTTCTTAGTTTATTTGGTCGCCGGTACCGGCAGGCGTGATGCGATGACGGTGACTTATTTGCTGCAGGTAATGAGCATGAGGGAATAAATGGTTAGAACGGTCACCATACCGTACTCTTGGTAGAACAGACAGAACAACCATTATATTCATTTTATCGATTTACTTTCTCAATCGAAGTTTCTTATTTTATTTGGTCGTCGGTACCAGCAGGCGCGATGGGAGGACGGTGACTCTGTTGCTGTGGGTAATGAGCACTCTCTTGCGATTGTGATCACTTGCTCTGGCATCTCATGGAAACCCCTAGGGACTAGATATGTCCTGAGCATAAAATCGAAGATCAAGAGGGGAATAAGCTGGCAAAACTTCACTTTGATCCCCGCTCTAGACTTTTTGATAATCGCCATTTTACCCTATTATGAATTATAGGCCATGGCCTGCAGTGGAAAGTCACACGATGTCTAGAGTAACTAACCCAGAAAGCTATCAGTTGAAGATGGCGTGGGTCCGGCCCCGGGCCCAGGTGATGAGGGCTACTCGGGCGCAGACCCGACGAAAGATCGCGGAGCCAATGAGGAATAGGAAAAGGAAGATGGATATGATGATGATGATGATGATGATGATGATGATGATGATGATGATGATGCTGATGATGATGATGATGATGATGATGATGATGATGATGATTATGATGATGATGATGATGATGATGATGATGATGATGATGAGGGTGGAAAAAGGACTGGATGCGTCTGTCCTGCACGTCTCCCAGCCAGAACGGTGCACCAGACACACGCTTTCACAAGATGCTGGTGGAAGGTCATCGCGTCTGCTGATGACTCCGTCGGTTCATTTGTGATAGGTGGTGGCTGTGACTGCAGTACCACCAATGTCGCCACGCTGACTCGCACTCGCGCCTGACGAGCAAGAACGGTGAGCGCACGTGCGTACGTGGTGCGTGGGCGTGTTCGCAGGTTCGCGCCTCGCCAAGCGTCCCCGTTCAATAAAGAGCTGACTACAAGTGCTGGCACTAGACAACAGCAAGAGCCGTGCAGACCAGCAGCCCACCGATGATGCCCAGACTAGTGGCCTCAAAGCAAATTGGCGGTACGTCTTTTGCCATCAATTTTATGCCTTCCATGCCGCGGCCATAATGTTGTGGACGACGTTCTCTTGTCTAAGCTATCCGTTGATTGAGTTAAAGCGTAACGATACTGGAAAACTCTATGCTGCGAAAGAATACGAGTCAGGACAACTGCATTTCTTATGGAATCACACACTTCATCGCATAGATTCCTGCTGAACCGGTCATCCTGAGTTGATCCGTCAGCCGCATTAGCTCCCCACTGTGCAATTTAAAGTAGTGGAAGATTGAACTATCAAGGACGAAATAATCGAACTTCCTGTTAGCTCTTTTCGACTAAACGAGACCATTTTCGGATACACTAAGGAGCGAATATTAACGAAGCACAGGAGGAATTAAACCAGCAGAGTTTGTCTGCAGTACCCCGCAGAATAAGTCTGCAAACCATTCTGTGAGCGACTTCGGGGAATTCAACCGATATATAAACTGTATGCATAATATATGAGCCGATCGTCCGTGCGGGGAATCATATCTGGCAATGCGCAAATGGAAGCTTCTGATGTCATAAGTAAAGTGTTTTGGGCATTTAATCTAGAAATTCTCTGCGTAAAGCAATATTCAAATGGCAGTGGCCTAATCCTCAGCAAAATTACATTATTTAACCACCACTTGCAGCGAACACAATAGATTATTCTCTTGTGTTATTTGTTGGCTTATGACATCAACAAAAACATCGAAAAGAAGGGAGGAAGATGATTCCAAACATGTTCGTCCTAATCGCGGAAAAAGACGACTTAACAAGAGGAAAAACTAGAAAGTTTATATTTTAGCATAGTTTGTTCGAGGGTACATCGGGCCAGGCTGGCGTTGCAATTTTTTATTAAACTGTGTCGATAGAATAGTTGCAAATGCTAAAGTTGCAGAATTAGCGGGATAATTGTGTCATTATGTTAGAAGCGATAGGATTCACCCTACATGTTCAGTTCAAGACTATCTTATTATTACCCGGCCTCTGGAATATCTTGCGGTCAATTTAAACTCCCTGTTTAGTGAGTTTTACAGGAAGGAAGTTTATTTTCTTCCAACGCAATCTAGGACGTCTCGCTAGCATAATATTTTATATTTTTTTATTTCAGGTATCCCCGTTTCATGCTGATAACATTAATTTCGGATTTTTAGATTTTCTACCATTATAAATGATTTTAGTTATCTATTTGTCTTTCATAAGATAATCAAGCATACTATGAAATGTAGTCTTGCAATTGGTCCATAAAAGGTCTTATTATATGTGGTCTAATATGCTGTGTTATGGTGTAACTTCCAGGCGTTTGCGATGTTTTGGTCAACATTCGACCTGTCATCGAGTTGGCTGACAATTTTTATATGGATTTGGATGCAGCTATCGTAAACTTGGAGGTTAAACACTAACCACTTACCAGTAAAGAAAATAGAACAAAAACAGGTGTCGCCGATTTCTATAGGTGTTTTTAAAAATTGTGCAACTATCTCCCAGCCACTGCGCTCCTGAACAATTTTGCCTCTAAATAAAATATCATATCAGAAATATCAAAAATGTGTCACCAGACTGGTAGAGACTTTTTGGTGCGTCACCACCCGTAGCATAGAAACAAAATAGACTTGAATGATGGGAACTGAATAATCGCTCCGGTGGTTAAGGCCCACCTATAACAATTCGGAAATCACATTCACTTTTGCCAAAGAAATCACACTCCTTGCGTAAAGAAGTGGGAATTTTTAGAACAATCTTGCTATATCACTAGCAAATCATACTAAGTTCACTTAGTCTGAACTATGAACTCCTGGACATGTATTTTGGTGGGAAGTAGCCAATTTGTATCATTTCAAAGGATGGAAAGCTGCACTCCTCAAATTTTCGAAGGCTCTTGTGTCAAAAATCCCAAACGAATAAGTACGTGATGGCTTACTACTCTGAGCCTAGGGCAAAAATCTGCATAAGCAAAGTGACTGTACTCCAACTATCTATTTTTGAGCAATATTTAAGCATACATACACTATATGAATCGATAATCGGTGTTTGATTCCGGTTAAAATGTAATAAAATGACCACCATCACCTTGGTAGTAGGCTGCGGCCAGGGCCACTTGGTGATGTTCTTCTTCCAGTGTTAAACATGTCCGGATATGAAAGTTACAAATTGTGATTTAGTTTTAACGTTATTTTTTCTGCACCAACAAATATTGCAAGGGATATTATATACTAGTTTCGAAAAAACCAAATGGAGATGTTTTTACTTTCTCTTCATTTCAACGCTCCTCCAGCCAGACATCAGCACTCTGAGCATGCTACAGAATCCGGAAGATCTCGGCTCATGTAACATTCGGACGTTACTTGCTGGTGTATAGTCATGTCGCTCACTGGTTTTGTCAGTCTGTAGTTCAGGTGTCTACAGCGTTGCTGCAGTAAGACCTTCTCCCTGCTTTAGTGGGTCCGAACCCCACCGAGGTACTGAATGTTTCACAGTTGGGTCAAAATGAATTATTTGACCACTGTTTTCAGACAAATTAGACGACAGAAAACAACGGGAAAACATAACCAACCTCTTGGCAAACGCCAGGGCATTCACTTTATCCAAGCACTCAAAGCAAAAGAAGGTCAGCCTTCAGCAAGTGCTGACCTTGACCGGTACAGCTAAGTGGACGACTTTGCGACATTCATGGTCTTCCAGCTGAGATACTGGGTATTCTTTATAACGCTTGAATTGTTAGATTACTCAAAGGGCAGTGAAATAGCACGTGGTCACATTTCAAAAAGTTGCCTTTAAGTCCGCCGTCCTACTGGGTTGTCCTTCAAAACGCAACTGACGGAGTCTGCCTGCTTGCTGTTACATGCTGTGCTAGTCCACGTAAATGCAGCCTCGGTAGATTAACCCCCATACCTCAAAGACAGCAGTCAACATGTGGACTCTGAAATCTTTAACCTTGGAACTGAGACAAGATGATCCACATTGCTTAGTTAAGGAGTGCTTACAAAGTTTCCAAATGATGATGATGGTTTGTCCTTATTTAGACTACAGGTATGAAAAGTACGACCTCAGCGGAGGCAGCAAGCGTAAGTTCCCTTATTTTGATTACTCCGTTCTGGCGGTTGTGAACGTTAGTTTCCTGATCAACAAACCACATAGTAGAACTTTACATGACTGACCGTGCCAGTGATTAAAAGAGGGCAAACACAGAGAGATAATCTTGTATCCAATTGAGATGTCTCGATGACAGCACTAGCCACAAATCTGTCGGCGCGAAAGTCGCGATCCCACGCAAATGACGGACGAGTGGATACTTCGCCCCGTCTAGCAAGACACTGTACACGGTTTCATACTTATAGACCGTGGGTTGCCAAAGCGAAACCCATCTTACAATGTCTAAGCCATTTTTATGTGTGGCCGTCATCATTGAGCATTTTTTGGAATGTTTACAATTTACCTTGCAGCAAAAAAGAAGCCAAATTCTCAACCAGTCTACTTTCCAGGTAAAAGCTGTCTACACCTGGTTTATTTTCCTTTAAATTATTGATGTTAATTTTAAGAAATGTGGAACGGTTGGCTCAGTCTTTCGCAATTCAATAAGCTGCTCTGCTAGTTTTAAAAGAATCTTGAGAATGCTAAATCAGTATATTTTAAAACGGACATAAGATATTGATCCATATTGCCTAATTGAAAAGCTAAAGGTGTCAAAAGTTTTGTTCCTAAACAAGTGCCTTCCTCCATCAAATCTGCAATCATGTAACGGTATTCTCACTAAAATTGTCATGGCTCTAGTTTTACAGCAACACATGTGTTTGAACCCTAGATTTTTTGTGACTTTAGGATGTTTCACTTGATTTAACATAATAGACCAGCACATAATCCCATACGATTAGTGCCAATATTTACGCCAACAATGCTACCACTTTCTCATTAATTAAACAGCCCACAGTGACGATGGAACCAGCAGCGATGATTCCAACGGTGAGTCACCTTTTGCAATCAAATATTAATAATGATTAACAGTCAGCAGCTCTTTATTTTCCACATCCTAATACCGAGGATCTGATTCTAACGTACAATAAACATGATGTTTAATCGATAATTCAAGCAAAAAACACAACTATCTACATCAGTATTTAAAATGCAACCAGCCCAAACTAATTAAATGCATTATACTTTTTTAAAGTGTATCAGGTGCAAAAACGCACAATTCTGAGACAACGGAAGCCAGTTGCGACTTCTCGCGATAGCACTTCTCTCTGTCCCATCCATGGCGGAAGCGAGTTTCATTTCTTTACTTTTATTATCGTTATTTAATTTTACCCTTTAAATTGTTCCTGATCAGATGAGCTCGGTTAATGGTCATTATTTAAGCAGCAGAAAGCTAAAGCCTGTAGAAGTTCATTTTAAGAAAAGTGGACAAAACTGTTTAAGGAATGGGACAATTGAATATAGACTAGCATATAAAGGGGCCCGTACATACAAGGGTCTTACGCAGAATTGTGCATTTTTGACGTCTCGAAACCTATAGCGGATATTCTCATCTGCTGAATACCAGTGAAGTACTATGGTTCCAATGAGTACACGTTGACTGTGGCAAATAAAATACAATATCAATGGGTCGCTACAGAAGGATGAAAACCTGCAAGTGCTAGAGGACCCAAATGCCACCCTAATATGAAAATAAATCAGCAGTAATTTTTGTCGTATCCCGTGCTAAGTTTTTGAATGCAGAACAGCACTCTAGCATAGTCAAACACTGCATTAAGTACAACAAGACAGTATGATCGTTCGTCAGACATAGAGTAGGTGGGCGAACTCATGCAATGTCAACCGAAATTCCGAAATGCGTTTTCGTTTTGAAAAGATTAAATAAGAAAGGTTGTACAATTTATCCGCCTGTAGTACAATTCTATAATAATTCATTTACCGCAGGATGCCGGTTTTCGAACGAACTTCCATCCGGCTGCATACACGAACGGTACCCTGTAAAAGTGGTTACTTAAGTAGCATGCATTTTTCTCAATGGGTTTCGAGGCCTCTAAACGGCCAATTATATTTCATAGAAGACATGGATAAAAATATTCATTCTTTCATTCATTTGGTAGAAACTTACGCCTTCTTTCAATTTTATACTCAAAGAAAGAACACAATTCAGCTTTAAAAAAGTTTCTGATTGTGAGACTTTTTAATATCGTGAAATGGCCGTTCATAATACGTCATGTCTCTGCATTTACCGATGCGGCGTTTAAAGTTAACAATATGGCTCAAGCCTGCTTCTATATTTTATAAACCCGATATGGCTTCCTCTTAATACTGTAAATAAATGTTTAATCTTCTGTACACGGAAAATAAGTGGTTTGCAGTTTGGAAACCCTGAATGCAAGCGTGATAGCAGAGCGGGTTCAGAATGATTTGGGAATAAGGAAAGTTTTAATAACCAAATAATACCCTTCCTTCAAGTATAAAATTGAAAGAAGACGTAATGTTCTACCGAATGAATGTAAGAATGAATATTTTACTGTCTGACTTCTGTGAAATATAATTGGCTTTTAAAGGCCTCGAAATCCAAGGAGAAAATGCATGCTACTTAAGTAGTCATTTTTTGTAAGGTGGCGTTCTTGTATGCAGCCGGAGAGAAGTTCGTTCGAAAACCGGCATCCTACGGTAACTGAATTATTATGGAATTATGCTGCAAGCTGATTAGTTTTACAACCCTCCTTAATTAATCTTTTCGAAATGAAAACGCATTTCGGAATTTGGTTGAGATTTCATTAATTAGCCCACCTACTGTAGACAGACCCCAGACTTCCCGGGCGTTTCTCCAAAACGACACGCCCAAAGATGCAGATGTAGCATGGAAGGCAGGTCCAGAACCTGCAAAGCCGAGGTATTGTTCTCAAATGTGTTTCGCGTTGTTTCAGCAGCTGATCGATCCAACTCAGGTACCTAAGTGTAAACATCTAATGCATTGTGCACCCATCGGCCTCTAACTTAAATCACCATACTTTCGACCCATTTAACAAAAATTAACCGCTCCTTCTTGTAGACCCTTCTAGGATGCCAAACAGTAGATTTACTTAAACCTCTTTTTCTTCTGTCTGATTCCAGATCCAACTTACTTTGACAGAGTATTGGAATGTCCTGATACCGAAACTGAGGCGGAGTCTACGGACGGTAGATTATGTTTCCTTTATTCCTGTCTATAAAACAGATTAAGGGGCGCATTTTATGAAGTCTGCCACGTACATGTCCTTCTTTTCCTTCGCATTTTCTCCGTCCGCTTGTGTTTGCATGAAATATATATTATTTTGACGGTAAGATGGATCGCAGAGGAGTCATCTAAGTCTCGTTAATAAGTTAACAGATAGATGACGACACCGGAAAAGCTCATCTCCATTAGGGTCCTTATCATGTCTTGTATGGTTTACTTGTTAACAACTACTAGCCTTTCTATTCTGTTCTTTACTTTCAAATTCTTGTCAACAATACTTGAGGCGCCCAGATTGTTACAGCTATGGCGATATGGATGCTAACACCTCCGACAACGATATTTTTTGACTTTAGGTCAGAGTTATAATCAAACAAACCGTCGTCGACCTGAGCCTTCTTCCGACGATGAAAGTAATTAGACTTGCAATGCTTTTTAAAGAGTTTTTTTAAAAATCGGATACTGTAGTCTCCAAATTCTAAGTTAGGCGTTTTAGGCTGGATTGTTTGCCTCAGTATACGCTGATTCATTGATTAGGCATGCATACTTCGGAATATATTAATTCTCAAATTTGAAGAGGTAGAATATGCATTTGTCGAAAAACTGGAGTGACTTAGATTACACTGGTTTTGAAGCCTTTTGATTGAAATAAATGACTATTATGACTGAGCATTTTAAGTAAAATTTAAAAAGTTTAAATCATTGGGGTAGTATGCATTCCGAACTTCTAGTTCCAGCTATCTCTATTTATCTGACAATGAATGCTGTTATTTCCTTATTATCAGTTTTTTCTAACTACATCTTCAAATGCTGCATTCACCTAGTAAGCACCGGCAGACACTCGCGCAATAGCGACTGGCAGTCGGAGCAAGAAACCCGTAAGTACACCCGCAAAGAATCCTACAGTACTAAAAACTAAAACATAAGTTCATTACATGAAATTCTTCATTAATTCAGGGTTCAAGGTCGTTTTTATTTTCAAAAGCGTTATTTATCATGGTCAGATAGCGTGTCAATGGGATTGTACTATCGAGAAGTAGACGTCAAAACGCACGCCACCAACAATTTTACAACGTTTGTTTTAAACTACTTTGCTTGGAGAGTTCAACAATTTTTGGTGCTTGCTTTGGTTTGCCTTATGTAGTGTACTAATACACACTTAATTATGGCAGATGTTAAGCACCCCGTAACGAGTAGTGTTAACTGTGTATATTCCGAGTACGAACACTTAACGCCTTGGTCCGCCTTTCGGTATCTGAGACTAATAAATCGATTGACTTGAAGTTGACGTAAATACCGCTCCTTGGAAAAATCAGCATTTTCAACGTTTGTGAATTTTGTCATTCTTCTAATTTCGCTGTCAAGTAAGATAATCGTGTTGAACACGGTAAGTCTCATGCTTTCCGGAGTGGAGACCATGTAATTATCAAGCAGCTTAAAAGGTTGTAAGCTTTACGAATACATCGATAAAATTTGGACCATCGCAAGCACAAACGTGCACCCCGTGGATGCAACATCGGTGACTGGGATGAATTAACTTATAGTGAGACAGACTTGCACAGCATCTAGCGCATTCTTCCGTCCGCCACCCATCTTGTCCCAGTGGGAGACAATATCAAGCTCCGCGCAGCATGTACCACTTTATGTCCCCTGAAACGGATCACGCGCTAAATAATTTGGACTAACACAGGAGCCAAATGGGAGTACGGCTGGTGTTATCGCGGATGCGTACCCATAACAAAAGTCAACATTGGGATGTGGCCGCACGCGCATTTGCCGGTTCACTCCACGCCAGTTGGAATTCGTGTCGCAACTTTATTTGCGTTGTAGTATAAAATCCTGGTCAGTATATGTAGTGGCCCAGAAGATGTGGTGATGCACCGATGTGCGACTTTACCCCGTGTCAACCACCTGTGCCCTCTTCCATCTCCAATCTTCTTGATTCTTTCTTGACAGCGTGCACAAGTGGGGTAGAAGGAGAGAGTGTGGTAGATGCCGCGGATTTATACTATGATTATAAACTAATTCATGCGCAATTCGCCGCCCCTGCCCGCAGTCTGCTGCACAACACACGGTGAACATCGTCAGAAACGAGCGTAGAGCTGTTAACAGACTTTCATACAGATGGCTCTGGTCTCCCATGCATGAGTGTGCGGTGAAAACCACATTGTGAAGGAACCACCTCCAGTCACCACACTTTACTCACCAATAGGTGCGAGTTATCCCGTCATTTGTCTTCTTCCTAGTCACGATTCCTGGTGCCCGTTGTCGCCTCCAATGCATTAGACATATTAGAATCATAGACGGACTCCCTAGTAGCGGTCTGACTCAATCCTTTCTTCCGCACACTAGCTCGATGTCCGAGATTGTCGAAAAGCAGGTTTTTTTATTGAGCTCATTAACTGGCATTATGTGCAAGCCGATTTCTAACGCGTACCAGCAAATGCACTTGCGACGGTACTCATGAGCTCGCGCAGACCCAGAACAGCCAGACAAACGCGCACAGTGAGTCAGTCTGATCTACGCTTCGGTCAGCCGCACCAGCAACGCAGCCAACTGTGAGGAATAAATTCATTCAGTGGGTGACCAGACTGTTTGTCCTCACGCACATCCGATTTAGAGACACGAATTTTGTCAGACAATAGAATTAGGTCAAGTTAAGTTACCTTTCCAACTTTGTAGGTATCTCGTCACCTGTGATTTTCCGGCCCTATCGACCGGGTATTTATTCATTCTGGAATGGCCGCACGCCGAGTTATTGGCACCTTGAAGGAAACAAGCTCCTATGATGTGTTTATGACGCATCCGGTTAATCTCTGTGGGGAATTATTTGCGGCATCTGCGAGGCGCATATTTGGGTTTGTGGTCCACATCGTAACCAGGGTTATGCTTGTCTGAGTAAAGACCTGAAACAGTTCTCTGCCCATCTACACGCATTCGCCGGCGTCTCGCTCACAACTATAATTGCTTGGCGGACTTCGGTCACAAAGACGGTTACCTTTCCATGGCCCATGCTAGGTCTGTTTGTTTGAGGATGCTAGTTTGCGCTTAAGGCTGATTACGAAGACATATATATATATACATACGCGTTTGATATGGCTGAAAATATGTACCAGATTTTATTTTCTTCGTCTAGGCCCGAGGCGCAACGAACGAAGACCAACCAAGCAGGAAGTGGATAATGGTATAGCAATCTTTGTTAAACAGTTCAAAACTGAAACCCTTGCCTGAGGTTATCTGTGTTAATGCATCATCCCATGCATGGAAAATTTACGAGACAGTAGTATTCTGCAAATTCATCAAATGTGGATGCAATACGCAGCTACTTTCTTTAAAATGACACCCAATCTACTTAGAATATAATTAACTCGAAAACATTGCAGAACGTAGTTAACATCCCACGTGTTTCATATTTGAAAAGTTGGCTAGATATTTTAAGGATGGTACAAACGCCTTGCTAACTTTCCCCAAGTCGAATGGAATCGCTGTACATAAACACACTTCAGCACTTCTTTATTTTCTCATTTCCTTTGTTATGTAGATCGAAGGAAGTCCACAAGATGCAATCACAGTGCTGAGCCAGGTATAATCTGTATTCTATCTATTGAATGCGATGAAGAGTTCACTCAGACACATAACGTCAAGATTTTACATCTCAATTATAGATAGAAATAGGGGCAAGGCAAACCGCTATCGAGGTAAACATTTTACTACACCATTAACACATTACTACTATGCATTCAATAACTGGACCGATGTCCATTACCTTTTCGTGCATTTACTAAGAAGTTTTTGCTTGTATTTTGCGCAGACGAATCCGAAGGTTCAGAAGAAGAACGTAAGTTTCTGGAAGACTAATACAACCAGAATGTTAATCTTACGTATTTCAAAAACAGATGACACAAGTGCGGTTAAATGATTGAAAACCGTAAACCTTCGGGAGTATGTTAGACAATAATGCATTTGACACGTAGTCACTGAAAAACAAGATCTCTGTCTTCTCAACATGCAGGCCTCATGCTATAATGCACGCTGTCAGTAAGAGTAATCGAAGGCAGTCCTCTGATTTTTATTTTAAACTTTCTAGGTTCACCTAGACAGGTACAAAGACAAAGAAAACCAGGTAAGTAATAAAGCAGTTAGGTAGTAATAACTCCGGATAAAATTAACTTGTCCTCATTTGTTATTTGTATGTCTCTTCAAACTTGCTGGAGTTTTATTGCTGAGTTTTATTTCAACCTGCTATGCGCACATAAACAACAACCAGTTTCTTGCCTTTAGTTCGAAAAGAAAGGAGGGGTATGTGATCTACGACTGTGAATTTACTGCTCTTTTGCTCAAGCATTCGCTACTCAAAGTCATTTTGACCATTCATATGATCTCGTGGTGACTAAGCGCTCTATTGAAACTTCAGACTACGAAGAAGAGTCCGAAGAAGAAGGTGAGTTCTTCTTACGTCCAGAAGGGACTGTCCATAATTTTTTTATGTTCATCGCGTACCGAATTTAATATAGGGGTTTAAAGAAGGAGACACGATCGCCGGGACAAGAGCTTTATTAGCCTGACGTTTCAAATTCCTACTCGAATCCATCATCAGAGACAAAAAAGCAGAAACGGGTGGTTGTTGCACAAGGAGCTGCGGTATTTATAGGCTCATGCGACGAGATCCGGTCGCACATTCAAATTCGATGAGGCCGAAATTCTCGCAAGAGGTGACAACCGCGTGAGCCGGGAGCTACTGGAATCATGGTTTACTGGCCCCCAGTCCATAAACAAGTGCAACGATCTTCCGACTCCATACTCAGGGCTAAAACTTCCCTAGGCGGAGTAACAAGCCATGCGGGGAGGGCAGAGGTGAACACTTTTCCCAACACCGGGGTCGGTGCGTCAGATGGTCGAGCAATCATCACGCCAACATCCAACGCACGTGATGAAATTGCAGCAATTGTCGACTCGAATGTCGGCCATCAAGCAACGATCACACCAAGTGCGACGATCCCCGATGAAGGGGGGAGCTGTGAACGTTCATAGGTATGCGGTAGCATGGCGACTTTATCCAATAGATACTGCAGCCCCTTGTGCATGAACCACCCGTATCTGCTTTTGTCTCTGATGATGGATTCGAGTAGGAATACGAAACGTCAGGCTTATAAAGCTCTTGTCCCGGCGATCGTGTCTCCTTCTTCAAGACTACTTCCTGGAACTCGTCTCTTCGCTTCAATTGGCAATAGGGGTTTAAATAATTTGAGATTTCATTCTAAAAATTAGTGCTTCTTAGGCGGTGTTTTAGCGATGTACAACAAGACCTTTGGGTAAATCCTCGACTGTGGTATGCTGGTTATTAATTGAGCAACAAATCTGTACAGACCACTTCGAAAAGTTAGTAAATCACAACGAAATGAGCTTGTCCGCAACTTAACCAATGAACGCAGTTTCAATATGCAGACAACATCTGACCTACCTCATGAAATGTTAAAAAACATTTCAAAGTTTGTTTTTGGGGAGAAAACGTTACCTCAGCCGAGTCGTAATATCAGCCAATGTGTAGCATAATCCTAAGACGTTTTAGTTACTACGGAATGTTTGTTTTCAAATGAGCCTTTTTGGCCGTCTACAGAGACAAAATGTGTTCAAAAACGGTTATTTTTTAAGCATGAATTTTATTTGTTTATTTTCAATGACCTAAAAATAAAAGCATATTATGTAAAAACCATTCACAAAAATATTATGAGCTCTTAGTGACGTCTTCACAAAAGCAAAGCGGAATGCATGCTTCTCTCTACACCGTAAGGATGCAGTATGCATTCTTGAAACCTTATATACCCTAGTAACTGTCTTTTAGTTGCAAAATTATTCGAGAATAAAAAACTTTTCAAAACTTCACCATGACTTTTCTTTAACTATAAGATCTGAGAAAGTAACCTGCTGCAAAATAAAAACAAAAAAGTTATTTCTGCGTATTTTAAGGGCATTCACTATAAACGGGGAAGTGTCATACTACGCAAGCAATCATTTTGTAACATCGGCCGTTTTTGCGAGCTGCCAGAGAGGAGCTCATTTAAAATTTAGCATTCTGTCATGACTGAAATAATTCGGGATCATATTGCTAAAAGACCAATATAACAGTTACCCTTCTAAACTAAAACACGTTTCAGAGCTCCGGTTACCACGTTATTAGATAAGCCAGTTTATGCTACTTGAAATGAATACTCACAGAATTCAGTAACATCTCTTAAGAGGGGTGCGCAAGTATGCATTACAACCACACTATATGCAAATGTCCACTATCCAAATAATGCACTCCGATGAAGACCGCATTTTAATCTTAAAGTATGCAGCCATGATTATTATTTTTTACGTTCACACGATTAGCTGTGTACTGCTATATGTGCAAGTTTATTAATCCGACTGTGCGGGTAGTTTACATCCACTAAATGGTCTGATTGGACTTATGATTTTCAAGAAAATGTAGCACCAAAGGCATTCACCCAAGTGAAGTTATGTTGCATGGAGTTAAACACCTACCGACCAACAGGAAATATTTGTAAAATAAAACGCGCAATGTAGTTGGGAGTATATTTGATACAAGGATTCAGCCTCCCCACATAATAACTGCGCATGGATGACTGAACTTACCCGCTTTATTTAGGGGATTATGAGTGATTTTATATGAAGAACAAAATAATTTTTGAAACATGGCAGCCAAATTGATTTTATAACCAGAGTGTTGCTTACGCATGCAAATTATACCTCTTTACATGAAACTGAGTTCTTTTTGTGCCTGTGCTTCCAAGTAATTTAAAGAATATTACTAAAACAAAGGAGAGTAGTTCATCGAGATCTTGATCATTTCCATCCCATTTACAAACGTGCTGTCTGATATTTGTCCTGGAGTTTAAAACATCCAGTCGTGAAAGTAGCATTCAAGTAGTTGTCTCAGAATTCGCTCTCCACCACGTTTAAATGCCTTTATCTTCACTTGAATCTTTTAAGCTCCCCCGAGATCTTCACTCAAGCAACGCAAACCAGGTAATGCTCTCAAGGTAGAGAAATAGAATGGTTTGAATTTGATCGGTTAACACACTGAATTTTTCCGACTGATTCTACGGGTATTTACCACAGTGAATTGTGGAATTAATAAATAAAAATGTGTTCATTGTCTTAATTAAAGCACCCAGAGAAAGGAGGGGTAAGCAAGTCCCGTTTTAATATAAATTTACAGCATTAATGCTCTGTGGGGTAGTTTTCCAATTGACTATTGTGATTTTCAAAAAAATATTTGTCGGACATGTTCTTATATAATCCAATACAAACCACAAAATCTGTTGTCTAAAAGAACGGGCGTATATTGACTTTTCAGACAACGAGGAGGATTCTGAAGTCGAAAGTGAGTTGCCTACTGTGTTAGTTAAAATTATGATTTATCCGAAGAATTCCTTGTTTGCGAGATTTAGGGCGCGTTGAGCCTAATGAATGTCGTTTTGTTTTGTTAAGACTCTTAATCATGCTGCGTAAAAATATCGCCCTTATTCTAACCTTCACTGCTCCAGGTCCTCGCAGACAGGCACAAAGACGATATAAACCAGGTCAGAATTGTAGGATGATGAACATTTTACTTATCCACAGTAACTTCCCACACAAGGCTAATGTTTAAGTTGTTTTGTTTGATCTTTCGATGAGTCCTATGATGCATCTTGTTGCAGTTTTATGCTTTCTTAATTGCCTTAGCCCTCAAAACGCGAAGGGGTGAGCAAGACTGGAACATTTTATTAAAATTTGGGGGGTTGCGTATATGAGGCAGGACGGAAGTGTAACTAACTAATAGCGTGAAAGCTGTGCATACACTTAAAACAGACATTGCTCATTTTAATTAGGCTGCAGTGTCGATCTCACAAATTATTGTGTGCATATTAGTTGGAAAGTAAAGGTGCTGGTTTTAACTTTAGATTACGACGAGGAATATGAGGAGGAAGGTGAGTTTACATCCACGTCGTAGTCGGCAGTCTTTGACATGGTCCTTATAAGGCACATATCGTCTTGGTAACAAACGTCTCCTTTAAATAACGTAGTAAAAAGCTATTAGAAAAATATTGTCTGAGATAGTCTAAGTTAGTAATGCTCGCTTTATACATTGACATTACTGAGATGAATACAGTGAACTAAGCAGTACTTAAGCAACACTATCAATTTCCTAATTAAGATGCCTATTAAAGTCCGCTGTTTTTCCTAGCAAACATTAGCAAGAAATTTTGTTTAAGTTATATTTAATGCTAAATCTTGTACGCGGAGAGTAATTAGCTCTGAAGTAATTGCTATTGTGTAAGTTTTTTAAAATGCGGGCACGCAAATTGTGTGCCGTACAAAGATGATTTCCGTGGAAAGTATCAACCAGCACATCACTATTTGGTCCTCATTTTAAACACTCCAAGCACTACTTTTCGACAGAATAATCGACAAACAATATCTTTTGAGAAAGTGTTTACTACCAAAGGACATAAATAGACTTCACATAGCTTTTTAGAAGAACGGTAACAGCTTATTTTACATAAGCAGCAAAATTCCAGAAACAAAGCCTGACGCTATTTTCACGGACCTAAATAGGACACCCGAGTTCTCTGGCCTAAATCGTCACATTTCATTTTGCGTAAGATAACGTAGGGAACATTTTAATATATTTGCCAGTATCGCAATGCTGCCACAGCAATATTTTTAACGTCACTTTGTGCTGAATTGTTCCGCTCCCAGCCGGCAAATTGATGACTGGGATAGAGAGGTCAGAAGTGTACATCTGCTATGCTTAGACTTGCTATTCAGTCAAAGCACGCCCGAAAACGAAGGGATTTGAAATCAGAATTCCATAAAAAATGTATATAAAGTTAATCGTTCTGATTATTTTGGCAAGGATTTGATGCGATTCTTGTCGGTCGGCACAAAGCATATGTATTAATACGCTGTTGGACAAAGTCTAAACGCGCACAAACGCCTAGTCAGTCCACAATGATGATAGGAATATCCACCACCCGCTGGCCGTGGAGGCCAAACCGTAGATATTTCTCTACTTCTGTTTGCTAATTTGCAAATTTTGTGTGCGTGAACCTGCTTGCACAAATAGTCTCTGGATATTAAGACTTAGTTCGGTAATCACATTTTCGCGTTTTTAGCTTATCGTATCTCACATGGACCTACAAAGTCAAAAAAGCCAGGTAATTTCCCTTGAGATTCAAACTGCCCTAGAATAGACCTAAGACTCTGTTAGTTGAATGCGAACCTAAGAACTGTTCATATGCTTCATGCCTATAATGGCAAGGCCTACTCTGGGGTGTAAACTACACTGTCAAAACAATCTCTTAGGCACAGTTCAGTTTTTTACTGTCTTTCCAAACGTATTTTTTACCTGCTTGCTATAGATGCATTTCATTGGTATAATTATTTAATTTTAGTAAAGGCTCAAAGTCGAGGTCAGTTTTTGCTCGTCATTTTAAGGACTGAATGAATTTTGCTACCTGAGCTCCCATGCAGTCCCTTAACCCACCCGATTGCATTTGAACACTAAGTGACGACATTTTGACTAATATCTGTGTTCGTCGCATATCGCTGATTTTCACAGAATGCAAGTTGATCCTTGATTTATGATATGCAGCCATTAGCAGTTTGTGATTGTTTTTGAAAACAATTGTCATATTCTCGGAATGCTATTTGAACACTAACTATACAGGGATGAATGGGCATTTTTGGTTTTTTAACTAAAGCCATCTTATATACAAAATATACCGGCTTGAAAAGAATACAGCATCTTTAGATTGATTGTGCTCAAATGATAGCTAGCACGTCTAGATTTCGAATTGATTTCACCAAAGAAAGCCTTAAACAGATGGCCAAGAAATTAATATTAACTTTCGGTTGCACTATCGTTTTATCAATTTCCTTACAGAGGACACCCAATATCAAAAGAAACCCGTAAAACCAAATAATAGAGGCAGGTTTATTGATTAAAATTAGGGGAGAGAACCCATTTTGCCATTTTTTTACTTTCAAACATAAAACGCATTTTTAATCTAGCCTATAACGGAGACAACGATTTTGAAGAAGACAGATGTAAGTGTCATTTTGCCCTATTCTACCGGTACTGTTTTTCTTTTCCTACTTGATATAAAAAACTACTTATCGCTACCATACAACGCTATGTGCCGTCCGAACGTTTCTTCTTCCTCTCCCTACGAGTTGTTCTAAGTGAAATAACGAAATATTACTGCCTTGTGCATGTAACACGACTGCTCAGAAATTTGCCGGCTGATGTTGGGCACACTGAAATGTTAATTCCCGACCTATTGTCTTCCAACAGCCAGTAATGCCCCACGCCCTGATCATGCTACCGCCAGCTTTGATCCAGGGTGTTTGCCTTTTAATAGTTTAACTTGAAGTAAGCATTTCACACGCCTTTTGATTAGCATGGGAACTCCAGAACTACTGGAGTTTACCGATTTATATCATTCCCTCGCAAAACCAATGGTGAATAGCATGAGTTATTTAATCTACACTAGCGGTTTCCAGCAACGCCTTAGTCTCCTGTATGTGGCTCCAAATATTGGCCCTGTTTAAGCTCGCTCCTCGATAAAACCCAAGCCGCATGCGGCATTCACTTTCTAATGATTGTTGCAATAATAGCTGCTGAATTCACACCGCTAAACCAAGCTTACCTTGCATCCTCTTCGCAGGTCCACCTAGAAAGAAGGACCCAAAACCCAGGAAACAGGGTAAATCTCCTTTTCGAAAATACTTCTGAGGTGATTGATTATGCGGCATATTTTCGGGTTAAGGGAAGTTTTAAAACGAGAAACTATTAGCTTACTTTTATACATTTAGTTTGGGGCGGCTCCAGTCGCGCCAGCCGTTGATCTCATGGTTAGTTAAATTCCTGGTCAAGTGTTTGTTGCAGACCACGGGGGGGGGGGGTGGCACGCCTAGAGTAGGCTCCGACCATGTCAGCCACCTGCGCCCGCCCCCACCTCCAATCTTTTTGGCTATGTCTAGACGCCGAGCCAGTTGGGGAGATGACAAGAGTGCGGCAGATGCAACGCAAGTCTAACATTACTATAAGAGAAATCCCGCAGAAGTCACCATTTCTGCCCGCACACCTCTGTGGAGCTCACGATGGACATCATCGTCAAATAACTAAATTTGTGATATACAAGTTAAGTTTGCCTGTCATATATAACAACATCACTTAGAATGGCTAGCTGTTTCCGCATCCGCCTACCTTTTTCAAACACATGCGACCACAGCTCGGGTCTTATTTTCCGCCTTACCTTTCTAGAGAAGGTTCTTAAACGACAAGAGGAAACGAAGTGTAAAACGGGAAATTTATCTGAGCCAAGACCGTTATCCTAGAAGCACAGAATGCTCGGACAGCGATTCTTTTAATATGTACTTAAAATAAAAAAAAAACAGTTATTAAGCTTGAAAACCACGCATTTGGCGGGTTTGGCAATTTCACTGGATTACAATGTCAAGTAACTGCATGGCCTGTGCACGGCGTAAACATCCAAGAAACTTTATCTTACTCTAAGTGATAATTTACAATTTTTTCTCGAAAATAACCTATAGTCTGATTAATCGTTCTTCAGCTGAGCCAAGAAGGGAACCTCCGAGACGTATGTCGGTTGAGCACTCTGTTTTGCTCCAGTAATATTAGATATATTTTTGCCTGGTTCCACATCACTGAGTAGAATCGTGATTTGACTGTTTGATATGAGTTTACTGTAAGATGTTATTAGCACTTTTTTCAGTAATATTCAGTTCTATTTTCATTCCAGTGCCGAACTCAGTTCTTCATGAAGCCATACTTGGGTTAAAAACTAACTGTCAAAGATCCTTGTTTCGAGACTTACTGAAATAACACCGGGTTCAGCATGGAGGATCTTTTTGTAATAATTCAGAGGCGTCTAGGAGCATCTTTCCGATCAACGAATAAAAAATTTGCCTTTTCCTGATACATTTATTGAGATTGCGTAAACTCCAGTGATGTTTCTCACGCAGGAAAATGAGGTTTCAAAGGCAATAATAAAGGAAATTACTTTCACAGCTTTTCTAGTTCCGAGGACAATCGTCTTCTAAATCTTGCCTCGTTTATCAATGCCAATTGTTAAGAGAAACCATTTACCTTAAGTCAGCAGGATTTCCTAAATGGAATAAATGCTAATTTTTTCTCATGCAACTGGAATGAATCGAGTATTTTCACGATGCTGCTGTAAATATGAACTGCTTTGCGTGAATTCAGAGCGGAATTATGAGATCTGAGTATGTTAGCTTGTATGGGTTGTTGCGCGTACATCTCAATCACTTATTTATTTTATAAATTATTCGCGAGCTGAGAAAACGTTCCCTACAAGACAAAAGTCACAGTTGTATGCGAGACACCCGGAAAATTTACGTAAACGTGCAAAATCATGACAAACCAAAACTGCCGCACATTTCTAAAGTAAACAGCGATCAAAGTTGATAACCGGCAAACTGTCACATCGTAGATTACATCGGATACTTCTTCACGCCGAGTCATACTGACTTGTCTTTCAAACTATCTGCTGTACTTGGGTGCACTTTAATAACCATGTGGAATTTCCGTTGTAGATGAACACAGTTACGAAAAACCACCAGCCAGACCTCCAGTGAAATGTAGGTGTTCTGATGAGCTCTATTATGAAAAAACCTGTGCAGTGGTACGATAAGTTTAAGAAAGTTCTTGCATTTTAAACATTTAGCTGCTGATCGACCAAGGAAACCCAAACGCGGTAAGTATTCCTGATTGTCATTCCGTGAGTAAGTGAGATCCCAGCGCAGTAATGTTTTCATCAAAAGTAGCAGCTTGACCTATTTTGCTGAAGCTACTGCGCCTTTTTACCCTCGTCGGCCATTCAAAGTTTCAATGTAAGGTGGCGTTGTAAGGATTCCGGTTTTTGGCGGAAGGGGCTGGACTGCAAAAAATCGACCAGAAAACTTGTTTTTTTACAGCGGACGTGCAAGCAACCAGCTAATTTATTTTTACGCATGGAATTTCGCAGCTGTGTCTTGTGGATTGTTGCCCTGGCAGCTGTTTCATCTAAACTTTGCGTAATTACTGCACGGCTCACATATGACAAGTCGTTTTAGCAGCTTTGATAAGCAAGCGCTAGTTAAAATGACAGTGACTTTGGCTGTCTCTAATTCATTCCGTTCCTGTCATTTATTCGACCCTAGTTAAAGTATCCAAGAATTTAACATTTAGGAAGTTGGTTAGATACGTTACAATCTGTCAACAACGAGCAGTGAACGTAAGTCGGCCGTTTGACGGCGAAGACACCACAGTTGGGAAACAGACAGATCATTAGACCAAAGAACACTTATTTAAGATAAGTTAACCTCGGTCGTAGGACAAGTAGTGAAACGGGTAGTTTTCAGACGCGCTAACCATCCACAAACGTTTTAGCCAATAAAAAGAAAAAGACATTCTGATAAGACAGGGAAAAAGGAACCTCTCTGTAATACAGGTGTTTTTGCGCCAAAATCCATAAAAAAGAGAGTGACGGTTAAGGCTAACGTTGGGGTTAAGTCTAGGCTTAGGACACACGGGTAGGTATCCTCTCGGGAGTATGGCGCAAGGTCGTCTCTGTTGTAAGAAGGTTTCTATTTTCGTGTTCCGTAGTATTCCCCTAAGCCTACGGATTAATGACTTTGCAAAAACTTTGACTTTCGGCTATGGGACATGCTCGTCTGTCGAACCTTCATATCCAAGGAAAATACCTCGCATGCTGTTGCGTAATGACCAAAAGTGTGTTCTGACAGTGGCAATGGAGACTGGAATTGCCATTTATGACTTATACCCTTATTACCGTTTGCTTGATTTTTTTATTCGATGCCTTGAAACGATAAGATTTGGCCTGATAACAAAGTTAATCTGCCAATCCAATGCCACAGTAGATTTGCTATCGCATAAAATGCTCACTCAAATTCTAAAAAGTTTATTCGATTCGAAAAGATTGCCTAAATAGGGTTGCCCTGTTAAATATCGTGTTGCATTATGGTAAGATGTCGCAGTCATGTTATGGTGTTGACTTTCAAATGGGTCTCTTGTCTGCTGTTTGCGTACATTTTGTAAAATTACCATTTTAGTCGCATGACTTTTTCCCATCAATTTTCTTATTAATTCATATACATTTTGTAGAAAGAAGGCACAGCAATAGTTTTTACTCAGTTGCTGGCAAACTACGTTTTCTTTAAAAGAAAGTCTTCTTCGGTTTTAAAACCTCACTTTTGAATTATTATGAGCCCGACCTACCGTTGCAATTGCATTCAGGGTTTTCGAAATACTTTTGCGCAGAAACAATCACACATTCCTTCATGTTATAATTAGGAGAGAACACGGGACTCACAAAATTTTGTAATTGATACAAACCATGTTGTCTACTTTAAAATCAACATTAATAAGTGTGTTGATATGGTGCTGAACGACTGATGATTCTATGATCTGGAAAAATGCCGCAATTAGAAACTCCTTAAAATAGAAAGGTACCCTTTTATCTAGTAAAAAATTTAAGCGAAACCTACTTTGTTACCAAATAAGTAAAGTACAGAATGCTTTTGCGCATGTTTTCTATAAAATATATTTAAATTTAGAAAACTAATTAAAATCAATAAGAATAATTTGCACTGCCTATGTAATCACTTTTATGGTACGTAGTTTGCGCAAACGTTCGATACGAAACCCTTTCGAAAATCGGCGTCCTGACCTGACTGGCATATCCTAACATCATGTGACGCAATAATTGACATGACGACCATATTTAAGCAGTCTTTTTAAATTGAAAACACATTTCATAATTGCAGGCAGAATTACCTGGTATAACATATCTACTGCAATTTGCATAAATATGTTCTAAAAACAAGACCACAGTCATCTTCCACAGAAAAAAACGTCCGCTTTTGCGGCGGTATACCATGCAAATAGGTAAAAGCCGTATGTGTCAGAAGATCAGATGCCGGATTTCTATTCAGTTGTTGAAGACTCAAAGCTTGCGGCTGAAACCTTATATGTAATTTGGTAGTGCGCAGGACTGTTCTGAAATCTCGTCCTTTATCTATGTCGAAGCAGTTGTTTGTAATTTCGCTATGTACCCCCACGTATGTGCAACGAAGCAATTTTTTGTTGCATTTCTTATCGCTTGTTTGTTTTTGCATGTAGACTACGTAGAGGAAAGAACAACCTCACGGTCAGGTACCTAAATATTTTTCCTAAAAGTTTTTTCGAATAATTCATGGTCTCCGATCGTTCATTACTCAGAGAGAATTTCAACTTTTGAGGTCTCATTTGCGCAGTCACTTATCAATTCGCAGATAGTAATGCAGATTTAGGAACGGTAGATTTTGCAGGAGTCAGTGCTTTGCGTTGGTTTGTGTTTCTTTACCACCAGAGTGTTGTTAGAACGGCATAAAAGTTTGCTAAAAAGAAGATTTCGCCCTAAGTTGTTTGTATATTTGGCTTCCAGAATACCAATACGGCGATCTTCCAAGCGCATCGGGTAAGTTTCTGATAATTGCTTCTGTGTGATTTGAGAAACTGCAAAGGCAATAGCCACCACTAATAAAAAAATTTCATTTTGATAGAATTATCCTCTGAATCCACCGACTCCTCTAATGACTCAAGTGCGTCATCACAGCCATGCTCATCTGCTCTGCTCCAGACCCTGTATCTTGCTCGTCTGACATAACTTTTACCTTCTTTTTAGTGCCTCCACGACGAACGAAGCCTCCACAGCGATCAGGTGAGTTTTAGCAAGGAATGCGGGCCATCATGACTTGTTTATCGCACTTTAGGAGCAAAAAACTGGAGATGTGGGATTTTTTGGAGAATGAATAATGCATTTTTCCGCAGCATTTTATATAATAGGTTCCTTAGATTGAGCCAGGGTCCCAATGCTTGGTGTACTTTGAAAACTGTCGGTCGCCGCTTGTGGTTCGAGCACAAATTGCATTCATTTCTAAAACTGGTCTGATAGTGATTTTGGTATATAATGAGTTAATTAAGCTTATAAATCGAGGAGTCCCAAGCCAAAATTTTTTCAAATATTACAAATGAGAAAATTTGAACGTGGTCTCCTTCCAGTTTTTGCCTATAAGATGTCAAATTTTCGGTAACTAGGCATGAAGCTTTTTTGTGAAGTATTCACGCTTGTCTAACTAACGACGCGAAGTTAAATTTTTATTTTATACAGCAAATGTACTCAAAACGTTAAAGTAGTGAAGCTCTTACCTAGAAATAACTGTTCCAAAATTGTTTTAACTATGTTTCAAGTTTTTGGCAAACATTAACTTAAACAAATGCTGATTCCCTATGCATTGATTCAACTATTAAATGGACCATTTCCCTTTATTAGAGAGGCGTTTTGAAGAAAATACTTCGCAAAGACGACGTCCTAGAGAGAGTAAGCGTGTTATCTTCTATTTTTCGATAATACAAAATCAGTTGAACGCTTTTCTGTGCCCAAGCAAGCAAACGGTGGTATCTTGAGGCCGAACTGCAAATAATATGAGATTGCACCCATCTAACCCTGATTCACAATCGTCTGCACCTAGCCTTGTTGAAAACCTGACTGTATGCCTGAGGACTAAAAGCCCAACGGCGCTTTCCACCCGATATTACGAAAACGGACTCTAGCCTGCCAGAGGGTATCATTTACAGACGAGACAGCAATCCCATTCCACTTGAGACATTTAAAAGTTAACTTTCGTAAGGCTTTTGCCTGCAATAGACATTCAGTAGATTAACATATCGATTTAATGAGTGCAAGTAGGAAGCCGATGCGGAGGTTGTGGTGCTGATACTTGACAACAACTAGGCAACTGCCCCACCTCGACACGGTAATAACTAAGGTTCTTAACTAAATACACACATATCTTGGCAGGTGTTAAGCAGCATCGGTAGGCACACTCGCAAAACACGTAAACCGATGTTGCACAGAGAAAATTGGTACGCTGTTGAAAACGCATGCATGCTGCCCGTGATGTATATGCATTAACAGTCGCCTGCCGGTGATTAAGGTATGTATTCTAGAGGCAGCCAGCATCCTTATGCCTACAAGCACCTTTATGTCGACAGAAGCCTTTCCTACTACATTCCAAAACCTGTGGAACTAGGTGTGGCAGTCAGGTTTCTTTAAGGAGAACAAGGGAACTTAAACAAACTGGCGCCAAAACGTAGCGGAATTTCTGACCCGGTCCTTATGTGCTACCGTAATCCTCTTGATTGACAACTAAACACATTACTTTAGGCTACTAGTTTGAGGTAAAACTGTTAAGAAAAACGCACTGCCAAGAAAGCGAAGGCAAAACTTCGGTGAGCCAGGGGGCATTTAATTACGTAAGTAGTAAGAAAGACAATCGTTATGATGAATTTTAATTGAAATCGTATAGCCTTTTTAATGTTTTTTAAAAGTCGCATCATAATGCTGTAAGTTCACATGCGTTTTGTTGATGCTGTCGCCTAAGAGACCGCTTCGCCTTAATTTCAGGAGTCGATGAGAGAGAATCTTCACAGAGAAGTACGTTTGCCTCTGTATAGCATATTTAACAGATACGCCGTGAATTGCGTTCACCTCCAGTAAAGATATTGATCTAAACTTGTGTCTTTTTCATATTTTAGGGGTAAGCATGGGACTCTGCGATGCATACTGTCTCCTTGATACAGTTCCTGTAGCCCTCGAAAATAACTTTCTTCTAAAGTATGCTCCTTCTGTAATTGTTTTTGCAAAATTTTTTTCTTAATGTTAACAGCCTCCAGATAACTACATGCAGACTAGGACCCATGATCACGTATGTAAACGTTGGGTGAACTATTTCTTGCATAGCTTCGTGGTGCTTTCTTTGACCCCAGTGATGGCTGAAATGTCACTCTTGGGCTCTCAATTTACTTACCTTCAACTCATTTTCAGTATTTAACTTTTTACCACTGAGTGTTATTCTATGAGCATCTACACTTGGGAATGAGCTGCATGTTTCTCTTTTCATTCCCCTCGAAAGAGTCGACCGCCGCGAAACTCCAGCTACGTACGTTTTGCCCGTAATTAGGGCGTTCAAGTTGTCCCTTCTCGTGCATTTTATCTTACTCAGTAGGCTTTTTATGCACTAAGGGTTCGCCTACCAATAGTTTTCCTCATCAATGCTGAACCGCTTTCCCGATGTCCTGGCTGATTTCTAGTAAATCTCAAGTAACCTAACAGCGTATGCTTTTAGACGGGCAAATCGTTTCTATCATTTAACATGCTACATTTGTTGCGAAAAAAGTATTGTTCCAAAAATATCACTTCAGCTGAAAAAAAACTGTCGAAAGCACAGCCTAGGCGGTCATAATTTGACTTTCAGTCGTTTATACAAAAACTATGTTATCTCAAAATAGTTAATCGTTGTTCTTTTTAGCGGATCTGAGAGCAAAAGCCGAAAAAAATTGAGAGATTCCGGCCATCTGTGATGTGTTGAATGCCTCACATCTTGAAGTTCTACGTATCTCATGCAAAATGTCCTTTAATATTGGATTAAACTGGAAGTTCATAAACTGTCTGCGCGAAAAACTGATTATAAATAATCCTTAAAGCTGCGTTTTTACTGTCCATCTATTTTTAATTTAAATCACCCTGCTGTAGCCATCGCTATCAGAATCCTCGTTCGTAAAAAAGCGCGAACCTTTGACGCACGTTCAAATTTCTCCGAAAACTCTACACTCCCCAGAAGTAGTCACCCATCTTTTTGTACATATGATAACAAAACATATAATAACCATAAAGTAGATGCATTCGGCTCGGCGGGTGGTTTCGTTGATAAAGGGCTAGCATCGCACAGGTTGCGATAGAGTTTCCCTGGAACTATCCACTGTTTATTATAGAGGAAAAAATCGCTTTTCTCGACTGCATTTTGCATAGTCTAACAGGTAGCAGAACGTGTCTTTTTGTTGATGTCCTGGAAGGAATTACTGATCAGACAGCGGATTATCCCTAGCATATGTTTACGCGACTGAAAACTTGGATTCCAATAATGAGCTCCTGATAATTTGAAGTTTAGACCGTAATTTTTGGTCGTCAAATGTTTCAGCCATTTCCGTTAATGGCTACTTTCAGGTGCAGCATTGAAGGATTAGTGTTATCTTTGGCGTCCGACTTCGTTCTCCTTCACTCTTAACAAGAAACAATAGTCAATATAGAGGACACTTCATAAACTAGTGTTAATCGTTAAAGTGTTCATGGTGCCTAAAAAAATGTCCAGAATTAGAACGCTGAAAGTGAGGTTCACGACAAGCAGGAAATATAGTTAATAGTCGCAAGATGTTGACTGGGGGAATACGAATTGGATGTCAAACCTGTGAATGTATTCTCGGACGCACTGTGGGCGAAGGTAAAAGAGGTGATTTCTTAGGATTTCGCTGGAGAGAATGCAGCTGAAATTAACGTGCTTGCCAATGGTTTGACAAATGATACCAACCATACGTAGTATAAACAAAAGTATCGACAAACTAACGATCCAAGCTAAAAAGCCACTCGGTTGTGAACTAAAGATCATCCTTAATGGTCAGTCAAAATGATGGTGTTTTCATCTACTTGTCGTTCATTTGCTCATCTGTCGTCGTCCGCATAAACTAAAGTAGGCCTAGAGGAAGCTTTACGGGGGAGGGGGTAATGCATGGGCTTAGATTTCAGGATGATTTAACTTTCACCTTGGTGGTCAGCTACGCACAAGAGTGATATGCTACAATCATTCGTATCCGAGACGAAAACTGTTCAGGTTTTGATCACTGTTGTCGTTATTTGGCGTGACGATAACATGCTCATTTTGTTCGAAATCACCAAAAATGTTGGTCGCTCGCATCCGCCTGCTTAGCTTATCATACGTCCTAGAAAAATCTCAGCAGAAAATAGAGAAGAAAGTGGAGGTCGTTGTGTTTGTTAGTTGATTGCGGTCTAGAGAACCATGAAGTAAGCAGCTCGCGGGTCACGTCGTTGTCACCTCGTGGGAGAAATTCGGCCTCAATAACCTGTAAGGTACAGTAGGTGGACTAACTCATTACATATCAACTAAATTTCCGAAATACGTTTGCATTTTGAAAAAATTAATTAAGTAGGGTTGTAAAACTAGTCAGCCCGAAGCATAATTCTATAACATTTCAGTGACCTCAGGATGTCGGCTTTCGGATAAACTTTCTTACGGTTACATGCATAGACCACACTCTGGACAAAATGACTACTTATGTAGCATGAATTGATCTCAATAATTTTAGATGCCCCTAAACGTCCAATTATATTTCATGGAAAGTATGCTACAAAATATTCATTCTTTAGCTCATTTACTAGAAATTACGTCTTTTTCCAATTTTATACCCGAAGGAGGAACATAATTCGGTTTTAAAAAATTTTCTATTTGTGGGACGTAAAAATACCGTGAAATGGTCCTTCATAAAACGTCATGCCTCTACATTTACCAATGTGGCTTGTAAAGTTAACAATATAGATCAAATCTACAGCTTAATTTTATGAACCCTATGTGGTCCGCCTTTAGTATCGTGCGGAAATGTATGGTTTTGCCTACGCGGAAAATATACGGCTTGCAGTTTAAAAATACCGAATCCAAGTGTGACGGTACAGCAGGTTCAAAATTATTCGGGAATTGGAAAAATTTTAAAACCGAATTATATCCTTTTTTCTAGTATAAAACAAAAAGAAGGCGTAATTTCTACTGAATGAACAAAAGAATGAATATTTTTATGCATACTTTCCATGAAATATAATCGGACGTTTAGGGGCATCGAAAATCAGTGAGAAAATTTCATGCAACATACAGTAGATGTGCTAACTCACGAAATGCCAACCAAAATTTCGAAATGCGTTCTCGTTTCGAAAAGATAAATTAAGAAGTGTTGAAAACTAATCACGATGCAGCATAAATCTATAATGATCCTGTTACCTCAGGGTGTCAGTTTCGAAGGAACTTATTTTCGGCTGCATGCAAGATCTATACTCTGCAAAAAATGACTACTTATGTAGTATGCAATTTTCTCATTGATTTTCGATGCCCTTTAAAATTCAATTATATTTCATGGAAAACATGCATAAAAATATTCATTTTTTACTTATTCGGTAGATAATTACGTCTTCTTCCAATTTCATACTCAAAAGAAAAGTATAATTCGGTTTTAAAAAACTTTTCTAATTCCCGAATAATTTTGAACCCGACCTGCTGTTACACTTGCATACAGGGTTTCCAACCTACAAGCTAAATATTTTCCTTGTATACGGAAAACCATGCATTTCTCTACAGCGTTAAGAGACGACCATATGGGGTTCATAAAATTAAGCAGTGGATTTGAGTAATATTGTTAAATTTACAAGCCACATGCGTAAATGCAGATACATGACGTTTCATAAACGGCCGTTTAACGGTATCAAAAATCTCACAATAAGAAACTTTTTAAAACCTAATTATACTCTTCTTTTGAGTATAAACTTGGAAGAAGACGTGATTTTCTACCGAATAAGTAAAAGAATAAATATGTTTATGCATGTTTTCCATGAAATATAATTGAATTTGTAAGGGCATCGAAAATCAATGAGAAAAGTGCATGCTACATAAGTAGTCATATTATGCAGAGTATAGATCTTTCATGCAGCCGAAAATAAGTTCTTTCGAAAGCTGACATCCTCAGGTAACTGGATCATTGTAGATTTATGCTGCATCATGATTAGTTTTACAACACTCCTTAATTTATCTTTTCGAAACGAGAACGCATTTCGAAATTTTGGTTGACATTTCATGAGTTAGCACATCTACTGTAAGTAGTCATTTTGTACAAAGTGTAGTTTTTGCATGCAACCGGAAGGAAGTTCATCCGAAAGCCAACATCCTGAGGTAACTAAATATTATAGAATTAGGTCGCTGGCTGACAAGTTTTACAACCCTACTTAATTAATATTTTCAAAATAAAAACGCATTTCGGAAGTTCAGTTGATATGTCATGAGTTAGTCCACTTAAATGAGCCACGACCCAACAGTTAACATCATTCCTCCTCGCTGCTGTTGTTACTGCATTCTCAGTCATTCACTCCACACCGATTTCCCAGTTTCGCCTGTGCTCGTTGAATAGGATCTCTCGTATCGTTTAGGCATGCGCCGACTGACACATTTGCACAAAAAACCATTTGCTCCAAGGACTCGTCGGAGGTACTGCAACCTTATCTTCCGGTTCACTACATTTCACCTCAACGCACCGGTATAGCACCTTTACGCAACTGTCTTTTTGGCCGATTGAATGGTTGCTGTTGAAGTTCAGTACTTGCGTTGTATTATTCTCTTTCCTGAGCAATCTTGTTTTAGGTCACCACAATAATAGCGATAAATGGCGGCATCAAGTGAGACTGGCTAGCTCTTTTCTCCCCCTTACGTCCTAAATTGTATGTACATGAAGACGTCGTTGAGATGTCGTTCGATGACGATAAATGTGTCATCCACATACCAAATCCGAAATATGGATTTGTGGTGTCGGATGACAAGCAAATCCAACCGGTGCAATCCAAAAGACGACGGAGACATTTGCATGCCTTTCATCCGTTCATAGATTGTTCTGTCGAAACTAAAGTAGCTATTGCGACAGAACATCGGTAGCTGAAGGATTTCGGCATGCCCAAGACTATTCCTCGTTTCATTTTATGTGTTCTGTATGAGTAATCTGATGGCCTTGACTGTTGCATTCAGAGGATTAGATGTTAAAATGAATGCGACATCAAAAGATACCATGTCGTCGCTTCGTGGGAGACTTACGCCATCCAGTTTCTACTAGGATTGCGTCGCGCGCTGACTGTGATGTCTAAATCAGCGTTTAGAAATTGGAGCCATCGAATTGGCCATTTTTGCCTGTACTTCGCTGGTAATTTGGAGCGTTTCGAGTGATGCGATGGGCCGGAGGGCAACGCCCGCTTTGCGCACTATTGAAGGGGGCCTCGAATCGCGCGATGACCGTTTATTGCGCTCTCAACTTGCGTCGGTCGGTCGGCGATATTGCACCGTAGCTCTCAATTGCCAATAACATCGTATTGATTTCTCCAGTGAACATTTTAAGAGATTGGTTTCACACGGAACGAAGAGCTGACATTCCTCCAATAGACTTTTGGATTTCTGCATGTCGTTGGTTCTATCCAATACGACGGTGGCACGCCCCTTTCAGCAGACATGAGAACAATGTCTTTTATCGTCCCAAGTTTCCCCAACGCATCGTATTCGACCTTGGAAAGCTCTTTGCGTTGCTTATAAGCCACAAGGAGGGGTGTCAGTTTGTGTAACATAACGTTCTTCGTTTTGTCTGTTTGGCTAGGGGGCTAGATCGCAGTTGGTAACCAAGCCCCGTATTACAGGTGGCGGGGGTGGTTTGTCTACTGCGGCTATTTTGTGGGGCTCCGTAATCCCATCTGACCCATTTGGCTTCCGTTTTACGTTTGAAGTTAGAATTAGGGTACCGGTTAATGGTTTCCGATTTTCGGGGTAGGGTAGTGCCTTTAGGCTTAGGGTTTAGGGTTACGGTTAGGGTTTGAGCGTACGCTGAGGTTTCAGTATTATGGTCACGTTTTTCAGTTACGGCTATGTTGAAGGGCTACGGCTACGTTTACGATTTCGGTTAGGGTCAGGGTTGTCGTTAGGGTTAACGGTTAATGCTTGAGTTTGAGGTTCGGGTCAGGGTTAAGGTTGAGATTAGAGTTAAATTCGCCGTCGGCTTTTCCATTCCTGGCTACCAAATGCAATCTAGCCGGCTACGGATTGGCTTTATTGCTGAAACCATGCTGACAGGTTTGACATCGGCTGGCTTAAAGAAAGTCTCGTACCACAACATCTTCGTTTGTTCCTCTGTACGTTCCTTTTACGACAGGTGGTGCGCTCGTTTGTCGTTTTCAAATAGCTTTTGATCGGGCAGCTTACGGAATTTGCCCAGTGTTACTTCACGAATCGCTCTCTGTTTGAGGAGTTCCTTCGTACACCCTTTGCTGAAGAAGTTTTATACCGTTCTTCCCCATGAACACGCGCATCTCGTTTTTTCTGCCGGTATTTGTGAAACCCCGAGTGACGGTCTTGAGGGAATGCTCGAATCATTCGTTTGACCTATTGAAATACTGCAAGTCTCGACTGCTGTGCTTGCCGAAGGTTTGTAGTAAACACGCTTAGGCAACACGTTAATGTGTCGTTACGGCTTCTAAGTAACGCCCCAGCTGAGGTGTTTCGGCTTCCCTGAACGGGACAGGCAAAAGCGGTCTAGCGTTCTTCTATCCAAGGTGTCTTTTTGACCAGTGTGGCCTGGTTAATGGACTGAGAAAAGAATCCCCTAGAAATATTGATCCTTAAGCCAAAATCTGCAAGAAAATGTTGAAGTAAGTTATATGATTGCTACGACTCAGGGCAGTTGAATTATCAAATAGTAATCGGCCGATAAAATTAGGTTTCCCAAATCAAAACTCGTGGAGGACAGTGTAATTTGGAATAAGTTTGCTAAGGGAGAAGACACTGAAGACTTAGCAAGTAGCTACAGCAAGTTTTCTTACCAGTCGCTTTAGGTTTTTAGCTCGACGCGAAGGAGGTGCTTGTGTGGGGGTTTTTTCTGCCCGCAGTTAATCCGTGAAAAGTTTTGCGTGAACTGTCTTCAGGCAATAACCGCTCAGTGTCAAGTCACACGCGACGAAAACAACTGACTCACAGTGAAAGTTGGGCAGATAAAGCGTAAGGATGAGCAGTCAGGCTGGTAACTGCGTGGGCGGGCTGCCTTAGTATCCCCGGCCAGACCGAATGCGGGACGATGCGACGTTGAGGGAGTAGCTCCCTTCTAAAAGGCAATGGGCAAGTGGAGTTGATGTCGACTGTGCATGACATATTCAGGGGGTACAGAAAGAGAGGTTTGAGCGTGTGCTGCAGAATGGAATTTGGCGAAGGATGAATAACACGCAGTTGGAGACAGCGGATACGGAAATCGGTCATGCGGAGTAAGTGAGGACAGAAAAAGTGCAGAAACGTAGCATGAAGGGCCCCAGGACTAATTCGAAGCAATGTCCGAGTCAGCAGCTTTGACGCAATCCGTGCTTATGGTTACCTCGAAAATACCGCAGTGAATTTAGAACGATTTCGCCTCCAGATGTACAACCCGGAGAAGGCCGTCGTATGGTGATTTCTGAGGCCAGTGGATTGGATTACATCAGTAAAGGATGTACGAGCATGTCTCGATATCCTTCTCGATATAAGGCTCGGGGATATTTGACCTTGGTAGCTTCGAGTAAAGTGTACGAATGAATTGCAAGTGACGATGTAGGAGTTGGTGGATTTTGCGTTTGCACCCCAAGGATTGGGTGGAGCATTCCATTTGTAGGTCGAACAGTGGCGTCAAACACGAGTGTCGTTGCAAAACAGACAGGGTTTGAGAATTAAGCGAATTTTTAATAAAGCCAGGGGAAAATGGTCGTCCCGCTTCTCCGGATCCCTGGTGCGAAAAAAGATCTTTAGCTGGCATCGAACCTACTTTACGGTAACGCTGAGAGCCGGGCAGTAGACTATCTTCCGGATCCGCGTACAATACACAAGGAAGTGAAGAATGGAACAGATTACATTTAAATTGCGTGCCACGTTCAGTCGTTACGTTCAACAGGCCACCGAAGATGACGACTGAATAAGTGAAGAATGCTTTGACCACCGTTGCTACCTCGGCATCCGGCAAATGAATGAACTTCGACAAATAAGTTAGTCGATATGAGATGGTAGGAATAGCCGTTGGAGAGAGACAGGGGCCTACAATGTCCAGGTGGACACTGTTCAGTCTTGCACCTATGGGAGCCTTTTCTATCGGTGGAGCAAGCTCCAACGACTGTCCAAACACACACTCGGCCAAACATCGAGGTCCTGGTGCGTTCCAGGACAGACGACGTGGACAAGTTTGGGCCAGATGTGGTTATGTACCGCACCAGATGTAAACAAAACCTGGCAGCCTATAATACGGGACCGGTGGTAATGAGGGGTTTTACAGGGGGGAGGGGGGCAGGAAACGCACAGGGGACGAGGTCAAGTAAATGCATGCAAGAAAAAGAACTATTGGGAATACGAGATTGTACTTTGGGGGGTTCAGAAATAGTTGCCCAAAGCCCTTACCATAACCTCTGACCCGAACCCCTAACAGTAATTTGTCCATCCGATGCGGCAGCATAAACACATTGTACTCCAATTTGTTGTTGGTTCGACTTTCAGAGTGAGGGTGGTTGTGCAAGGTGGACAGGGTCTTACAGTGGAGGGTTTGCGACAGAGCGAGACGGCGTGAGGCCCTGAAGATGTCGCAGATAATAGTGTTGTTGCCAGTAATAAAAGTGATATCATGGAAGTGGAGTACGGGAGGTCTTCATCACATGATAACCAACCCGGCGTTCTTTGGCAGCAAATGAGATAGAACTCGGGAGAGACCTGAAGGTGCGCGATGGCGGGCCTGGACAGAGCATCAGCTAGCTCATTTCGTGATCCGTCGATATGGCGACTTCCTGAAATAAACTGAGCAGTGTAGTCCAATTAGCGGATGTCTCGGGATTAAAGTTGTCCGACTGCCACTGAAGGGCGAAGGAAAGCGGCTTAAAATTCGTACAGATTCCTAGGTATGAATTACGTGAGCCTAGTAGTCATCTGGTGGATTCTAGGTGAATTACTTAGGAAATCCTGCTTAAGCAGTCAACTTACTGTATCAGATTTGGTGGATTCCAGACGTTGCAGTAGTTTGGGCGGGTAAGCTTGACCCAAATATGATTAAACTCGAGTCGTCCGGCGGGGCCTCGTAGCTCAAGTGGTTAGAGCGTTGGCTGTACCAAAGCCTTCTCCTTACTGCGTGGGTTCGAATCCCACCAAGGCGCCGAGTTTCTCACAGTTGGGTCAACAGGAATTATTCAAAATCTGCCTAAATGCCTATAAATGAGCTGTATCGTGGTTCGGCAGATGCTTACTTTCTGGAAAAAAACGAAGCGATGAGCTGAATCAGACTAGCTTGTTGTTACTAAAGGTCGGCGCCGGCCGCAACATCGGGGAATCAATCATGAAGGAGGTGGTTGTGTCGGGAGCAGAGTGGGCAGACCAGTTTTAACCCTGTCAATAGCAACGAGAACGTCTGCGGAGAGATTGAACGAACTTTCGGGACAAGAAATGAGTTCTTTGGGCGGAAGACAGGTGCCAGCAAAATTCAGGAGAAGCCGTCGGTAAAAGTTCACATGGCAAGAAAACGATGCAGTTACTTCTTGAAGGTGAAGGGCAGGAATTTGTGCATGGTTGCGGGCTTCGGAGAGAGAGCGTGGATCCCGGTTGAGTCGACCAACTGTCAGAGTAATGCGAGGGAGGAAACACCCAAGATGCCCCTGAACGCGTTGAACACCACGATTAATTGTTCAAGGTGGTCAAACACCATCTCCGGATGCTTCGTGTGTTTTCTGGATAGAAATGTTCATCAAGAGGTCGTCAGTATGGGCATAGACAATGGATAGGTCATGAAGCACTTTGATTGCCAGCCTCGTGAATGTTCAGGAACTGTCGTGAAGTTCAAACAGCATACAAAGGAACGCAAAACGGTCGAGGGGATGGTCATAGCCGCTTTCCAAAGGTTTTTTGGGGCTGTGAGAAATTGGTGGATTGCTCGGACAAGATTGTCTTAGAGACATCAGGCTTCCAAATAGAGCGCCAGCAAAGTCCTAGAGATATAGGACAGGACGACGGTGAAGCTTCGTAACGTTATTTAAGGTCCTTTAATTAACGAAGGGTTGCCAGTGACCAATGGCTGCCCCAGATGCCATGTGGGGAAAGAGACTCAATGGTCTTTAGTTTTACTGATAATACTCATCTGAGGCATTTCTTCGAAATGGACCTTGGAGGCAAGCATACGTCTAGACTCGAGAACGCAGCTGCCGGGAAGCATGGAGTGTAGGCGCTGAAGTTGGGAAGAGTGAGGTCGGGGTATCTGGCGAGGACCTGCCAAAATAGCTGTCTGGGTCGGAGTCGAAGACGGTAGGCTGACGGGATGCCCCGGACGGCCAGATTCGTAGTCCGATCGTGTTGACGGGACTGTCGGCAGTTAACCAGACGATCGAAAGAAGCAACAAGTCTGCACTAAAAATGATGCAAGGAATGTCAGAAACGGCGAAAAACAGAGGTAATAGACGTTGGAAGCTGGTAGGAGGAAAGAGGAAACAGGCGACGAAGAGAGCTATTGGAGAGGTTTTGGTAGCGTAAAGGAAGAAATAGGGGTTAGAACACCGATGGCAGACCGCTTTTGTAGGGATGACAATCAGCTGAGCACCAGTATCGACCAGCAAACATTTGCCCTTCCCGTTTCTGCAGACATCAAAGGGACGAACAGTTGAGATGTCATGGAGATCGGTCGCACGACCCTCCTGACTGACCCGTTTAGCCCATTTGCTTCGATGGGAGACGATGAGGCAAAAAGAGGGCTGGCGACTGGCCTTTGCACCAGAGATGGTAGGAAATCAACAAACAGCGATTGTATTGGGAAATGATGAAGAAATAGGTTGGACATATCGAGCAGATAATCCCAGGCAGGTTCGGGACGAACGGATATCAAGTGCACGGTAAGTGGGCTATCTCATGAAATCTCAACAGCAATTCCTAAATGCGTTTTCGTTTCGAAAAGATTAATTAAGTAGGGTTGTATAACCAATCACCGTATAGCATAATTCTATAATAATTCAGTTACCGCCGGACGCCAGCTTTCGAACAAACCGCTTTCCGGCTGCATCTTAAGACTATAATATGTTAAAAAGACTACTTAAGTAGCATGCATTTATTCATTGGTTTTTGATGTCCTTAGAGATTTTATTGTATTCCATGGAAGACATGCAGAAACATATTCACTATTCTGCTCATTCCGTAGAAAATTACGTCTTCTTTTAATTTCACACTCGAAAGAAGGGCATAATTTGGTTTTATAGAACTTTTCTAATTCTCGAATAAGTTTGAACCCGACCTGAAGTTCCACTTGCGTTCAGGGTTCCCAAACTACAAGTCGTATAATTTCCGCGTACGGAAAACCATACATTTCTCTGTGGTATCAAAAGGAGGCCATATGGGGTTCATAAAATTAAGCAGTGGATTTGAGCCACATTGTTAACTTTACAACTCATGTTTGTAAATGCCGCGACATGCCATTTTATGAAGGGTAATTTCACAGTTTTTAAAAGTCCCACAATTAGGAACTTTTTTAAACCCGAAGTATACCCTTCCTTTGAGTGTAAAATTAAAAGAAGACGTAATTTTCTACTGAAAGAGCGGAAGAGTGAATATGCTTATGCTTGTTTTCCATGAAAGATGATTGAATATTTAAGGCTATCTAAAATCAGTGAAAAAATTCATGCTACTTAAGTACTCATTCTTTAAAGATTATGGTTTTTAAATGCAGCCAAAAAGCAGTTTGTTCGAAGGCCGCCGTCCGGGGGTAACTGAATTATCATAGAATTATGCTGTACGATGATTGATTTTTACAACCCTACTTACTTAATCTGTTCGAAACAAAAACGCATTTCGGAATTTCTGTTGAGATTTCATCAGTTCGCCCACCTACTGTAAGAGGTCAAACGCAAGAGTAATCGGCAGAGTTGGGCGTGAGATCAGGCAGATCTGGGTGAAGCCGACAGCAATTTAAGTGAGTTGGAAGATGCAAAACGTAACCAGAAGCGGGTACCAAAATATGTCGTACACTTGATGCAAGATCGTTTATTGTTATCGCCTGCCTATTGCAAATATTTTCAGCCCGGAAGACTTGTAGTCGCAAGGAGTAGCAAAGTATCAAATCGTGATGGGTTAACATTGCAAGTTCTTCCAAATTTAAAGGCAGAGAAGGCAGAATATGTTGGAAACTGTTTACTGTAGTTAAGTAACGCCAAAGTCTTAGCCAGTAGTGAGAACAACCATTGGAGACGGTATGGGTGAATTGTCATGTTGGCGAAAGCGACAACGGACCACCACAGTATTTGCTAGCATTTTCAATGAGCGAAAACATTACAATGTCACGGTTGTTTTTACAACGGTCATGGTTGTCCAGCCTTCTTATCATGTCATTTCCACAAAGGACAGTTTCCCTCTTGGTAGCAGAGAGCGCGTCTACTGCAGATACGGCTGATAACTGCAATACCGAATCTTGTTATTAAGCAGAAATGAAATTAGTAATCGCGCCTGCGGCTGTTATGGCGTAGTTCCACTTACTGTTCATTGCTGCCGCATACTAAACCGATTCGGCAACCGCTCAGTCCTGTCACAAGTTGGTAATGCAGAGGCGTTTTTCTGACAACCGTCTTCAGGCAGCAGGTGAAGAAACACATTGACGTTGAAAACACGACGTTCTACGTTAAGGGAGCAAACAGCCTGAAGCAGACAGGCCTGCCATCTGTCAAACTGTATATGTCTTTCTGTCAGCTATATAGGCCTTTTGGAGGCATACGTCAAGAATCAGAGGTAACCAAAGTCATCACAAACCGTTCAACGCCGTCCAACAGTTTGACCATCGTTTCCGACGATGAACACCGTGCGCTCCACAGTGAGATGAGATCAGGCACGACGACGCCTTCCCAGCCCCTCACAATGAGAATCTCAACCCGACGTTAGCTGACTGCTACCCCACCAGTTTTCAGTAATGGATTATTAGACAGCCTTCCTCCCTCCGTTATCTCCTTCCGTGATCCCCTCATATTAACAAGCGCAGCTCATCATCGTTAACCTTCTCTTACGTTCTTATCAAATGTAAATGCAGCGGAAATGCAAATTACTAAACGACCAAGTACATTCTTGTGATCATTTCCCTTTCTACCTTGTCTTTACTGTCCTTTCATCCGGTATTGCAAGATGAGAGCAGGCCTTATGTAAATATTTTCGGCTGCTCTAAAGGCGGATCGAGAATCACATTTGGCAACAGAAATCATTAGGGAAACTCCAGGGGTGATTGGTGGCTGAAGATCCCGCGGTTGCATCATGTATCCACAGTGATGGCAATAAATACGCCACGCGATAGATGCCCTAGACCGATACGGGGACTAGGTGGCAGTCTGGGTGGTGTTAGGTAAAATAGGCATGCACAAAAGATGCCAGCATTGATTTGTGGCGGCCGGTTCATGTGCAGGCTCACGCTTGGTCAATTGGGATTCGTTGTCCCCTATTTTTGTTAGGGGATAAAATACTGGTCAATGTAAGGTGTGGACCAGGGGGTGTGGTGGCACGCCTAGGTGCGGTTTTTCGCCATGCAGGCCACATGCAGCCTCTGCCGTCTTCGGTTTTCTTGACTTTGTCTTGACACCAGGTACAGTGCGACAGTCCACTATCATTCTAAACCAGTTCACCCGCAAGTCTCCTCCCTACTCTGGAGCACACGGCAAGCATAGTCAAAATCGACGGTAGAACTGTCGTAAAAATGCGACCCCGAGATGGTGTGTTTATATAAGTAGAAAGGCTTATTGGATGTCTGACGTTTCAAGTAGTTATTTCGCGCATGGGTTTCCAGTCTCTGGAGATGGGTAGAGGCAACAATTGCTTGAACCTTCAGACCCCCATTAAACGTCTCCCCTTGCGTGCCTCTTATTCTTTTTCTGAGCTTTATGTTTCAGTGACCTTTGTAATTTTAAACTATGACAAAGTTTGGCGGATTTAAACGATGTTTCGATTGCACGGTTTTCCAGCACACGTCAGAAGCGTTCTGTTCCCGGTCACATTATATATAAGTGAAGTACGCCTAGAGAGTAAAAGCGAACCATCACGTTGTCGGAAGTCGAATACCTTAGATCTTGAATGATCAGATCGCAAACGGTCCTCAAACAATATTCGCAGCATATACGCTGAGCGAAAAGAGAAAATGGACAGAAACAGATTAAGGAAGTTAGAAACTCACGACGACACAGTATTTCCCCAGAAGCCTCTTAAAAAGCAACCTTGGAAACTAAAAGGTAAAAAGTTACGGGCACTTCAAAATAAAGTTTCGTTTAAAGGCCCTGGGGTCGTCGATAGGCGATCGGCATATAATCAGTTATATCAAATGCTCCAACAGATGCCATTCATAATCTACGGTCACATCTGCGGCTTGCATTTCTCATTATCTCCACAACTCGGCCTGAAACCGAGTAAAGCATAATCGCACCTTTCCGTTACGATATTTTAGTTGATATTAGCAATTATAGCGAACCAGCTTGATCAATGGACATTCCAGAATCGAAGAAAAGTTGTCATTTGTTCTCATTTGCATCTGTACTTACTGATTTGACTATTTAACCTTCAGATGAACTACTCGTCTGGATAGTTTTCTTGATATGGCGAGTATTGATGACCTCCTTATCATGAATGCCTCACTGTACGGACTCCCTGAAGTGATGTAGAAGCGAAGTAACAACTTATTCAAAATCAGATTCTATTCTTTCTCATGACTCATTAATCGAACAGAGTGTTTCTGAAGGTCGAGCGTGTTGCACTAAGAGAACTAAGGACCGCTAAAGACCTCCATAAGGTGTGTTTTACTGCTGTTTTGGAGGAAGGGTCGGAAAACTTCCGGAAAGCCAAATGGTTGTCAGATGATCGTCAGTTTTTCATCACATGCGAAAGCAATCCCGTATAAACACTGACATATGAAATCAATGCAACGTCATTTGCAATGCAGGGCTTAGGAGCAATACCCCCGACCGACCAACGCATGACAAGAGTTCAGGAAACTGCCTTTGGGTGATTCGCTGATTTTCCGAAAATGCGCAAAGAGGACGGTCCCCACCGGCGTATCGCCTCACTCAATGGTACTCCTTCTCACTTACTGGCAAAGTGGTTGCTTCGACTTCTTCAGTTTCTGACGGCTAATTCAGACACCACAGTCTGTGCGTCAAACCAGTTCTAGGAGAAATCGAAAGGCGTAAGTATCCTGTCAAACATCGTCGCGATATCTTCTGGGGTAACGCTCATCCGTTAACGTACTTCTTCAGAGTGAATGAGATGAAACAGAGAGTCGCCTTGGAGACGTCCATAACCTTCCAACCGTCGATGTTCTGTCCCAGGAGGTACCTCACATTCGACGTAACAATTAACGATTAAGTGAAAAACATCCCACATACCCACCTATATCGGGACTCATTAATGGGGCAGTCCTCACATTGTTGGAGTTGTCGATCTCCCGGCACCACAGATCTAAAATTCAGGGGTCTGTATGTGGATGACACCTCTGTCGTCATCTAATGAGATCAGGTGCTGGCACCCAAGAAACATCCCAACGGCATCTTCCTGGATAGAGGAAGAAAAAAACCAGCTAGCCTAAGTTGATATCCTCATCTGCCGCGGAGTTTGTGGTGACCTGAAAATCAACGTGTCCAGGAAAGCTAACACTACGACGCAAGTGCTGAACTTTAACAGCAACCACACAATCAGCATCAAACAGGGTTGCGTAAGGATGTCATGGCGTTTGTCGAGACAAATTGTAATGAACCGGAAGATAGGGTAACTGAACTACAATATTTTTAACGTCTTCTCAAATCGAATGGTCAATGAGTGCATGCGCAAACGAGACAAAAGACCCAATCCAACTGACCGCAAATTTTAACCAGCGCTTCCGTACGTGAAGAACGTCTCGGGACGGTCCACTATCTTATCCCACCGTTCGAAGTCTGAGTTGCACACAGACTACTGGCAACCGTCAGGCTCCAGATCATGAGGCTGAAAATTCGACTGCCACGGTAGGAAATGTCTAGAATCCTTTATTGGATCTTTTGCGATTGCGGACAAAGAATGTGTTACGAGCAGCTTGATTTGCGGTTCTCCGGTCCGAAGACTCAATGAAATCTCGCCTTCTCTACACCCTTACCTGCCATTCCACCTGGGTAAAATAATCAACCACTCGGGCTTCTGCGAACAAGTTACTGTGCTCATGATAGTGAACCAAAACTCCAACTACGGGTTACGTTGGGATTCAAAGTGATGATGAAATTACAGCAGTTAACATCTCACATTAGGAGTGTCAAGCAATCATCTGCGTCCGATATATACAGCTTTTTTTCGTTATCAATGATTATTAGCGGGAATCCGAAACGTCAGGCGGGTAAACATTTATCCTCAGTCGTCACATTTTCGATTTTTCAGTTGCTTCCTGGAACTGTCCCCTGGCTTCTGTAAGCTTAGAGTAAGATGATTAACCCTACCCTTTCGGTGTAGTTGTGACAGTCCGAGCTTCCTTGTTCTCCGCCGCTTTGTCTATCTGTCCTCATGACCACCCCACGCTCCCTGTCAATTCGTTGCTGGGACCGCGGGAGGATAGCCGCTGTAACTCCCCACGAATTCGACAGGGTTGTTTAAATGAAGAAGCACGTTTTTGCGCGCGGACCTTGGATGATGATGGCGGAACCGCGTGTTGATGAAGATGGCCATCTTCCCTTCTTCTCCCTTCTGCCGACCACCTATCCCAAAACTTACCATGACGCTCGCACCGCTCTCTCTCTCTCTCTACGTCGACACCCCCCCCCTCGGCCCTCCCCTGCAGTTGCCCACAGCGCTGCATTCCACACCGCTTAATTAGCTGGCATGTTGGTATTGCCTCTCCATCCAGAAAGGTTACTTTACTGTCGTAACTTATTCTGATTATACAATTTACTATTACTACACACATTTCCAATCCCCATCTCTGTCCATTATACCCTATCGCCTACTTTACGTTAATTTTCCCTTACGTGTGGATGAGTATCGTGACTTATTAACAACCCTATTCAGATCAACGCTCGCCAGGATCTCTCTTCAGGGCTTCGCTGCTTTGGTGTGTGCTACCCTTGACGTCCTCGGCCGCTACAACTGGCCTCACGAGTGCTCGAAGTCAATCAACGGTGTCCACTCTCCGATTGGCTGGCGGGCACCGAGACAACGAAAAGCGCACACACCCCCTGGGGACTAATAACCTGAACGCGGGACAGCGAAAAAACAACTTGCCCCGAGCGAAGGTCCGCGCCACCTGCTTGCGGAGCCTCTTGTACTCTCTTATATGTCAGTAAAGTTGTCCAACCCAATCAATATACCCTGAATTCTGGTTTGAAAATCTTATCCTTGTCGATCTTTCCGCTCTCGATGTGGTATTCCAGCAATTTGCATGCAAAGACACGAGAACGTCGACCCCCATGGTTCCGGTAGTGATGATATAAATTCAAGGCTGGGTGCCCATTACCGTGCCCTAATCCTAGCTGAAATCTTTACCCTCACCTTAGCCTCAAACCTAGCCCTAACCTTTAGCCCTGTCCAACCCCTGGGATTGCCAGAGACAAAAAGCCTCCATAGGCACGATATGTCTTTTATTGTCAATTACGTGGTTGCTGTGTTGCTGGACTTGGTAATAAAACGCCCTAGCAATTGGAGTTAAATTATACCCCGCAATTGAGAAACCACGGATTGCTCTCTGCGTATGGCTCACACGTGAGTTTAATTTTGTTGATGCGATGGACTGCAAGAAGGAGAGGGGGTGGGCACATAGCGAAGGGAGGTGATGGATTCACGTCCCAGATCCTAAACAGGCCTCTAGACGTTTCTTGGCTTCTTCCTTCACCAAATCTCGCAATTCTAAAGGCATCGGTTTTTCACTGCGTCCTGTCATATTTTTAACTACTAACATTGGCACGGAGAAATAGTCGATCACTTATTAGTTCTGAGCCCGCTGCTCTCGGGCACTTTTAGCAAAATCGACGAATTTTCTGTAGTCAATGACGGGTCCCGAATGTTAGCTGACGTGAAATGGTCTTTACGGGAGCATTCTTCCGTCGCTGGTGTCTCTTCTAATCAAGAAATTAGAACCCTCTTCACAACAGTTTCTAGCTCTTTGGAATTCCGTTCGGCTCTAAAGTAGTCAGAGTCTAATTTGATCAGCTAATAAAACTTTATTGATATGTACTCTGAAAATCCATAAAGTTAATAAGAATGGCAAAATGATAGTTACAAAGTCTTGGTAAGACTATTGCCTTCACCAGATCGTGTCACTTCCACAGTTCGGCTTTATTTAGTTTCATCTATCTAACTACCATAATCGTTTGAGTAGAACGTTAATTTTCATGCACTCTATGAGTTACAAAATCGGTATAAAGGTCTAGAAGTCGGCGGTATGGAGGCGAACCTCTGAGGGAAGAAGTTCAGCTTTTTTCGCATAGGATGTTAAGTCATTTTTTATTTTTTGAAGTTGAGCACTAGGTTTACGGACAAAAATTCACTAAATATGTCATATATGCAGTACCACTCCTCCCAACTAGAGTACGGGAGGATTGGAGGTTTAATGTAAGACGAAGTCAGTTCCCAAAAGCCTTAATGAAAAACCTTTATAGTCAAAATTTACTTGAAGTAGTTAATTCATCCTCACAAACTGACTATTTTCCCTAGCATTCCTGCCGTAACACAGTAGGTGACTGAATTTGGAATACTAACGAAAGGCCCCATTTGAGGCATGTGGGTCGATAAGAGCAGGTTTTCTGTGCGAACTACATTTTTTAACGGATAATACCACCTTTAACAGTCAGAACACGCTATCTGCTATGTTGAGTGCGGCGATTTGACCTCACTAAAGTGCCTCCGTCAAATGTTGTGATACAAGTCTCCACAACGCATTCCACCCTTTGCGCTTCAAACAGTTGAAACTGGTCCAACCAGCCCACTCAAGGCTCCGTATCAACTTTCAAATATGCATGACTCAAACGTTTGACAGACTGTCGAGTTAATGCATGCGTCAAGTACTGGTGCAGAACACGTTTACTCGAATAGCCCCCTGCCTGGGTACTAACTGAGCCTAAAATGTCAGCTTAAAACGCCATGTTGCAAGACCCAGCATGAGTGTTCACGTTTTCTATCTGTTGGGTTTTATACTTAGTACTCACGTTTTATAAGTTTATTTGCAAGGACGAATTCCAAGCAAATGGGACTGCGTATGCATCAGTGCTATATTATCCATTTAGTTTTACGACTTATCATCACGTTTCAACCGATTTATTTATGTAATTTCTGTAAAAAGTGCATGGTCTGATGTCCAAACATTTATTCCGTCTGTTTTCCATGTACTAATTTGCGTCGGGTGTAGCATCACTCGCCTGGTTTGTAAGTCGCTAGGAAAAGCGGCAATTCGACACCGTATGTTCGATACCAAGTGGTTAAAGTGACCGAACTTCCAATGTGAGCTCTTGAACAACCGTTTTTAACAAGTTGAACAATACGGCGCTCAGCGCTGTCATGTTGCAGAGTCAGCTGTCCCGACTGTCGAGTCTTCTTGTTGAATTGCCGTGTTTTGACTGCCTACAAGGTACCCTCCATTGTTTGGTTTTGCTCAAGCATTCCCTAATGGGTTATATCATTCAAATCCCGCTTCCCATAAGTCTTGGTCGTTTGATGGCAAAGGTCCTAGTTTGACAGGGGAGTTGCCCGCTCATCGCAGGGCTCCTGATCAATTTATCGTTTCGCACTGACGTTTGGACATCAGATTTCATCGCCAGTGTCTATGCAATAAAGGACTCTATGTCGGTTCAATGGGTGTTTTCGTATAGTGCATACGCATCGATAGCCATGGTGGAGAGCGATGATTGTTGTTCTCGACAAACCATGTGACCTTAATCCTTCAGGCTTTTGAACTCTTCCCATGGAAACAAAGTAAGTGAGAATGGTCTGGTCATGCGAGCACAAATTTACCGAATTTTGACCGTTTTCCTCCCATGGTGCATTCAGCTCGTACCTATCGAAGCTGGTCATTTCTCTGGGGCGATGGGGGTCTGGAATTTGAACCTATAATCTGTGGATTCGGCAAACCATTATAAAATGAACTTTTCAAGCAACTCATCTCCAAAGACTCAACACAAATGTCACAATGCATTTTGTCAGTTTTAAAATCTTAACCGAAAGGAAAAGAGGTATGTGGTAAAAGTGCCGATTTTTCGTAACAATAGGTTTCGTCTTTTATGCCTTAACTTTATAGATTGTTTTATGCTGATTGGAAAAAAATACTTTTAAATAAAATATAACCTGTGCTACACCATAGCAGCATTGTGGTGACATTTCCGAAACGGTGAGGTTATTTAAATCATTCACGATTATTTATTTAATGTGTAAACGTAACAAATTCTCCGACGATATTTGTCAAGTAAATCAGGAAAACCTTAATCCTTATGAGTAAAAACAGTAGATTTTCCGTTAAACACATTCATAAAATGCATTTATCGAACGGTAAGCATTTCACAGCAGTAAAAGCATGTGTGAGGTTTCATTTGCGTTTTTTGCATGCGAGGCCGAATAATTGACGTTGACACATCCCGACGTAGTGCGCGTTATGTGCAGAAGAATATTTCCTGTAAGGTAGAGGACACACTACCGTGGGAAAGAAAGACGGAGGGATACAATAAATGGTACAGCCTCTTCCCTGCAGTTGACGCTGACACCTCTCTAAGCGCAGTTAATTCTTATTCACCTACCAACTACGTTCCATCCGGAGACTCAAGGGATAATTAGATTTTCTGCTGTCAGAGGTCCTGGATTGATAACGGCTGTTTTCCAGACCTGACTCAACCGTTAACAGGAACCAACTAATTTGCCTTGTGGGTGGACCGCCGCTGTGAAAACCAAAATTTCGCATTCAGTTCATTTGGCATTGGTGACAGTTTAAAGGACTGATAGTTAACCAGGCTGGTTGAACTTTAGAGGGCCAATTTACGCAATCAAATGGGTCGAAAAAGGGTGCTTTTGCTTTGAGGAACAGGAATCTTCAAACAAAAGCTTTCTGTAATCGCGATACTTGATAAATAAGTCATCCAAATCCCCCTAAAATCCCTCAATACCTGTAACATCCTATACACTTCTAGCCATCAAGCAGCTAGTTTTTGACATAGACTAAGTGGTGCGTTGGGTAAACAGATCGCCGTGAAGAGAGATACTAGATACGCATCTGTCAGCCTCTGATTATAAGCAATCAAAGTTGTTTTTTGCACCGTTGGGCGTTAGATATCTATTTCGAAGTTAGAAAGCCGCCTTATCTTCTGTACATTATCCTTGATTAAAATCCATCCGCGATAGGAAAAGGACGCTTCTGCTTTCTCAGAAGATAATCTGCTACCTTCGGATAAGATCATCGGGGCAGGTCTTTTTGGGACCGATGCGGAGGCTGACATGAATATTTTAGTTGAAAAGTTTCGCTTTTATGCCATGTGCTGAGTTGATATTCAGAAAATGCTGTAAAAAACGCATGGCATTTTGCCTGATGTGTCAGATCCTTTTAATATGGGGTCAACTTTACCGGACAATGAAAGACCCCGTCTAAGATTGCTTTGTGATGAGCGCAACATTCTAAGAAGAGGGACAAACAACTACTCCTTCCAGGCGACTCTGGGAAACTAAATTTTACATCTGCTTGAAACCGCGATCCATGCATCTTCTAATACAGGCTAAGTAGATATTTCATTGGCCTCTGAAAATGGACGGTTGATACTGCTGGTTAAAACTTCGTATTTTCTGTTGCATTGCACCCCCTCCCCCGTATCAGCCTTTGAGTTGACCAAATGTTTGATAACAAAAACTCACCGCTTTAGAATTATTTAAGTAACTGATACATATTTTGAGATAACTATAAACCCCGGCATGTTTTAGCAAACATTCCCCTGAAACCCTACACAAAAAGAATCGTTGATACTGATAGCCAGTCAGCGTGGGAGTGTAGTCAGGCCTTGATGAAAGCAATAAGTACAAAAGGGGTTCTGATGAACGAACACGCATAAAATGACTTTACTAACCCCCTCGTCTACTTAAAGCCAAATTTTGATGCCAAGACCCTCCTATAGTTTGGCCTTCCCAGTCGATCCCTTGTCGTCTGTGTTTAGAGCAAGTGCTATAGCAGCAGAGCTGAAAGGCCAATTTTAAACTCAAGAGAGAACTCTGTCGTCGATAAAGGGATCAAATGCAGGAAAAAAGCCAATGCAAATGTTTGTCGGAATGTCAACTCGCTAATGACATAATGGAGACATCTTCGAAAGTCTGCTAACAATCGGACATGGCACCCAAAAAATCCGTTACTTAAAAATAATACCTTTAACAGTGGACTCAAACGCCTTTAGTTTATATCAGCGGTTACAGGCCTACTTTCACGCACTACTTCGACTTTCCTCGACGGCCTTACATGAGCTGGCCGAACGAACATCGCAGGAGGTTACTTGGACGATGGTCGCTGTTATCCAACCTTCCCCATCGTTGCACACGTACACCTGAATACACGGCATACATTTGCATTATAACAGTTTATTACAAAACAAAATCACTTTTAAATAGGATGAGTCTGCACATCATGGGACAGGAACAGTTCCCAGGCATCTGTCAAAGACTTGGCGTTGAGGCCAAACCAAAGATGATACTGTACTTCGTCTATGTGAGCCCACACAGCTGGGCCACACACAGGGTCTCCCTCGCGGAATTTCCTTTTCAGTCTACTGCAGTATGCCTCAGTGGCATTGGTGTGCGTCCGGTGGTAAGGTCCTTGAAGTTCTTTGAGTGGTTAACAGAGAAATTTAGATAACCTTCTAAGGGAGGACGATTATACGCCGTCCACTCGTCCGTTACCACTATACTACATTTGACGACCCATTTTGTAATAACGGAGCGGAGAGCGGGCAAGCTTCGATCAATCGCCTGTTCAAATACTGCCTTCCGTCGGCTAGTATCGTGCATGTTGACCAGCCACTACCCATAAAACCCCTTTTACCACCTGTTTCGTAAGACAGGCTGCTTTGGTTAGGCGGATTTTTGGGTGTTATCTCCCGATTGTTACAGAAAATCTTTTAAGGTAACCAGATGTAAGTAATCAGTATTTCTAAAAGTAGGTATAGAGACATTATTGGGTATCATGATGTTATTGGGTTTGTCTGGTGTGAATCAGGCCCTCCTGAACAATAACCTCGTTTTAAGACCACTTTTGGCAGTTGTAGACAGACATCCAAGCATATACTCATATAAATTCTGGAGGTGCGTTAATCGATCAGGTTGCGCGGCTCTCTTTTCCACTGCGCCATTACACTCAACACAGAACCAATGCAAAGAGTCGCGTAGCGACAAATTAAAATGTAGTAGAATTACTGGCAAAGGTTATAGAATCGGTGATTACATTTTTAGCTTATTAGCCGACGTTAGTCAGCCGTAAGTAACTCCACGTTCGTAAGGTCTCATATAGGCATAATGTGATTAACAATGCTATGTGCCTGTTGGTTGGGCTAGAGAGAGAGCCCGTGAGGCACAACGGAACGAGGGCGTTCCGTAAGAACGATCGGTGAGCGCCTCTATACTATTGTATATTAACGAGCAAAACCAACCGGACAGCGATCCCGTGGCTCAGTGGTTAGAAGCGTTGATCTTCTAACTAACAGGTCGCGAGTTTGAGCCCCAGGTGTTCCACACCTCAGGCTGGAGGATGTTTGGCCGATGACAGCCAGCAGACCAGAAACAGCCATTCCATTCTCCATTGTCATCGTCGGTAATACCATTCTGTCTATATCATGCGCCACCCTGCGGATGCATATATATCTATATATATACGTTCTTTAGCAAAATGAGAAAACTTTATTGAGTTAATTTTCGACGTCGGTTCCCCGTGTCGTCGTCAGACTCGAGTAAATGTGCAAAGAACTATTACCATTTCAAATGCGCTCAGAAATCAATATTCTTTTGGTGCTTCAGACAGTGAGCGATCGTCTGGTGCGTCAGTCTGTATTTATTGGTTTTCGTCCCTTCCATCTTTTCCTGAGATTTTTATACGTGGCATCTAGTTCAATATGTGTATTGGTGTATGACTCATAGCAGTGCATGGCTTCAAGAAGCTGTCGACATTTTTTATATGGGCAAACACTGACGATGTGAGTTTTGTCCCGTGAGCAAGTGTGTACAGTATTAAGAGTTTGTATGGCTATGTGAGACAGGTGGTCTCGCCCCTTAACTGCCAGTTGGTGTTTGTGGATGCGTGCAAAGGAAAATTTTTTCGTTTGGCCACACCGTACGCCATCACAGGCATCGGCTGGGAACTTATAGACGACTTCGTTTTTAATCGAGGTAGTCAACCCTATCATTAGGGTATACAAGCTGAGTGCGTAAAGTAGTCGTCGGCTGGTGCGCCACTTTTATCTGGTATTTCCTCAAGTGTTTTCCAACAAGTTCAGACATATTCCTGGTGTACGGAAGGATTCGCCAAGTGTTTAATTTGAATGCTTGATTGGAACTATCTAGTTCCTTTGTTTTTGTCTCTTGGTGTTTCATGCATCGACGAACGAAAACTCTAGGGTAATTATTTTGGGAAAATAATTCAAACAGGTAGTTTAGTTTAGTTTTGTAATTTTTTTCATCAAAACAATGTGTTTTTGCTCGATGTAGCAGACTTCTGAAAGTACTCAGCTTGTGAGAGATCGGGCTGTTGCTCTCAAAGTGTAGGATTATTTCCGCATATGTTTCGTTGCGGTAAACGAGCGTGTGTAATGTTCCGTCAGTTTAACGCTGAACGAGAGCATCCAGAACTAATAGTTTATTGCCAACTTCTCTTTCAACCGTGAATTTAATTCCCCGAATAGTTAAATTGATGGTGTTCTGGAGTATTTCCAGTTGGTCAGTTTTAACGGCGAAGACGACGAGTCAGGAAGCGAGACCACCTGTCTCACATAGCCATACAAACTCTTAATACTGGGCACACTTGCTCACGGGACAATACTCACATCGTCGGTGTTTGCCGACAGTTTCTTGAAGCCATGCACTCCGAAGAGTCATGAACCAATAGACATATTAAGCTAGAGGCCACGTACAAAAATCTCAGGACATGATGGAGGGGACGAAAACCAATCAATACAGGCTGATGCACCAGACGACAGCTCACTGGCTGAAGCACTAAACGAATATTGATTTCTCAGCGCGTTTGAAATGTTAATAGTTCTTTGCACATTTACTCGAGTCTGACGACGACACGGGAAGCCGACGCCGAAAATTTACTCAATAAAGTTTTCTCCTTTTCCCAAAGAACGTATTCGTCTTCAAATTATATTTCTTGGGATGTCTGCGTACCAATATACATACATATATATGTACTGGAAGATGGGCATCCCAAGAAACATAATTCGATCTCTGGGGAAGAATGTTTCTTCATCTGACATTTCGTACTCGTGCTCGAGTACATGATCGGCGATAAACCAAATGAGAACTGCATAGTCTAGATAGGCCATCCACATTCGCACCTAATAGGTTCGTCTCGCTTTCTTCTGGTTGGCCCTCCTCTCGCGCGTAAATGGTGCCTGACGGCCTCGTAGGGCGCCGATAAATCGATACTGCGGTCGATTGAGTTGGTGTCTGATTTCCAGGCGTCGATTCCTTTCTTCGCCAGCATGCGTTTGCCCCGGCCGAGCACTTGGGTGCCGTCAAAGTCGAACTTGTGATAATTTTCCAGACAGTGCATGGCGACATGCGATCGTACATCCTTTCGCCTTATGGCCAAAGTGCCCTCATGCCTGCGCGTTCGTAGGCGTTTGTCGGTCATGCCGCAGTAGTTGGCTAGGCAGTCCAGACAGTTGACGCAGTAAATGGTGCCGGACGTGTCTGCAGGCGGTAGTCGGCCCTTGGGCTGCACGATTAAGGGGCGGACGGTGGCCTCCGGCCGGTGTCCAGGGCCCACGCTCAGCGGTCTTAGCATGCGCTCAGTGGCCTCGGAGACGTTACCCACGTACGGCAAAACACGGAAAATTTCTGGTCCTAGTTTCTTCTCACCGTCCGTCTTCGTGTGCCTTCGGTACAAGCATTTGTTTACAAAATTGCTTGGATATCCACTGGCAAGGAAGATGCGCCATAGGGTTTTACGCTCCCTCATTTTCTCGGTTTCTGTGCAGCAGTGTGTGTTGATGCGGCGTAAAAGTGTCCGGACGCAACCGCATTTATGCGACAGGGGATGGCTGCTGTTGTGGTGGAGTATTTTCTCTGTGGTTGTAGCTTTTCGGAAGACACCGTTCTGGAGGGTTCCATTTTCCTGCCTCGTTACCCGCAGGTGGAGGAAAGAGAGCGTTCCGTCCTTTTCCTTCTCCATTGTGAATTGGATTTGTGGAAAAACCGAGTCCAATTCTCTTTTAAAGTTGTCTTTCGCGTCTCGGTGTAGGAGGACAAAGGTGTCGTCTACGTATCGCATCCAGAATTTCGGCTTGTCGGTCTAGAAGACCCGAGTTTCCCGTTCCTGGAAGACCGTCTCAGCCAGGTAGCCAGACATTGGGGACCCCATTGGGGTTCCTTGGATTTGCTCGTAAATTTGGCCGTTAAACGTGAAGTACGCGAGTAAACAGTAATCCAGTAGTGCAATCGCGTGACTGCTCTTAAAAGGTTTTCCTTCTTCCTTGTGCCTTCTCCTCTGTTGGGCATCGATAATTCTCATGGCTAATTCTTTAGAGATGGAGGTGAATAGAGAGACAACGTCCAAAAATACCATAATTTCGTCGTGGGGGGGGGGTATTATGACGCCTTTGAGTTTTTCCAGGAAGTTTTCTGAAGATACGATTGTGTGTGTTCTTAGCCTTCTGTCGCCTTCATCAAATGCTTGGCAAGCCATTAAGCCATTTAGCTCGAGTTTAATGGAGACCGAATGTCACAGAAATTCTATTCACTGCCGTACATCCAGGGTATTTCTGAAACATCCACCCGACAATTAAAACGCTTTGGCATCTCCATTTTTCATGAGTCCGCATCTACCCTACGCAAGGCATTATGCCGATTAAGTGACCCAGTTCCCATAGAACAACTTACTAACGTCATCTACCGTATACCGTGCGCCGACTGCCCTTCTGTTTATATTGGTCATACAGGCCGGTGTCTTGGGACTCGCATTAACGAGCACAAGTTGGCCCTCCGCTGACGTGACCCTCTGTCCCTCGTGTTCGCGCACGCCCTTGAACATGACCACCGATTCAATTGGGACGGTACTGAAGTGATCGCAAGGGTTAACACTAGACAGGCGCGAGAATTCCTCGAAGCTTGGCATTCTGGCACAACCTGCATCAACCGCCAGGTCGATCTAGAGGCTCACTACGAGGGCTTACGTACACGCTCACACCCTAACAACTGCTAACCCACACTCGGTCACATAGACGTATGCCGTTTCGCCATTCCGCGCCCCCCCCCCCTACGACACGGTGAACAACAAACGAAACCCCCTAACACCTCCAACGCCGGCGCATTGCCCCCTGACCTCATCGCGCATCAGTGACCAACTGCCCGCATTCCCACTGATCCGCAATCCCCCCGCGTTTTCTCCACCTCCAACACAGGGAGCCCTTAAGGTTCTTCCTTCACTCCCCCTGCCCCACAGCCTACCATAAATCGGTGCCCACCACTCTCACGCATCAGCTGTCTGTTTGTCGTTGTCTGTCCTGTCGCGACAGCCGACTTTGTCTGCCCATTGCACTTTCCCCACTGTTCATTTCGTCTGACGACGGGCCGGTGTCACCGACTTGAAATTTTACGAGCACAACTCGATTTTCCGAAGAGCCTTCTCTTTTTCATCTACAGTAGAGCGGTAACACACTCCAGCGAACCGGATGACATAAGGACAGAAGTCCGCTATCTTCAGCGCCTTTTCATGGCCAACGGCTATCCTCGTAACTTCATCGAGCGCAACAGGCAGTCTAACTCACGCCAAAATCGGGTGACAAAACAGCCAAAAGGCTGGCGTGCCCGGCCATACATCGACGGCGTCTCTGAGGCAGTTTCCCACCTACTAAGGCCCTCGGGGATCGGGACCGCTCATCGACCAGACTCAACCATTCGACATTTGGTTATGAGACCGAAGGACGCCCTGCCACGAGGTGAGACGACAAATGTCATTTACCGAGTCCAATGTAACTCTTGTGAAGGTAACTACGTCGGAGGGACAGGCAAACGGTTTCAAACCCTCGTTAACTATCACATGCGGTCAGTGAGGAGAATGGACCCATTGTCTCCGGTCACGGAACACTGCGCGGACTCTGGACACACTTTCGTCTTCCAGAACGCCAAACTTCTGAGTCAAGGCAAGACAACCTCAAAACCCGTAGTGTCGCCCTTCGGACAGCCTACCAAGCCCTCCGGACGCCGCTTGACGAACAAAGAGCCAGCGCGAAGTCAGGCCCCACGTGAATCCAAACACGGGAGAGCCTACGACGGACCTATACGTAGCCACACCGCAAATCGGGCCCGACGAAGGCGCAGTCATCAATACTGTTGCCTCAAATACTACTCCGGCAGACGGGGAGAAACGCGGTCAGAGGGATGCAATCAAGACTAGCAACCCAGCACGACAATTAAGGTCAACGCGAATGCCGGCCGTGACCACCAACGTTCAAATGCCGCCCCCCGACGAGAGACAGGCAGATTGACAGTAGTCACTCTCCCTCCCGCTCTGCCCCGGCGACTACAGAGACGATCCCTGTGCGTATGCGGGTCATTAGCGCCAAAGCCGATTACCCATTCCCTCCGTATAATTACCACCGTGTTAGCATGACTGATATCTATCCCCCTCCTATAAATACTGTGTGATGCCGTACGATACTCACCTCCGACGATGAAAGCTTGTCTGCTTTCGAAACATCAGGAAAATACAATCATGGTTACCGAGATCGCCTCTTCTTCTCATAGATATAGATATATATATATCAATCAGGAATGGGCGCACACCGATCTATTTGCTTCACAAAGCAAACAAGCTCCGTATGTGTGGCAAAGGTCCCGAACAGGCAACCAATTACCAGGCCGAGGTCGGCCAAGTCATTATAGCAGCGAGGAGGGACGACAGAGAATGCGGGTAGATTGATACAGCACTGTTTCGGGCTTATTCTGCCTTCATTCAGCCAATCATAACCCTGACCACCAGCAGCTGGGACCAGAAACACAAAAATGCGCACAGACGCACCTGGCGCTGTCGGTCCACCACAGAGGCCTATATATATATATATGTATATCAAGGTTCGAGGTCCAAATAAAATGTCTCGTTCACCATCCCCCAAGGGGAGGAAGAATGGGAGGAAAATTCCCCGTTTCCGTCATCAGATTGGTGTGATGTGTGTTTCTGCTGACATGGATTGGTTAGATCGCAGTTGGTAGCCAGGAATGAGGAAGCAGACGGCGTTAACCCTAATCCTAACCCTAACCCGAACCCTGACCCCAAACTTAAACGTTAACCGTTAACCCTAATGGCGCTCTAAGCCTAACCGAAATCGTAAACGTAACCGTAGCCCTTAGACACAGCCGTAACCGAATAACCTAGCCGTAATACTGAAACCTGCTCATCCACTCAAACCCTAACCGTAACCCGAAAACCTAAGCCTAAATGCATAACCCTTACCCGAAAATCGAAAACCATTAACCGGTACCCTAATCCTAACCTCAAACGAAAAACGGAAGCCAAATGGGTCAGATGTAATTATGGAACCCCACAAAATAGCCCCAGTAAACAAACCCCTCAGCCACCTCTAATACAGGGCCTGGCTACCAACTGCGATCTAGCCAATGGATTTGTACAGACCACCGCTCGTCTCGTATTACAGTCAAGCATCAGGAGCGAAATTTGGCCTGCCTGTTTGTTGGGGATTAATTTTTGCCGCTACGTGGCCGACTGCTGGCGGACTCCCGTGCGCACTGTACCCTGCGCAGCTGTCGTAGTCGCAACAAAATCGGTGTCCACGTTAGTCCTTCCCTCGCAACCGGGTACATTGGTCAGTTATTGTCACGCGTGCAACTCGTGCTCGAAATTTGTGTGCGCTAGTGGCGCTAGTCTTAGGCCCGTGACATGGCATCTAGTTGGCCACTATCCACCTGCTCTGTTTGAATGGCTGCAAGGTGTTGACTTGGGATGCCGAGCACGTTCGGAATGATTTGAAGCTTGTGTGCAGTGTCCCTTAAATGGGACATACATCTATGGCTCGGTTCAATGTGCCAATCAAAGACCAAATTTCGAGCACCAGTCTAGACATCTCAATGGCATTTCCAATGGCCCTTGCCTTCCCAAAGGTGAAACTATGCTTACTCTCCTGTCGTATGTGATTACATATCAATAGCAGTCTAGCATGACGATTGACTGCAAGCTGGTACTAGTGAAATCTTGTGTAGAGTTGTTTTCTAGTTTCCCTAAAGTATATTGTACCACAATTTCGGCACTATATACAGTGGACCCCCGTTGATAATTCCGTTGCTGGTAGAGGGTCTATGGGTCTTGCCAATTGCTACCTGATAGTGGATTCCGGTTCATGAGCCACCCCAGTCCCATATAGGTTCAGGATTCTTGCTGTTGCCTTTCTTTACATTTATGACCTCTAGTCAGAATTTTGGCTTCCCACCGTCCGACCGCTCACAAGTGCACTTTAAGACACTTGCGTACAGCCGGCAATCACGGACTGCTTTCTCTTGGCCCTCATTAGTACAGTGGGTTTGAACCTAGTAGAAGAGATTTCCGACACAAATGTATTTGTGGCCAATATGTTGGTTAATTTGGAATAAGGAATGCGTCCAATATTCGTTGCTTTATGGTATCGCTTATCTTTCTGTCTCCCATCCCCGTGACATGTACATAGATGATTGGTAACTGATTGTTGCTTTCTCCTTCCATTGTAGATTGGATCTCGAAAAAACTGAGTCCAGCTACAATTCAAAGGCCTGAACGTCCCACCATCTGATTAAAGCAAATGTTTTTCGTCAGCATATCTGACCCAGAATTTGAGGGTGTAAGAGCGGAGGACAAGTTGCTCGAGCAACCTGCTGCAGACTTCCGGAACGCCGGAAATTCGGGTCTGAGATTTTCGGTCATTTAGAGTGACAGTCTTCCACTGCGCCACGACCTGTTGATCTGTCGATTAATGGTAGAAAAGACGTTCACTGATCAGATTACGAAACGTACCCGTTGGCTGTCCTCAATTAACAGCTTTCAAGACGCAATATCCAACTGTCGACTACTAACAAATGTGTGCGACATCACATTTAAAATTATTAAGAGCATTTTGGCCTCAACACTTCTGGAGCCCCCGTTGCAGTCAATTCCCTGATTAAAATCTCACTACAGGGTTTATGCACACATTCTCGGCCACTGCGGTAAAATATGTCATCTCGAGAGTCAGCAACTTGTGGCCGGAGACAAGCTTTGCAGAAGTGCCATTCAGACAGGCTGCCCCTGATATCTGAGTGGGCAGTATCTCCTGTGGTGGTGTGCCGCTTCAAACGAAGGACTGCCAGCGGATGAGTACGACGTTTGTCGGTGACGGCGGCAGTTAGTGAGGGCATCAGTTATGACACCTATTTGGATAGTACGTGCTTTGAAAGCAGTATGTCAAAACAACAATGCCGGGATTTTGCGCATGACGACTAATGCCGGGGGAAAATATCTAAGAATTCTGAATAGATACAACTGTTTTTACAACACCCTAAATGAATCTGAAATCACTGACTTGAGATTGAGCTTGAAATTGATTTTATGAGCTTTTAAGCTCTCCTCAAACATTCGCAAATGTAGGCCATGGCTATTAGCATTTTGATAATTGGATGACAATAAGAAAACAGAATCGAAAATGGGAAAAAATCGGCCAGACCGCAGTTGGTAGCCAGGCCCCGTATTACAGGCGGCGGGGAGATTTGCTTATTGAGGCTATTTTTTGGGGCTCCATAATCACATCTGACCCATTTGGCTTCCGTTTCACGTTTGAGGTTAGGATTAGGGTACCGGTTAATGGTTTCCGATTTTCCGATAAGGGTTATGCCTTTAGGTTTAGGTTATCGGGTTACGTTTAGGGTTTGGGCGTACGATTCAGTTTCAATATAACGGTTAGGTTTTTCAGTTGCGGCTATGTCAAAGGGCTAGAGTTACGTCTACGATTTCGGTTAGGGTTAGGGTTGCCGTTTGGGTCAACGGTTAATGTTTAAGATTGATGTAAAGGTTACGGTCGCCGTCTGCTTCCCCATTCCTGGTTACCAACTTCGATCTAGCCAAAAAACCGTCTAAAAGACTAGTCCGAAAAAAAATTCCAACTAAATTCTAACTTTGTTTGACCTTGTTCTACAATGTTAACTTGGATCTTATACGCGAATGGAAACTGTTTGGGGCATTAGTCACCATTTAAAATGCGTACAGCGGAACAAATGTGAGTATTGCTCAATTTATGCAGATGCACCACAAATCGTCGTCGTCCTCATCATCTTTTTCTTTACCAGAACAATCATAGACTGCAATTTTTGCTTGCTGTAGGCACTGATAGTAAATATGTATGGTATTCTTCGCACAAACATATACCCCTCGACTGCAACGGCCAAGCCACCATGTAGTTTCTCGAGTAGCGGATTACCCTGGTTGCACATGCGAATTACTTTAATTAAATGTGAGCGGATGTACGCGAGGTTCATCTTAACTCCCAAACTTCTCTGAGTAAATGTTATTTTCAAAAAAATATATTAGTTTGTAGCGAGTTACAAGTATTTTGGCATTTCCTGGATTGATTATTAAATTTCTGCATATATTTTTTAGGAGCGTGAGCTAATATGCCAGTCCTGGGTTCCTGTTGTGAGTGAAGTGGCTGCCAAACCAATCGTACAGTAGCTTTTGGTTATCTGCGTTCAGATTCTTTGCAATAACCTTCTAAAATTTGACGCAAGTGACCGAAATTGAAACATATGCTTCCTTAACCGCGTGCTGAGTTGCCCACCTACTGGGGAGGACTTTTTAGTTTCGATGTTCAGCCTGGTTAAACAATAAAAGATTGCCTGAACGTCAAAGGTCAAAAAACTCAGTTTATTATTTAGCCTTTCGGGGATAATGACCAAAAAGCATCATTTTCCGTGCTATTTTAAATGGTATTCTAATGTCTTTATTGATATTTTGGTTAGCTCTTGTGTCATCTTTCCTAGAATAAAGCGGATGTCTATACAAATTCTTACATTACTCGCTAACTCATCTGCCTAAAAAGCTTCCTTCGACCAGAAGCATAAACCGTAGCTTCGAAACTGATGCGCAGTGCGTGAAATATCTCATAAAATTTTAGCCGAAATTCTGAAATACGTCTTTTGATTAGGAAGGATTACTTAGATAAGGTTGGAATATTGATTGGTTTAGAATAAAATCCTATAATATTTCAGAATTGCCAAAATGCTGGCATTCGAATGCACTTCTGTTCGACCTCCTGTAGAAGACTCAGTCGGTAAAATTGACTATTAAATTGGAGTGCATTTTTTACATTTATTTATCATAGTCTCATAAACTGGAATAGATTTCATAAAAAAACGTGCGCAAAATATGTTTTATTTTGTTCTTATGGTATGAAAATCGCATTGCCTTTACATGTTTAAGCTGAAGAAAGTGTGTATTTAGGTTTTGAAAAGTTTCTGAATTCTCGATTTACCTTGATCCTGATCAGATGTTGCATTATCAGTAAGCAGTTTCAATCTGAAAAGTACGTGTTGTCTGCGTAAGGAAAATCATGTAAGCCTCTACCCCTTTGCGTAGATGTCATGTAGCGCTCTTGCGATTTTGCATTGGATGCAGAGTACGTTGAACATTTCATGAGGAGCATTTGTCAACGGACATGTGCATTGCTGCATGTATGAACATCGCACAGTCTAAAATATTTTATAGTAAGAAACTTTTTAAGAGCGAATAATAACCTTTATTAGGATTTAAAATGTGAAGATAACGTGATCTTCTAATAAGTGAGTAAAAAAGCATATTTTCTGCATGTTCTCCGCAAAATATATTTAAATTTATACGCTCATCGAAAATCAATGTGAAACATGCTAGCTTTCTATGGGAGTCCAGTACAACTCCGAAATCTTGGCGAGTCCGAAATACTATAAGATTATATCGCATGGCAATCAATATTACAGCCCTACCTAAGCAGCCCTTCCGAAACGAAGACGCATTTCAGAATCACACCAACACAGTCATTCATGGTATTTGTTTTTAAAACAGCATGTCGTAAGCACGTCGGCTTAGTCAGCTATAATAATATTTGTGCTCATGGATAAAAATGAATGTAGAAATGCCTTGTAAACGTATCATTTATTCTTTTTTGATTTTTAACGCGGGGGACCTGAAAGCTGACAACGAGCAAACGACACTGCTTTTAATGACAAGTTTCCTCAAATTTTATTCTCTACATTTACGTTAGTGGCAATCGGCTTAACGTCAAGCGATCGAAGTGATTGCGAATTTTTTTGTGAAGATAGTGAGGCAGCAGCCATGCTGAATAATCATCACACATACTTCTCGCGCACGCACTTATTACCTCTTACCGTCTGTTCGCTAACCACTTATAAGCACTTTGAACTGAATAAGTCTCAAACTTTCACATACTGTGCTCCAACTTGTGCACTGCAGTCCTATTTATACGTCTTGTTGTTGATCTAGAAGCCTTCTGCTAATAATAATGCCTTACTTAACTGCTCTTGCAACGTTAAGGACCTACTTTACGAAGACTGGCATGGCAATGTTGGCACTGACCCATTTCCAACCGCCTAAATTACTCTTACTCAGGGTGTGTACTTTTGTTTGTAAAGGACCTTTTTGACCTGCTTCAGCCTTCTTAAATATATCTGCCGCAAAATCCATTGACACTTGACAAATTTGGCCAAACGTGTGGGCGCAAGAGCAGCTTGAAAAAGATGTTCAGTAAGTTGTTGTGACTTCATACGGAAAGATTCGTCTCATAATAAAAATGATCTTGGGGATCGAAAACATAAAACCTACGAGGACGATTTTGCAGATCACGGTCTGAAACGCCTGTATTTAACCGTGCATAGAACCAATGATGTAGTGCAAAATAAAAACTGTGAGGAGATACCATATTAACAGCAAAGATACTGGTCAAATGACCATACACGGGTGTTTCGCCGACATACTGCAGTTGCATGGCACAGCTGCGAGGGGTTCCGCTCGCCAGTGAGTCCCCAAGAATTCCCCGTCTGTTTTCTGGTAGATACTCCAAATAAGAAAATGTTTCTTTTTGATTTTTTCCGAAATTAAGGGCTAACCTTGAGTAGGTTAGTATGTTTTACGGGCTTTAAGCGCAGATCGATATTTGACGGATGAAAATTTGGGCCGAAGTCCATCAGCCACAGCTTTTTGATTCGTTTAGAAACAAACTGCGAACTTGGAGTAGATCAGTTTCCTCTACGTCTATAGGCTCAGATAGGAATTTTATTTTTGAATATTTTGGCCGAAGTCCAGCAGCCACAATTTTTAAATTGGAGTTTCTACCAGCAAACGGACGGGGAATTCTGGGGGACCCACTGACGAGCCTGACGGGCCTGCAACTGTGTCATTAAACGGCAGAATATCGGTGAAACAGGCTTGCGTGGGTTTTTGATTAGAACCTTTGCTGTCAGTATTGCAGATCTGAATAATCCGCTTGTAAAATTCGACAAACTCAGCGGCGTTCGCATCCACGGCAGCCAGAACACGATTTGAATACACCCAACATTTTAATCATTTGAGTTACGAGGCCTCACCGGGAGTCCTACTTAATCGTATTTGGGTCGATTTATTCGTTGAGCTTTCAGCAGCACATGGAATCAACCAATTCTTACGCATTAAGCTGACCGTTCAGGCAGGATTTCCTAAGCAATCATCTAGACTCCTCCAGATGACTATAAGGCTAAAGTGGTTAAATGGTTATTATTTAGGAAATCTTACATGGACAGTCAGCGTTCTGTATCAGAATTGATGAATTTTATACGCTGCTGTAGGTTGGGCTGGTAACTTGACACAAATGTCATTAAAAACATGACTAACAGTTGGGTGTCGTAGTTTAGTGGGCTAGAGCTTTGACTGTACTTAAACTATGTGTTTGCTGTCTTGGGTTCAAATTCAACCAAGACCGCTAAGGTTTACACAAATGGACGAAATTAATTATTTAATAATCTTAACGAAGAGCATCACGTAGAGATATACAGGCAAGTTGTTTAAGGATGTTCATTAGAGCAGGAAGAAATATCCAGGAAAGGCCGGATTGTATATGTATCTAAAAGATTTTTAAGCAACTTGAAAGTAAAAGCCGATATTTTGAAAACGTCAACCTGGTTCCCATAATGCTTCGTCTAATATTGCGTCTGAACCAATCTCGACAGAGCATTTGAAGTTGAACGTTGACATGTCTGATAAAGCGGCTGAAAAGGTATTACGTCATGTCTTTGATTCTTCTGACAAGGTTGTAATAGAAAACTGAAGCTAAGCCTACAGGTGTGGTCAAGGCGCTTCGGACTGAGTGGCTTTAGTTATCAGACGAGGAAGTTCTGGCGATGAGATCCCGTAAGGTCATCTCTTACAGCGAAAATTACACGAAAGTATTTTTGAGTAAAAATAAATACTAAAGGAAGACCACGTGGACATGTTTTCAACAGAATTAAAGAGAGCGAACTGATTGCAGAGCCCAACAGAATGGCCGACTTGTGAGACACAGTCAACGAATCAAAAATTAACAGCTATTTCTGAGCACACGGCAGTTTCTCTTGAGCCGTCCTTTAAAGTGAACAGTTTGGACCTTAAGTCATTTATTGGTAAAACTCGGTAGGGATGGCGCGAGAGTCAAACAAGCAGTGTCCATCTAGCTATCATTAAAAAAACGCATATTACTTAAGACAAAACTACCAAACAGCCGTACTCGGCGGAACTGATGGCTGTCCCGTAAATTGGTAGACAATGTAAGATACGATCGTCTTCGTCGATTTTTACTCGGATATCTTCTATTTTCGACTAATGTTTTGCAGCTCGACCCATATCGGGGATTTCTATACAGCCATCGATATGGTCTTTTAGTTAAGAAAAGGGTCTTCTGACCTGTGAAGGAAAATCAACTTATCCTTGTCGGTGTTTCCCCAATTTCTGCTTAGGCATGAACAGATCTATTTTGCTCCGGAGCATGATGCTAGGGATTCTGAACTTGAACTGCAATCTGACAGCTAACAGAAGCGAAGAGACGAATCCCAGGAAGCAGTCGCGGGGACATGAGGTTTATTCGCCTGACGTGTCGGATTCCTGCTCGAACCCAACATCAGAGGCAATGGCAAATACGGCTGGTTCATGCACATGGAGCTGCGATATGCATAGAATGCAGTCGCCATGCTACCGCATACCTGTGAATATTTACGGCGTCCTGCTTCATCAGGTATTTTTGCACTTGGTATGATGACTGTTTGATGGCCGACACTCGCGTCGTTAATTACTTCAATTTCATCACGTGTACTGGATGCTGGTGGGATGGTTGCTCGACCATCTGACTCACCGACCCTGGCGTTGTGAACAGTGTTCAACTGTGTGCTTTCCGCGTGGCTAATTACTTCGCTTAGGTGAAGACTTAGCACCGAGTACGGAAGGGGAATGTCGTTGCACTCTATAATGGACTGGCGGCCAGTGAACCATGACTCAAGCAACTCCTATAAATACTGCAGCCTCTTGTGCATGAACCGCCCTTACCTGCCTTTTTCTCTGAGGATGGGTTTGACCAGGAATCTGAAACGTCAGACGAATAAAACTATCGTCTCAGCTATCGTGTCTCCTTCTTCACAATCTATCAGCCGTTCCTAAGCATATTAGTTTTCCCTGGAAAGAATAACCGATTTTCACCATCTCTGAATCAGTGAACACGTTCGGCTTTGGAGCACCTGAATAGCGTCAGTGGTATGCTTGTATTTGTCACTCGTGTTTCAGGAGACAACTTACAAGAGAGGATATCAGCAGTTCCACGTCCGTTGTTAAGTGTCTCCCAAATGAAATTTGTCCAACCCTCTCCCCCAACAGATGGCAGTGTTTATTACTTTTACTCGGTGTCTTTTATCCTTACAATTATGATTGCCTGAATTGAATTTCCTTTAAATGCAAGCCGACCTTCCCACCAGGCAACCCCAATTCTGACCTTCATTTATTCACAGGTATAAATTCTACGACCCATATTTTCCAGCTCATCGATTCACATCGTCAACCTCTCATATTTAGTCAGGCATTAAAAGCCTTTTTTATCAGCAGCTTACCTCTATAACGATGTGCAGTGTAGGTGTAGCAGAACATCCTTTTGGCACTGTGCAGGGTCAAAGGCCCTATAGCCTCTGGTAACTTGGACCAGGAATCACGAGTGTCTGCGCACGCACACAGCGTGGATGCCGCAGAGATTGATGACTAATGAATCACATGGCTGAAGGTAGGTTTGCACACGCAGGGTAGGACCTGAAAAGCGGTGAATCGGACTCGCGCCTAGCTAGGCGAGACGATACGCCCCACGCAGTGAGTGACTGTTCGCTGCGATAATTGCCCTCGCTCTCTTCATTTTGATCAAGTTGGTTGGATAGTGAGCTAATAAAATTAGGCCTGACTCCTTCAGTCCGCGTATACGCGGATGGACTCATGCACCCTATGTGCCTTGTACCTTGTGTAGTAGGAAGACCTTATTTTCTACAGAATGAGCCGACGAATGAATATTCCTTCTGCATGCTTTCCACAAAATATAACTGAATTTTTAAAAGCATTGAAAATCAGTGAGAAAATGCATGCTGCTTGAAGAGTCATTTTTTAAAGAGTACGCTTTTTGCATGCAGCCGGAAAGAAGTTCATTTGAAAGCCGGCTTCCTGAGATAACTGAATTATTATTAAATTCTGCTGCACAATGTTAGGTTGTATAACCCTACTTAATTAATCTTCCCGAAATAAGAACCCAGTTCAGAATTTCCATTGACATTCCATGAGTTAGTCCACATACTTTAAGTTATGATGTCTACGATCTCCATCGGCTTTCCTGGCATTTTGACTCCTGAACTTGCTGTGGTGCATTTCGAAATTTAAAAACAAGTTTTCTCCCGAAAACTATTTTAAGACCGACTGAATCTGGAACATGCGTGTATGCGACGCCCATACTAGTTGGAGTGGCCTGCCGGCACATATTGTATGTCCAAATGAAATTGTTTTCCTGCACGGTGACCGTGTACTTTTAAAATTCCGAGATACCTTTTAGTTGAAATCAACCTTTGGATTTTTTAAAGACGAAATTTGCAGTTGTCACCACTTCCATGGAAGAATTCAGGAAACTAGTTGGCTGGCATAAGTTGGTTTTCAGTAAAGCCTCATAACACCAATACATCTGTATGATGATTAAGTAAAATATATGTGGTTAGAGAAATAAAATAGCATAGGAAATGTGGGGGATAAGAGTAATAAGAGAAGGAATTTGTTTGCAAGAGTTGTGCCCGTCGGGATGTGTAAACGTATTCGCGGAGGATTGCTTGTAATGGGCCTACGAGTTTCGGTTTAGGTGATACCATATTAACAGCGCCGGTACTAACCAAAAACCCATACACGCAAGTTTTACCGATATTCTGCCGCCGCATGACGCAGCTGAGAGAGGTTGAGTTTGTCACTGGGTCCCTCAGCATTGTCCGTCTGTTTTCTGCCAGATACCTATCAGCCTGTGTAACCCGAAGGCACCAGAGGCTGGCTCAGTGACCGAAGACATTAAGTCACACAGACGGTCTCATTGGGGTTAGTACTGATAAACGGACTTAAAATAACGTAATACTGCAACAGGAAACTTATGCAGAGTTTTGGAAAAGTGGTTGATAGTAAATAAGGCGTCGTCATTTGAATTATCGACACTTGTGGCGATATAGGCATCCTTCTGCGGAGGAATACTTTTAGAGATTTCAACCATTTACGTAGCAAAACAATTTAGGTAAAAGCTAACAATGCCTACATCCAGATAAATTCATAAGCTGCTTAGCTTGCAAGCCCAACGTCATATGCCACTAAGCCTCCGCGATGTAAAGAACACCATTTGAAGGACAAAGCTTTACACTACGTGCCTTTTTGAACTGAAAACTTGGGTTTTCTGCCTACAAATGCTATCATACTTTCTTTTTTACTGGGTACGCATTGTGGAACTCGGCGCCATACCGCGCAGCAGTGATATTAGGAGGCTATAAATAGTTTTACGCACTGAGAACTACAGCGAATGACGGATCTCATGAAATGTTAACCAAATTCTGAAATGGATTTTGGATGGATTTCTTTTCAAACTCCTGTAGAAACCGTACTCGGGAAAAGGGGACTACTTGAGTAGCATGCATTTCTCACACTGAATTGCCATGGCCTTATAACTTCAAATATATTTTATAAAAAAATATGAACAACAATATTCTTTCTTTCACTCTTTTAGTGGAGGATTATGTCAGCTTTACATTTTATATTAGAAGATAGACTATGTTTAAGTGTTAAAGAAGTTTTCTAACTCCTGATTTGGAGTTTGATCAGCCGTTGCATTGGCACATAGTGATTTCAGTCTACAAGGTGCATGCGTTCCGTAAAGAAAATCACATATTTGTCTATGTATTTAAAAAGAAACTATACTGTTTCGATGAAATTTGGCAATGGATGCGGACTATAATGTATATTTTATGAGAAGAAGTGGTAAACGTACGGGTACCATGCTGTATGAATGGAAACTGCACGATGTCAAAAAATCTCATAATAATAAACATTTTTAAAACCTAGGTTTACTCCATCTTCGAGTATAAAGTGTAAGGCTGACATGATTCTCCATCAAATGAGTGAAAGAAAGAAAATTGCAGTTTATATTTTTTATAAAATATATTTGAGTTCATAAGGCCATCAGTATAAGAAGTGCATGCCACATAAGTAATCACCTTTTACTGAGTACGGTTTCTACAGGAAATTGAAAAGAAGTGCTTTCAAAAGCTGACATCCTGCCTAATCCGAAATATTATCCGATTATTCCGCAAGATAGTCAGTATCACAACCTCATCTAAGTAATCCTTCCACGTGAAAAACGCGGCCTATATCATGCGCCGCTGCTTGTTGGACTCGAGAGAAAGCCCTTACGCACAACGGGTAATAGACCTGTCAATATGCTTTACGAAGGGCATTTACTGGTAGTTTATCTGCATGCATTAAGAAAAAGAGAAAGTGATCTGAAAATTACTGGCGCAGTGTCATGACAACGGTTGGCGGCGCTATTGCACTTTCCTGACGACTATGATGCGAACAGACTTGCCTTTTGGTTAAGCATTTACAGTAGGTGTATTTTCTTATGAAGTGTTAATCGAAATCCTGAAGTACCGCATAAATCGAAAATATTTTCTTTATGCAGGATGCTGGCTTTCAAGTGTGCCTCTTTTTGGCCGTGTGCAAAAACCGCACTTAGTAAAGAAGACTTTCCAAACAGCACGATGTTGGTAATGACCTAGGATGTTCTTAGTAATTTCGACATATTTTATTTAAAAATACAAAGAAAAATATTCTTTCTCATCTTCATGTGGTAGCAGATTACATCTACGTTAAAATTTGAACTCAGAGTGGTATGATGCAGTTAAAAGCGTCTTAATTTGCCGGATGATTTTGAACGCAATCCGCCACGGCGCTTTCATTTGGGGCATCTTACCTACAACGCATAATTTTTCACCTAAGGCAAATCGCATATTCCGTTGTTATTCAAGAGATAACATATAAATCCCAAGCAATGCTACAGTCGATTTTAAGCATGTTGTAAGGAGCTTTAGTAAAGCGACACACACCATGCCATTTCAGTGGTCATTTAACAGCTTAAAAGTCCGTAATCGAAAATGGTTTTATGACCGAAATATATACCTTCTTCAAACGCATTATTAAGAAACTTTAATCTGCTGCCTTACTGAGAATGCAAACGAATTTTTGTTAATGCTCTTCTCAAATGTATCAAAAGACTGTCTCAGAGAAGTTCAGAATTGAATTATTACAAGGTCTGGTCTTTCATGCGTTCGGAAAGGGGACCATTTGTAAACGGCATTATTCTGCTCGATAACCTATTTTATTATCAAGCTTAAGTACTTCCTCCTAACCGAGAATATACTTTAGAATTTCGGCTAAAAGCTCATGAGGCGGATTACCATGCTAATCCTGTGGTGAAATCTTGACAGAAATAGATAATAAAAAGCAGAAATATATTGTCAAAATACGGTGCCGTTGTAGGAACTATCATGTATGGCAGCTAGAGAAGACAACTTCTATCATAGAAGTAGCCGACCAAAATGCATTTCTAAGATTTGATTTTGTGCATTCTACCTGCAAAAGTGTTCTACCCACACTAGGGAGCCTATCCCATGAGACACTATTCGACATTTTGAAATGCGCGTTTGACCGGAAGAGACTACATCATGGAGTATTATGCGGCATAATACCAAAATATTCCAGTTAAATTGGGATGTCGGCTATTGACTGCATGTTTTTCTGCCATTCAGAAAGGTACGCTTGTCAAAAAGTCTACCGAAATAATATACGCTTTTCCATTGAGTGCCGATACCCTTCAAAATGTGCGACATTACCCTGTCTGGCACGCAGTATGTATTACATTGCGTCATCTCTAAACGTTCCAATAAGTTCCTCAAATAGTGAGTAAGTTTGAACCCGACCCGCATTCTAAAGTTTGTAAGTCACAGGTGGTTTTCCCTCTATGCATTACTATGAGGATAACGCAAAAAGCTTATCAAAATGAACAACGAATGCTGACCGCGTTCACACTTTAAACGAAGTATTATTAAAGGGGCAGTTAAGGTATTGCTGATACAAGTGAAGATGCGAGTTCCAAGAACTAATTTAGAAGAAGAATAAAAAGAAAAAGAAGCGATCGCTGGGACAGGGGCTTTATTCGCCTGAGGTTTCGGATATTCACTAGAACCCACCATCAGAGACAGTAACATAAACGGGTGATTCGCGCACAGGAAGTTGCAGTATTTATAGGATGTAGTCGCTATGCTATCGCATAAGTATAGTAATTAACCGGGCTTCCTTTCATCGAGGATTTTTGGTCGCTGGTGTTCTAATGGCTTGGTAGCCGGGAGGTAAGTTGTTAATTGCCGGAATCTCATAATCTGTGTTGGATACTGGCGTGATGGTTGTTCGGACATCTGGCTCACCGGCTTGCGCGCTCCTCGAGTGATCAATAACTTTTGCCAGACTATCAGGTGCTAACGTTCAAAGAACGTCTCAACGGCGTCTTCTTTGACATACAATTTACAATGGAGGAGGCAGAAATAACCAACAAGCAGCCCTTGACGTCCTCGTTTGTCACAAAGTTTGTGGTGACCTAAAAATCAAAATGCTCATGAAGGCGACAAACACGACGCAAATTCTGAACTTCAGCAGCAACCACCCAACCAGCCACAAACGCGGTTGCGTAAGAACGCTATACGGCGTATTGAGACGCATTGCAGAGAACCGAAAGACAAGGTCGCCGAAGTTCAGTTTCTTCGACGGGATTTCATAGAAAGTGCTTGCCCGCGCGATTTCGCAACCGGTGCATGCGCGGACGAAACGAATGACAAAATCGTGCCGACTCACAATTCTGACGAGCCATCCCGTACATCAAGAACGTCTCCTAGGCCGTTCGTCACCTTCGTGCACCACTCGGAAATGGAGTTGCACACAGACCTGTGGCCACCATAGGGCTTCGGGCGATGAGAACAAAAGACCCATTGTCACGGAAAGAAACATCTGGAGTCGTTTGCCGCTTCTAGTGCAGCTTCGAGTAAAGCAATTTCGTTGGAGAAACTGGACGACCGCCCTGGACGCGAATTGCCGAACATGCGGCAACGACGCGGGGAAATGACGCCAAATCTCAGTTTGGGGCCCATTCGACGAGACCCGGCCACACATTTAAGTTTGACGAGGTCGAAATTCTCGCGAGAATGGATAACCACGTGAGCCGCGAGCTACTGAGTCATGGTTCACGGGACCTCAACCCATGAACAGATGCAGCGACACCCCCCCCTCCAGATTCCGTGCTGGGACGTAGACTGGTCAAAGTAATTAACCACTCGAGGAACGCGCAAGCCGGTGGGCCAGATGGCCGAGCAACCATCACGCCATTATCCAACAAGGGTGATGAGATTTCAACAATTAACAACTTGCATGCCGATCATCAAGCCATTAGCGCACCAACGGACAACAATTCTTGATGAGGGAAAGCGCGGTTAATTGCCATAAGTATGCGGTAGCATGACGAATACATCCTATGAAAACTGCAACTTTCTGTGCACGAATCACCCGTTTATGTCACTGCCGCTGACGATAGGTTCAAGAGAATATCCGAAACGTCAGGCGAATGAAGCCCTTTTTCCAGCGATCGCTTCTTCTTATCAGTGACGGTAGTTTTAACAGACAAACTGCAGTCCTTAGAATGTACAGAAGAACAGCTTTTTTCAAACTACAAAATGGTGTTTCCCTGAGTGGAAAGCTTAATAAGGACCTAATGAAACGCAAAATCCGTAAAAGTAAGGAATGCGTTTGTGCATGCATTCCACTGAATAAGTTAACCCGTACATTTACATCAAACATCCAAAATGAAAACTGTGTGCAATTTTCGTTTGTACTTTTTTAAGCATGGTTTTTTGGATGTGGCCTTGCTGGACGTTAATTCAGAATCCAGTAACTCATTGTGACTGAAATGTCTTGAGTTCGTGTTCAAAAATAGTCACTGCGTTCATGGTTCCCTGCGATCCCGCTGCGTATACAGTTTGTGAGCTTAGCTGCTCTGTCACCCTCTCGTTGCTGACCCGTCGTGGTGTTGTTGTTGGTTAAACAACAAGAGGGTTTTGCGGTTTGCTTAGGTGCAGATCCGGCCGTATTAGACACTTGCGCCCTCTTATGCCTCCGATCTTCTTGACCGTGTCTTGACGCCAGGCTCCCGCAAGGAAGTAAGAGTGTGCAGCAGATGCTGTTCAAGCCTACGACTACGTTAAACTCATTCGCGCGCATATCACCGTGTCTGCTTTACCTCGCTGTGAAACACACGGTGGACATCGTTGGCCACGACGATGAAACTGTCATGACAACTGTACCTAAGTAATCACTCTTAGTAAAACCTACATCCCTGGTTCCTTGCTGCTATTATGCACATAAACGTTAAATTCTTACTTATACGAACAATGTATTGAGTTCCAAATCAAAAGACGTGAATGCCAAGCGGTTCGTCTACGAGGAAATCAGTGAAATTGTGTTTGTAAATTTAGCTGCATTCAGGTGTAACAAAATTAAGGACTGATAGAACTGCACATATATGAAATGTTTAATACTCAGGCATTTTAGAATCTGACGTTTTTTTACCAGCAAATATTGCCTGGACCCTTAAATAAAATACTTTACGTCCCAAAATCTGCTGACTGAGGCATATGTACGATTTCGAAATATGCGGCAGAAAATCTCCTTCGACATTGACGCAATTAACTTGCCGACTGGTGGTTGTTAACACATCTGCAATTTCATTATTATTAAACAGAATTGTAATTTTTTATTGTTCCGAGGTTGCTTTTCAATTTAAATATTCTTCACAAGCGTTATCGTCATCAATTAGCAGGTTTCTGCAAGACAACACATGCTTAGCTTTCCCGTTTCTACAAACTGATGGCTACGAGAATGTCTGCCATGGAAAACGTATAGTTGTTCGATAGTCAGACACTCTCTCAAGAAAGAAAACCGTAGAAAATTCAGCTGGATACCGTCTTTGCATACATATCGTTTTACACGAAAGTATCATTTTTGTCACTGAGCGTCTGCTCTGTTCACCTACATCACGTCGTCCAACTCTCTGGCAGCTGTCCCAAGCGTGAAACCCATCATTACCGCCACTCCCATAGGATACGATCCATAGTCTACCGACAGCTAAATTGGGTCCTTCATCCTACCGTCGCCAGTTCTACACCGGTAATGCTGTTGTAAAGATGTACTCACGGAACGTATTTTCTGTTTGGATTGGTTTCGAATCAAAACCATGCATGCAAAACGTTTACGATTATTCTGGACATCAAAAAGTATTTTATGAATGCAATTTCAACATTTCGTAAACAAATACCTCTCAGTCTTTCGTTCTGAAAATTATCCTTTCCTAAAAACCGTCCCTTAAAATTGCAATGTCCCTGTTAATCTGATAAGGAATGCAGATTCATGAAAACTAAATGTCAAGAGACGAATCAACGACTGCAACTGCTACAAAATAAGTATCTGTCCAAAATGTTCTTGGACTAACATTTGTCAGCGAAAAGCAAATAGTTAAGCCAGCAACCTGTAACATTAGGGTTCCGGCCTCCTTAAATAATATTTAACAGTAATGATATCCTTTTGTTGTTCTTAGGTTAATATCTTGAAAGTATCCCTTCTCCTGTTTTCATCCTTTTCGTAAAAATATAAGGTAGTTATGGATGACCTTGAATCAGCGTAACGAAGTCAGTTCTGGACCTGTAATAAACACTGTGTCACAATTTACTCTGAGCAATGACGATTTCTGGAGAAGGAATTAATTCTGCTCCATAAAATCTGCTTTTTTGATTTCTTGCACGCATTCTTGTGAGTTATTAGGCTTGAGTCGCATCTAGCAGTAAAGATGATATTCGCCTGGAGGCTTCGACAGGCACTTCATTGTGCGAGGCTGTGTGTACTTAGCAATTTCTCTGCACCTGCCTGACGCGCTTTCGTAAGTCTGCCATGATGACAGCTCATACGCAGGTCGTGATTGGCCAACAGCTCCACGAATGTTAATCCATATCAGGCTCACGTAGAGGGCGGGACTGAGGGGGCAGGAGAATTGAGTCGAGCTATTGACAGCCTCCATCCACCAGGTATTATAACAACAGTGCAGATATTTCTGACCTCTGCGGCAGAAAATATGTCACGTTCTGGTAAGCCCATCCTCCATTCAGCTAGCCTGTCTTTTATCTAGACATTTTGACAACAGACCACGTAGCGAAACTCTCCCGCTTTAAGTAATCACTTTTTTTCACTATATTTAGCAAATGTTTATGCGATGCATGCCTCTTATATTATTTTCAAATGAGCTAAACAGCCTTAGTCTCAAGCGCAGTTTTTAGATCCTTCCTTCAGGTACTAATGCCGAGGCTAAGACCACTTGTCGATTACGTTTTTATAAAAAGAACGAAGAAGGTACAAACCTCGTAAAAGCAGTATCAGGCGCAGCACTTAATTTTTTAAGAATTAAACAAGGTAGTTTACTTGTTAGTGATTTGTTAAAATTCCATTTTTTTATTTGCAAAAGTCCAATGTCAAAAATTCTCAAAAATTGCGTTTCCTTGTCAAAAATATATCAAAATCGGAGGAAACAGTTATATGCTGCATCCAAACTAGTTAGTATGCACCGCGTGAATTTGTTTTTTTTCAAACAGAAAAACATACTTGTCTATTGCGCAACATGCTATGAGAAAACTAGCGGCAGGCGTTTTGTACAAGTTTAAATCCACTTTTATGGTTACCGTAACTCACTCAGAATTATGAAAACACTGGCGTAGAACGCGCCTCTATAATATGTTGTGCAGATTTTCACGTCTAAGTGTTGGACTTTCACATGTTTAACCTAACAAAAAATCGAATTATTCTTAAAGCTTCTAAGTGACAAGCGGGCTAATTTAAGCTTTATATCAGGGCTTTCACAGTTCCAAAAAAACGACACAGTACTAACAAATAATTCACTTCATACCGGACGTTTTGCACACTTATAAAAATGAATTTGGACATTTGACTACACGTAATCGTTTTAACCATAAGCAGAATAAAAAGCGTTTGTAATACATAAAGTAGTTAATCGACGTTTGCGTTTGAATTTTGTTTTTGGATTCCACAAAATGACGTTGAAAGTTAGTTTCTGACTGTAATTTCTGGACAAAATGAAAGAATAAACAAGCGGAAACAAACATATACACTAAAAAGACATGCTGAATAAATAGACATTCCACGCGGAATGCAAAACATCAAGTAAGCTCGATAAATGTTCGGACATAAGCATAGAGGATTTAGTCGACAGATCTCTGCATTTAAATCAATTTTGATACATGAATTGCGCAGTATTGTTACCCTGACACTGTTCTTTTAACCTACACCAAAGTTTAATGAGTGACGGTGCATCTTTTTATCAGGTTTACTATGCGTTTTAGTAAAAAAATTGCTTTGTCCCCCTTAAAAAGCACATAAGGACGCATTTTCTACGGATTACGAGCAGTTTTACATCCGCAATCTTTGAAGTCGTTACTTAAGCAATTGCTATGTCATTTTTTCAAGTGACAAGTATCATTAAATTTACTATAAGTTTTACTTAAAATATTTTTTGGACTCAGGAAGTTTTATCTCAAGCACACGATTTTTTGCCTAGGTGTACCAAAAGGTAGTAAGTCGTCTATATATATGAAAAGATATATAACTTGTATTTGCAATCTCGATTTGTTAATTTGATGTTGCTCGTCTTACATGAGGTTCCATGGTTTTTTAGGCGACTTCTATTCTACGGATATTCCTCTGAGACCCCTCTTTGGTAAATAATCCTTTGAATTCAATATTGGAATTTGCACAAACCTCTCATTTGTTAATACTAAAAATTGCAAATACATTCACTAAAACTTTGGCACCTACGTCTTTGATGTGTTGAAAAGGATAGGTGACCCCGTTTTATTTATGTATAGATGACACTACGCTGGTTTTTAATACCTATATGTTATTTATTACTTAAAAAGGGTTGTTTCGCAACCCAGCTGGTCAGTTCAGTCATTTTATGCTTCAAGAGTCTTAGGTAACCTTTTGAGAACCAGAATGCTGTACAATGCTCACTTTCCTTCCATTTTTTGTCCTTCTAACTCGTCTAGGATTCATTGGTAAGATTTTCTATCAAATGTTTTCTTATGCCTGTCTCATTGCTAATCAGCCGAATGTGATCGTATACATTATAATCATCACTGTAGATTCAAAAACACTTCTACTCTACATGCATAAGTGTCCATACGAAGTATAAAAACGAGCCTCAAACTTAGTGTAAGTTATCAAAACCACCAGTAACTGATTAAGAGCATTGTTGACCTTTGCTAAAGACCCTGGCGCGTGAGCTATGTATCCTGAAATACTCAGCCAAAATGTCAGGCTGACAATTGCAGCTATGTTTCTTACCATTACTTGCGCTTGCCTTTCATCATTTCTCAAATATTCGGTGGAAATAATCCTTGCCTTACTGGCAATAAAAAGGGTGTTTCAATATATCTTCTTACTCTTTCTTCTTTAAACGTATATTTTGTCCAACAATATATATCACGCTATATTATTGCTTTTAGACGACTTTGGTAAGTAAATCTGCAAATGAAACACAGGGTTTCTTTTACTTTTTCAAACAAACAAGACACACAGTGAAAATATTCTGATAGGAAATAAGTTGCAAATGCCAGGTTAACACAGCATTTAAAAGCGATTCCTACTGTCCAAATTTTCCCTGTAATTTAGTTACGCTCCGGCGGACCTCCGTTATTTTACTTTTATTTGACACCCACAAAAAATGTCCCTGATGAAACAGAAAGCAATATATCCGACTCATAACAAAATGTCACATTTGACGTTCCTAGTATAGAAATGACGAAAAATGTCTTGAAAGCAAATGGCAAATTCCTTTTCATACATTTGCAGGGATGTTTTGGCAGCAGTCTGACAAATAACGCTAAACCTTCTTCTATTCCTCCAGCGTCTTACAAATTAATGAATAACCTCTTTTTTCGATTTAAGGCCTATGTGAAGAATATAGTCGAGGTCGGACAAGGGATTCGCGTCAGAAAAAGAAAAGTAATAATTTATGCCACTCTTTTGAGTTTTTCTTCTTAAAAGCGAAACCTGTCATTATGTCCTGTTCATTGACGGTACAGCAGTTGATGTCACATTCAGTCGTTTTTTTAATCAAGACTTTTAAACTTCTACAAAATTGCTGTACCAAAATGCGGATCTTACTTCAAAACATTGAGTATACAGTGCCAACGGTATTCTCCCATTTAGAAATTAACAGTCCTAAGTATGGGTTTGAGACGACTGATAATTTGGGCAGATTAGTACAGTACTCTTTTATATTTATTCTGTGTATGATCAGGCAATCACAACCTCGATCATTAGCTGAGATCAGGAACACAAACATGTGTTCATACACGGCACATATTATCCACAGGCGGATTCCAATAGATGCGTTATAAACATTTTATTAAGACAAAGTTCATTGTTGCCTCGTTACCTGTCATCCTTCGCTCCTAATCGGATCCTTGCTCAGTCAGGAATGGGCACGCAACGACTCATTGGTAGTTAGTTGCCTGCTCGTGAACTTTGGCACATATAAGTTGCTTCTTGTCACAGGAAGTCAAAAGTCCCATAGTTAACTTACAGACGCGTTTTTAATTATGCTGCCAGAGCGCAGTGACATTGTGGATGCCTCGCTCATTTTTATTCATTGAAAGGTCGCATTTGTTAGGACTAATGATTGGACAAGTATTCAAACGTTTAATGGGTCTTCTTTAATCTTGTATGCAAGTGAATGTCCATTTCTATCGCTCTGTTACTGCACGCTTGGTCACAAAATTCAACCCTAAATTTGGGAATATACACAATAGTTTTTATTTATAACAAACTAAAACATGAAAGCACACCCGGTTGACCATACACATCGAAACCTCTGTTGGTAGCACTTGCTCATTTTTGTATTGCTCAAAGCTTACGTACTATTAAGTAATTAGTAGTAAATGTCAAACATTGTAAACTGCCGAGACGAGTTACGCACCACCGAAGCTGTGATGCTGTATCTAAAATAAAAGTAATTGCTCGAAGAGGGAGCGGAAGTTTTGGATGCATCTTGTACGAAGTGGCAAAATATATTTCGATGTGAGAATTGCTTACTTTTGGTGTAGAAATTAAGGGCTTATCTAGAGAGATGTGATGCGTGGCTGTGAGGGGCCGTTATTTCTAGTGAGGCCACGCATATGGTTGTAACATATTTAAGCATTTGAGCACAACTCTTATCCATCGACGCCCATGCGGTAAGTTCTCTGCGAGTCATTCTTTGAAGATTAAGGGTCCTATATACTCCTGCTTTTTAGTAATCCGTTAACTGACTAATGCTAAAAATTTATCTCATTACAAAAGGCCTAATTTAGAAAAAACACCGCTTTTCGTCTCCGGTTCGAAGTTTTCTTTTCTCAAAATGCAAACATCGAGTAGCCTACGTGAAAGCTAAAGCATGTTCGCCCTCATTTTTAAATGACTGTTCAGGTCGCTCGCAGTCATCGAGGCGTTCTTCCTCTGGGGGCGACTGGTGTCGAGGGTCCGACTCTGACTCTGACTCGAAATGTAAGAGAACAAACTCAGTGCCTACTTCCATTTTTAATAAAAAGATAGCTGCTGAACTGGTTAGCTTCTAAATTTCATCAATAATCGATGCTTAAATTTAGAGAAGGCATGTTCTCCGGAACAAATATTTTCAGGCCCTTTTGAGATTCTAATTTGGACTTTTTGGCTCTATTCGATTAACTTCAGTGGAATAACAATGAAATCGTCACAATCTACCAGTAGCTAGTCTGTAGTATTTATATTTTAATTCGTTTAGCGTACCCGTAACCAGCACTAATTTTTGCATCACAACAAAACAATCCGTGTGTTATATTAAACTGAATACTAAATAATAAAGGAAGTAATGTAGATGAAAATAACTACAGCACTATGCATATATGCATAGATTATGACATGTTTAACATCAGCATAAAATATTTCAGATATTTTATGCATGATGAAGACTTTTGTAATAGACCTAGACGAACAATGTGTACGTGATGGAACCTATGTCACCTGTAAACGCTTAGACAACACAAAAATGATGATTGACATGGTCGCTCCGTTTGGCATTAAGATCATCGTCATTTTTGCTACCACCAGAAGTGAATTCTCGGATTTGGCAGCAAAGGCAGTGATTATTTCATCCGTTCATGTATGGGCATTAGTAAAAGTACACCAAACTGCATAATCCAAGGCCCCAAAGAAGGGACCTAGGTGAAAGATATGACAATCAGACCGGACTTCTGCATTACCTGTTTTATTATTGATTATCATTCACTGTTATTTCTTTGGAATAATTCTTAATTTCTGTCAGCTGACTTTGGTTGTGAAACTGAAAACGATGAACATTTTTGGTCTATTTGTGATAAATCATGATGTTTCGAGTTCCTTTGGCTGGCAGTAAGCGCCATTATTGATGATGGCCTGATCGACCTCTTTTTTATAACGGAGTGAACTAAGTAGGTTAATGAAATCATTACAATTCGAAATAATGCTTAGGCGAAATGCGAAATTACATGGTCACTACATAAACAATGTTTTCCTGTTAGGGTTGACAAATAAGTCAATGGAAAATGTTTAACATGTGAAAGTAATTTCGAAAAATCAGGTTTATGTTTTTGCTCTCAGGAAGACACATCGTAGATCCTTTACGCCAAATGTTATTCTTTCGTCATTAAATGAACAAGCGTGCAACTTTAACTCTAGAATATTGGGAGAAGTTATCTCTGCGGTAGGACGACGTTTCGAAAAGCCAACTGTTCATTTGAAGCGCATCCTTGCGTCTTACGAAACTTAATGGTTTGAAGTAGATGTAAATCAAAGGGGACTGTAAAACATTTAAGCACCTCAAAGTCTGTCAAATCGAAAATGTCATATAAATTTAGCAACATACCCACAAGTTGGTTGAGTCGTATATGCCGAGCCGATCCTTCGTGGCCGTGGATCTGGCAATGTTTTGATAAACTCATTTCGCTAATCTTAGGCGCTCTAATGATACATGATTTATTTTTGCTTTCTTTAGATAGTTTTCTTAATCTAGTATTTTGCTCTAATGCTTGCATAGTTATTTGTATCAATTTGATGTCTGTTTCACGCCTCTTTTGACTAACTATGAAAATCTTAATTTGCTTTTCAGATGAAACGATTGGCCGTCCTAAGAGAGGTATGAAAATTAAGAAATATTTTAATATCCAACTGAATTATCTATTCCTGATATAGATTAATTACAATTTTAAGTGTTTTCTCTCTGCTAGTTTCAGATACGTTTTTCACGAAGCTTGTGTTTTAGAAGTTGGCTTGGAATAAGGCAGTATAACCTTTTTATGAAACAAACATCCAGTATTACCCCTTATGTAAATATCACATCATCGTTATAATCTTTCCAGAAGACTACATCTATAGTAGAAGGACTATATCAGGAAACGTCAACCGAAGTTCTAAAATGTTTTGTTAATTCACAAATATTATCTGGTATGGTTTTATTATTGGTTATCGGGCAGCATGTACGCAGGATAGTCTCCATAGGTGAATAAGACCGGCTTTGAAAAATCAGAAGTATGTACGAGTACTAAGTTTCCAAACAGATAACGCAGGGACAAAAATAAAAACTCCATCCACAGACTATAGACTGCAGGAGCTTGAATTATCTAAATTATTTTGTTGCTCTCCATTCAATTTACGTTATCCGACTGCGCTCAATTTAGACAAGGATGGCGGTTTTTACGGTACGTTGAAGAATTGACAGTGTTTGTCACTTCAAATTGTACATAAAGTGTGTTCTTTGTTACTCAAATATCCGATTAATCGGTCTATTTTCAGAAGTCGTGAGGACATCTACAACAAAATATCGTGGTAAGTGCCATATGGGTCTCTTAATTTGTTTATAAACTACTTCCCAGCACTGTATTAGAATGGTTGCATAACTGACACAGGTTCCTGTTAAATGAACAAATTAACTTCCTCTGTAATATTCACTTTGTGCAGAGTGTTTGGCTAGCATTTGAAACTCGGAGCATTTAAACGACGTCGGTACAGACCTGACAAACAACTCTTTCAACTCACTTTGTCGGTTACTTTTCTGACAGTTTACCCACAAAGTTCTGGTGAATCCTCCGATGACGACGAAAGCGACTCATCAACGGAAAGTTCTAAAAATGTTGTCGTTGGAAGACTTGGTAGGCCGCGTTAGTTACGCATACTAAGCAGTAGTTCTAGACAACAGTTTTTAACAAAAAGTTGCGTAGCTTTAAAAGCCAAAAACGATTAAGTTTCAATGATCTCACTTGAAATCGAATTTGTTTCAACAAACAATAGTTAACTGCCAATGCTTCTGCAAGGAGAAGGGTCTGGACGGAAGAGGGAAAAGCAAAAGGCACTCGAGAAAGAAACGAGGTAAATGCCCTCGTCTGCTTGGGACAAAATTTGGAAAATTTAGCAAAATTATTACTTTATGCTTCAATTATTTCCCTTGACTTGTTCATCTAGGCCAAACCTGTTTCGCGTTTGGAGAGTTAACCGCCCCCCACGATGCAGGCTTTGCAGAGACTATTTAAGACTCACTAGACATCACATTCACCTATGCCAAATAGTAAACGCCTAGGGATACCCGCTTAAAATAGTGTATCAAGATCATCAGCCAAATAGATGGCACGTACTTCTATTGCGCAGACTTGAACTGCGAAAATTTTCCAAACACTAATTTGAAGGCAATTAGGCAAGTGCCACCATTGTAACCCAATGGCAAAACCTGTGTCGCTGAGGGAGTCATAGGAAACACGCTGTTTCCGACGTGCTCACTAAGGATCCAGTAAGGATGTAGCTTTTCCATTCTTTTTCAATAGTTTACTATCGACATCACAGCAAGCGAAAAAATAAATGTCAAGGAAATTTTTGTATATGACTGAAATGCCGGTCATCATCCCAAGACTGAGCTGCTCATCCTTTGTGAGCTACTGCGTGAATGGTCAGGTCTCTTTTAATTCCTTAGCTCAGAAGTAATCTAGGGACGAAGATCACCCAGCTACGAGATCAGAAAGCGATAAGTACAGTGAGTGGCTGATCTAATGAAATGCAAGCCGATATTCTGAAATGCCTTTTCGATTTGGAAGGATTACTTGGATTGGGTTGAAATATTTACCATTGTGAAATATAATCCCATAAGATTTCGGACTTTCCAGATTGCCGGCTTTTGAATGCACCACTTTTTGACCTTCTGTAGGAACCACACTTAGTAAAAAATGACTATTGAATAAGCACACATTTTTCACATTAATGGTCATATATCGATAGTCTCATAAACTCAAGTAAATTTTGTAGAAACCATGAACAAAATGTGCTTTCGTTTGCGCGTTTAGTAGAAAAATACGTCGTCGTCATATTTTAAAATCCCACAAAAGTTATTTTTGCTTTTAAAAGGTTTTTAAAACCGTGCAAGGTCCATACCTACAGCATCGCAGATGACCGCTTACCAGTGCTTCCCATGAAATGTGTAACATACTCTGAATCCATAGTGGGACGGCTGAGAACCGTTTTTCAGAACCTAAATGTACATCTCCTTTGTGTGCAAAATGTGAAAAAAATGTGATTTATTACCAAAGGAGTAAGATAAGGCATATTTCTGTGTATATTTTCCAAAAAGTTTATTTGAGTTTATGATCCCATGGGCAATTAATGTAAAACATGCATGCAAATCTAGTAGTTACTTTTATACCGAGTGTGGTTGCTGCGGAGAATCAAAACTAGGTGCATTCAAAAACCAGCATCCTGGCTAATTTAACATACTCTAGAATTATGTCTCACCATAATCAAAATTACAACCCGACCTAAGTAGTCCAGCATTTCAGCCATCATTTCAGGAGATCGGTCACCCACTGTCGAACGAAGCGACTTCTTAAAACAGTAATAACAGAGCCAACCAAACGGAAGCCCAAAGTTAGCATTACCTTGTAATGCAAAGCCAGAAAAAACTTTCAAATAGTACCATGAGTAGTGTTCTATTGGTCTTCATTGGCCTTCCCCAAAACCAAATGTTTTCGAATAGCGCACATCGCGTAGCGAGTGACAACAGCGCAGTTACTTAGGAACTTTACAAATAACGCAATATTGGCTCATTTACTGATATGCCAGAATGCTGGAGGCGTATAAGGTGCTTTTTAAGTCCCCAGGACAAAAAGGTAATCAGCTTTTTGGCGAAACTGGAAAATTTTAAATCCCAGTATTCTTTTATCTTAACTGTAGTAGCTGCATACAGCTCATATAAATCCCCTATTCTTTACTGGCCTATATCCATCTTATAAATAGCCTGGTGATCAAACGGACATTGCGAACTGTTGTATATTGGCAATACCTCGAGCTTAATATATGCTCGTTCGAAAGAAATATCGTTAGGTAAACACATAAAGTCGATGCGCTTACTACACGATTAAACGAACTTCATAGCCAGGATTTGCATCATGTCTTCTGCAAGTTATGTCCTGTTGATGCGTGTACATCTTTGGTAGCTTTGCTGATCTTTGCAGCCCAGTTCCCCAACTTTTGGTTGTAATTCGTCAATGAGAAAACAATCTAATTGACCAAGTGCCACAAATTCTGACAGGATGCTAAACACAGTAAAAGAGAGACTTAGTGACTTAATGGCTTTTGCGGGCGACAAAATATGAGCTATGGCGATCTGTTCTTCAAGATTTTGAGTATATGGGTTGATTTAACTTTTTCCACAGAATCTCACAGAAGTGCGTAGAAGCCCTCCTTAACAAGCAGTACATTAGATTCTGTACAGCTTCTGTGAACATTTCATAACTTGAACGCAAAATTATTAGGCAAGTAAAATATACCTGTCACGCTAAGCTATTGGCTGTTATTCACTAACAGTTTTCCTTTACCTCACGTTTAATCCAAAGATGTCCTAGAGCCGCCTCACTTCTAAATAATTGCCCTCTTCTTCTACGTTAGAAGCTAAACTGCGCATTAATTAGTCGTTTCGTTTTGATAAGTGAATGAAAATTGACTTCAGCATCAATGACTGAAGTAAAAACTCGAGGGGTCTGGCGAAATGACCACTTCCGTTTCACTAGTCTTTCTTAAATGGTTATACCCCAAACCCAGGTTCGAAGGTTGCCGAGTTTGCAGGTTGGATATCAGACACTGCCCTTACCTGCGCACTAAGGGTACATGTTAGACGGTCTGCCCTCGAAAATATTCAGTCATTTAAGGATAGGTTCGTGGATACATATTTTTGGAGCCGGAAGTCTGCGAGCTACGTAGGTGTTCGCACTGCATAGAAGATATATTGCAAAATCCTGAATATTGGGATGAGCATTTATGGCCTAATAACTGCCATCGGTAACCTGGAAAAAAGCTCCAGTTCTCTTAAAATTATTCTAGCGCAAAATATTGGACAAAAATCTTCTTCGGTAATTGTCATACTCGAGGACAGTTGCTGTTATTTGTAAACATAAAGTTGCCGAAGTGAAAACCCCATAATCGTTCGTGCTAACTTCTGCGCACTGTTTGCCATTTCTGATTGAGATTTCTGATTGCTGCATTTTATTATTTTATTTCTATTGAATATTTCCTTAACATAAAACTTTCTGGTTAGATAACGGTTCCGGACAGAAGACGTCTCTCTTAAACACTGCTCTCTATCGCTTTTTGTATGACTTTTTTCTTTATCGGACAATTCTGGCACTTTTAGATTCGTCATCAGACTCGTTGTCTTCATCAGACAGCTCTTCTGAGGATGAAAAGAGCAAAAAGAAACGAAAGTCTAGACGAAGGCATGGTAAGTCCACCGATCGACTACAATTCATGACAGACTTCCTAAAACATGTTAGAAAACTGATTGTGTTGTTTTCTTTTGACATGCAGCCAAGAGGGACTCTTCGTCTTCGTCCTCATCTTCATCGTCTTCTTCTTCCTCCTCTTCTTCTTCTTCATCCTCGTCCTCTGATGAGGAAGTTTCAAAGAAGAAGAAAAAGGGAAAGCCAAAGAAAAAGCGCTCTGGAAAGTCCAAAAGTCAGTATTTTCTGCTAGATATATTTTTCTTTTCACAAACTTTACACAAGTACAATATAATGGCAGAGAAACAACAATTGCAGTATTTGCAACCTAGTAAATAAAGGAGTTACTTCTGAACAAAGAAGGGCATCCGTTAACATAACGGTTAATTTCGTTTTTGTCCAATCCGTTGAACACGGAAGTGAAAAAATTTTTTACAAAATTACACCATTCTCCTTGTAAAATTGTTCATTAAATCTTCCTTAAAAACAACAAGATGACCTTGTAGGCGTTTCCGATGTATACTCAATGTAAAACATTCCTCATCTCCAAAGACTGCATTCTTCAATTATTGTGTTCAAAAGTCTAGTCAATTTCGCTCGCTTATTTGCAATTACTCTGCGTTAAGCTTCTGCTCGTAACATTTTATTTCAACTACTAGAACCGGGGACAAAGAAATCAAAAGCCCCTCAATTTCGAGGTGAGTTTATTTATTTTAGTAGGGGTTTTAATTCCATGACATTCTATAAGCAAATAAATCATCAGCACTAGACGCACGCAATTATGAACATTATTTTAAACTTTTCTCTGGAGTAAAATTGGATAATATGTATTTAACAAGAGCAAGGAATGATTATCCACATTATCTCAAGCCTGAGGATATTACTGCGTTTGCTGAGTATTCAGGTCTTCTGAAAATCAAATCAGCAGGCGTGCAGAGACCACAGATTTTTGCAGTTTATGAATACGACTACCGGACATTGTCGAGATAGTGCATTATATTCCTCACCCCTCCTTAGCATCGGAACCTAGATAAAACATTTAACTTTGACTGAACGACTAACTCTTATATCTGCTGTCCGCGGTTAATATCATACAATTTTTCTCAGTGCATTCCTTTATCTTTTACATTTTTTGAATGCTAATGGTGCAGTATTTTGGTTTTATGCTTGAAATTTATTTTCTTTCTCCTTAGGCGTACCAAAGGAGATTGTCATAACATTCTCGGATTAAGGTTCGTGCAGATATTTTGTTTTGTTTAAATGAGCTAAAGCCAAACGGTTCGTATCTGAAGCAACGCAGTCTACACTTTTTAAGAAGAACAGTGACTTCAAAATCAAACTACTTCCGTCCTTTGATGATAACGTCAGAAAAATGGCTCGGGACTTACCAGGTCGCAAGGTAACTAGATAGCTGATAGGGAGATTGGGACAGGAAGTCTTTCAAAATTCATCCTAATCCTTCCAGTTTGTCGATCTATTTCGGGTGAAATTAACCGGCCTGTGTGAAGTGGACAACTCACAGCCGACATTCGAAATCCTTGCTTAAATCAAGGACATCAAGGACGTTTGAGTTCAGCACCAACCGTCAAATAACATTCTGGCATCACTTTGAAGGTGCTTATTACGCGCCGCATCGCTTGATAAGTGATACCTAAGACCCATGACAAATCTGAATAACCGTTCTTTACTCTTCCTGTTGAGAATCAGACAAACCACAACAGTAAACTCTAAAGGCATGATAGTTGAAATAAAATAGAATCGGTCATTGAAGTGCACTCTGGCATTTTAATAACAACTGGCCTAACCACCGTTGACTTCGGTGGGTACTGCTTAAAATCACCGTACACATGGCTTGACCTTTAAACCGCGACTGAGACACCTATCTGACTATACGGCATCAGGGCAATAATGGATGAGTCAAGCAGACGAAGGGGCAATAGAACAGGATGTTTTGGCATTGACTTAACTTCCTACTATCTAGGCAAGATCATGCTTGTTACTGAAAGTAGTATCGGCGACGAGCAACGACAGCGGGACTGCCAGTCCTCGTATTCTTCATTGTTGACATAACCCCCTGTTTTATTTACGTTTTTTTCTCCAGAGCTATCGATCCACTAAACGTTATTCGAGGAAGCTGGCTGGCCGAGCTTTTCCCCTGACAGAATAATCGCTCAAACTGATAGTAAAACAGTGCTGAAAATGTGAACTTTACAAAAATGGACACTTCTCCCCAACAACTTTTGCTTGTGCCTTTCGAATAGGTTTATAACACTAAATAAACTGAACTGTGTGAACTGTTCCACCATTTTTATGCATTGGATTTCACTAGTTGTGAATATTCCCCAGGGCTTAATGATATGTCATCTTAAACCAAAGACAACAACGGAACTGCGACAAGGTTCATATAAGACGTTTGCCTTACCACAATTGCCCGAAATACAAGTGAGGAGTGCGCATGGGGCAAATACACTCGATAAGCTCGTACTTCACATAGTAAAAATTACTATGATAATTGCGGAAATGCACATCGGATCCTAACATTTAACAATTCTGGATCTGAAGCAGCATTATTATGACTTACTTGAAATAGCAGAGTTGACTACCGATCAGCTTTTCATTACCTAAGCAAATTTATGCAGCATTTAAAAAAGCACTCAAACTAACGGGTTTTGAATTTAATCCAGTCCCTCAAAAATAATACGATTAGGAGGACGTCTGTGTTTCAGGTTCGTTTAGGGCAAATTTGCAAACTTCGATTCATTTTCGTAGGCAACCATGCTTTGCATAATGCGACTCGGCAGTCAACATGCCCAATGTATGTCTGCAAACCATAATTATTCGCTCTAATACTCCGCGTAAATGATCCAGGAGTCTAGTTTACTGTCAAAATCTCATCTTTTTTGAAATATACGTTCGCTTGGTATCTGCGGCTATATTATAAAGGCGAGCTTCTAAAAAACCAAAGTGGAAGACGATTACGTGTGCTTTAAAAGTTTTCTATGCTTTGACACTTCCACTGATTTTAATTTGAAGACTCGAGTTCGTTACTGCGCTTTTCAGCAAAAGTTAACTTCCCTCTGTTAAAAGCGGATGTTGATATCTGGATTTTAAGCGTTTCTTGTCTACCTTAGGCTTAAGAAGCTAGGACTTGGAGAACAAACAACGAGGCATAACTGGTCGGCTCTGCATGGAGCCTTTACGCATAAAAATACTAACTGTCGGTACTCAGTAACTACCCTATTATCTTGAGACAGCTTTCTCATACAACTAAAATGGACTTAAAACGCATTTAATAATGCTCGAAAACACCATTTTAACCACCAATCTGGCTTATAAGTACCTAGATGTCAAAATTAATTCTCGTGTATTCAAGTGAGTCACGTTACTCGTAGCTGGCCAGGACATGGAGGATAGCATACACCGAGTAATTGAAGCGCTGGGAAAAAACGTCTGGCTAAGGCCAAGTTGAAGAGAGTTATTAGACCCATCGCCACGCTCATGCAGGCGAAGCGGTAGAAGAAGAATTCGGTCACCATAACTGTACGATAGAGACAGAAGGAAACAAAGAATATGAGATGGTAATAAAATATGTAAAGAGGATGAGTTACGACATAGAGATGACCTGTCTGGATTGAGAAGTGGCACCAGCATGTGTACAATACAACCGACGAGGCACGCAGCATTGTAAGCAACTTCATGGGTCCTAGAAGGTGCGGATGCGGAGCGAGAAGCGAGAGTTGCGGCGTTACGGGATGGAAGTCGGCAATAGGTAGTAAAAGGCGTGGGCTATTTTCACCGACACGCAGTTAGACCATCACCATCCCAGATTTGTGCTGAAAGTGTTCATTTCATCCAAACAACGCAATAAAGTGTGTGGGACCTTACAACTCTTCGTTGAGAAATTTCCTCTTAGGTGCGTACACGTAATTTCATAAATACAAACAAAAATTTGGATCTGGTAGTCAAAGTCCTTATTTACCCCTCACTCTCAGCATACAGAAATAACTTAACACGACCTACATCGACGAGGCAAACTGTTTTTGAGCAGAATGATAACTACAGCGTTCACTGTCGATTAAGATGTTATTTAGGGGTCATTGCTTTGAGGAAGCGTAAAAATCGGAGTTAGTTAAGTGGAATATTCGCAGATACAGAATTTCGGCAAAATCTATGGGAACCCGACACTAGTACTGGTGCCACCGCATGACAAGTCCGTTGTCTGTCTGGCGGTTAACTTCGGATCAGGAAACGAAATTCATAAAAAAAACCTGTCCTACTGCGCTTAAAAGCGGTTATTACTTCATATTTAACGGATATTTAATTTCGTAATCGGTTTCCGGAAGGACAGTGCTGAAGTATTGTTTTAGCGATCAATTTCGTGTGATGAAGGGGCGAGGCGTCTAATGGACTTGCGGTTTGCACTTAGCTGCTGAATGATATTACTCGTATTCAAAGCAGTAAGAACGGGAGTCTGTAGTCAAACAGTACCCTTTACAGCAGTCGAATGCGTGTCGAGTTCGCCTCGGGTTCGACTCCTGGACCAATCAAATTGGTATCGAGGTCGAAATGGCCACGAGTTTAGTTTCGTATCGAACTAGATTAACCAGACACAACACGCGCATTTTCCTCACGGCAACCTGTCATAATTCCAAGGCGCATCTACGGTCAGGCATACACCAACCTTGCAAGAATTTGTTATTCGAATTACGACCCATATTTGCTGTTCGCCAGGGGAAATAAAATTAGACTGCAAAAAGGATATTAATGCGTAAAACGATTTTATGTAGACGGGAATGACATAGCAACGAGGAACGGAATGTGAAATAATATTGCAAAACGGAGGATTTCGGAGCAGAATATTGCCAAAAAAACAGAAAAAAGGGCTTTGAATCTGTAGTACGAAAGACTAGTCAATCGCATTAACGGATTCTTTATAAAAAGGACACAACCATGTACAAAGTAGCTCTACGAAATGAGTGACTTCAGATAGTGTTCTGATTCATTAACATAATTTTATGGTTTTTTACCTAGTGATTAACTCACTAAGCAAATTAGCTGTTCGCGTTTGCATAAGTCTCTTTGACTGATGCATCTGTCTCTCGAAATCTACTTATCGAAATAAACAAAATGCGATTATGAGTTACGGATATACTGTATAATTTTAAATTCCTCTTTGGAAACGTCATCATTTCAGTTGTCTCTCTAAGTGAAAACCTTCGAGTTCTTAGTTTCACCAACCTATTCTCGCAGTCGGAACCACCGTTAACCAGACAAGCAACGGACTGAAATCGTTCCGTGTCCTTATCTTATTCCAGTTCATTTAATGGCTTTATGCGCCCTATCTTCAACTAAAAAGAGGTGTCATCACCACTGGTATCGCAAGCCAGTCTGTCATGCATGAGTTAGAGCAGTGTTGTCATAATGACAGCCTTGTAGACTTTTGGTTCAGTACTGCGATTGAGGACACAGCGGTTTCACACGGAGGCTTACAGCCACCTGGAAACTTGAATGAATTCAGAAATCCGATGAAAAACACCATCGACAGTTCTGATGTTGCATGTGGGTGTGCTGTCTAAATATACGCTTTTGTCGATTACTTTTTGGTAAGGTGTCATTTATTCTGATTGGGGAAGTCTTAATAACCAGTAATGGGCGACGACTAGTCATAACCATCGTTCTAAGCGAATTCATTGTAGTCAGAGGTGTAGAGGTCCATGTTCCTTTGCATGGCTGCTTCCGTCGGGTCAGTAAACATACATCTGTCCATAAGAGTGAGTTTATAGCATCACCGATAAAGACAAGGAGGACCGAAATGACCATCTCTGAGCTATTTGCCGTCGTCAGTCAGTCATACCCAACCTCGAGGTGTGGAACATCTGGGGCTCGATCCCGCGATGTGTTGGTTAGAAGTCCGACACCCGAACCACCTGGTCACGGGTTCGTTGTCCTGTCAGCTGGGATTGGAGGTGAGAGCCCCAAGACACAACGTGATGAGTGGGTTTCGTAGCATGACCGGTGAGAGCCCCTCTACCAGAAGGCCTTATCTACGATGGTTGATGAGAACGCAGTATTCTAAGCCAATTCGCGAAAAATGCAAGCCGTTTTCGCTTTAACTGTCGAGTCCACGGGTACCGATGCTCCATTCCCGTCAGCGTTACCTATCCTGACGCAGGCTTTAAAGTCCTCAAGGACAAGGAGCTTGTCTGCCGTCGGCACAGTCGATAGAAGTGCGTGTAGTTTTTGGCAGGAGTTTTTCCTCACCTCGTCAATTTGATCATTGGGGAGCGTACACACTGACGACGGGGACAAAATTGGCGCCCAAGGAGGAGGCACAGGGTCATAAGTTGATCTATGATGCACCGCAGCAGACAAACAGTCTTTTCACATCGTTCCAAATTATAAAGGCGGCGCCATCGTCGTGTCTCCCTGTATTTGGACGACATCGTAAGAAAAAGAAAAAGAATATGCAATCGAGGCCCATTTTATCTGGCCTACCCTATTCAGAGGATAGGGTCCGGTTGATAGCAGCAATATCCATTTTAGCGCGTCATTCTGCAGCAACTAATGTTGTTCTTCTTTCCGGTTGGTCGTACTGGGGGCTGTCTGAATGAGAACGCACATCCTACGTTGCCTGTGGGCGCAAAGTGACCCCTTTAGTCAGCAACAGTCACGGAGGCCTATAATGTCGGAAGTGGCCTCTGTGAAGGGTTCAGCCGAACATGTGCATCCAAGAGTGCGGTCAACAGACATCCGCTCATTTTGGCAAAAACAGTCAGCAGAAGTTAACCACGATCACAGACTGCCCTACTTGCTGTCTGAAATTAAGGGGTAGAAACTTGTGGATAGCAGGGGCCCTTGAATGCGAAAGGTGGATACTATCTGGATTGGTCAGGTTTCTCAATCATTATAGTGAGGAGCACCAAAGACACGCTTGAGTGGGCCGAGAACGACGCCAGTTTGCTAAATACAGACAAACATCTCAGCTTGCTGCTTCTCGTGTTCTCCAGCGACATTGTCGAAGAAAATGAGATTGTCGTATTGGGAGTGAACAAAGAGTTTGTCGTGCGGTACATCGATAAAGGACGTGTGAAAGACATGAAGGTCATTGCAGCCTCGAAACGCCTGTGTGCCTGTGTCTAACCGCATCGTTCCGACCTGGCAATGGCGGTAGTATTAGCTGAATGAGGTAATGATGATGGTAGTCTTTACATTGAATTTGGATAACAGGTAATTTTACGGTAGATTTGCAACGCATGTCTTACACTAATTGAAAAACCTCTGACTTGTCAGTAAAGAGCTATCTGACTTTCGGATCCCGGGAAAATTTAGGAGCAAATCTGCGGTCATAAACGGGAATTTTTGACAAGAGTACAGAGAGGTCTCGCGAGGTCAATTCGTTTTCATGTGATTGCGATTATATAAAAGACAAGGTTGCGTGAATCAACACTTGTTCGCCTTCAAGCAAAGAATTTTACTCACTTGGTGACCGATTGTTGTCGACACTATTACCTCAAAACGGCACCAAATTGATAGTGACAAGGCAATGAACCGCATCAATACAAAAAATCTAATTCAGTGGATTCGACCACCAACACTTGCGGAAGCTGTTATGAATCCCAAATATGAGTGATGCTTTGCTTAAATAAGGGGTAATTTTACTAAATGTTTGCATTTTAGGATAGCATGTCCTAAATTGCAATGGAGACAAAATCGGATTACATTTTAGTGTGCGTACTAGGTGAAAAAAGACATCATGGTGACTGCTACGTTAAGGGAGACCAAAATATTTTAAATCTGTCAAGATCTTTGAGTCCACAACGTGCTTTGTAAGTCAACATTCAGTATTTCGTGGTTTCAAGTCTTTCAGGAAAAACATGCTGGGTTAATTAAATTTTCCTACACTCATAAACAGGTAGGAGGTTATTTAAATACCAGCAGAAGTTAGGTCGCTAACTATAAAACTTCATAAATAGATTTAGTCGATTTGCCTGTTTGGAGACAATCAGAACATAATGTTTTTAAAGAATAAAACTTTGAGAATTTTATGTACCCAACTTCTTAATATCTGATAGCGTCAATGCTTTTTGAGGCGGATGATCGTCGCCAACATCCATAACAGAAAACGCCTGTCAAGAAAGGATAAGGCGTCGTTTTCTGCATCATTTCTCTAGAGTTCTAGCATGTTGTCGCAATCTGTTTGTTTTTTGGAAGGCAAAATGTACGTCATCAGTAGGCGTAAACAGTCTTAGATTTTAAAATAAATCTGGTACATTATTGACAGAAGCCAGAACAGGAGCCGGTCAAGCACAATATTTTGGATAATTCCTCTCCCCTCACATGTGGGGTTAGAGAAGACACCGTGCATCTCAGCACTCGCTGTACTATAAATCATACCGGAAGGTACAAAATGCATCATAACGATAATGGTCATATTGACCAACCCGATGGACATCGTCAATGTTAAATTTGAGGATCCTCACGAATAAACCTCTAAACAAATAAGAAAACTTACATAATCGGCAATTTATGTTTATAATAAGAAATACTAATGAATTGTACTCCTGCTTACAGGCATTGTCAAATATTAGAAGTAGGCAGTGGGAAAACCATAAAAATCCTCGGAATAATTTGCTAGAAAGGCATAACTTGAATGCGAACTGTGAGTTTTACGTGAAAATCTGTCGCTTTGTCGAAAAACTTGTGCTTGTAGGACGAAACCACTCTGCTAATGAGAGTTTGTGAGGGTTCAACATCTGCCTCATCCAACCATAATTCGTTAACCGGAAGAAGCTATGTGTATCGCCAAATCTCTGAAGATGCGAACATAGTAGTTTTCAGTTGATTGCAGAAACTATTGCCAAGGTGGCGAAATAGGAGAACGCTGATCGATCATCAACAGTTTGCATAGGACCGACATGAGAAGGGCGAAAAATACCGTAAAGATCGTCGCTTTAGGGGAACGTATCAGCGGATTTCACAGCTCATTAAAACAACGAGGCGTCGATAAAATCAAGTACGAAAATTTGGCCGGGCAAAGAAAACACGCAAGATGTACCAAAGGGAGCATTCTCAAAGTTCAGAGGCTGGGTTTTCCGGGATTTAACGGACAATAATGATGTTATACCTTCGAGGCAAGATGCTTTCGTATTTTCACCGTAAACGACGATAGGTTAGATGACGACCCAATTTTGAGTGGAAAATGTTTCTAAAGAATAGCATATGTGGAGGCAGAAAGCGAAGGCTTGTAAGAAAGGTAAAGGGACCATAACGTGACCATTAAGGGATTATGAGCAACATACGGTTAATAGTCTGGAGGGCAAAGAATGAAGAATAAAAGCTGAAATTAATGTGAAATCGGAAGCAAAGACAGACTTCGAGTCGTCTAACTCACGTTAACCGACATCTCTTGATATGAGGAATATTGAATTCATTTGAATAGAAGAGAGGTTGAGTAGAAACTGTTTGAAAACTTTTGACACAACTACGATCTCAGATAAACATTAGACTGGAAGTGGTAGTCATTAAAAAGGAAACTAATGAGATTAAGGAGGTCTAACTATAAAGTTTTGCAAGATGTCTTAGGTAAAAAAGGACCCTGTTGGAAGGGCTCAGAAGTTGCTTAGCTGAGCGGAAACCATGAATTTAATTGTGAATGGACTCTTCAAGACATTTAACTAGATGTATGTTTTTGCATACTTCGATTGAAATTAACGTCGGATCAAGTTCTCAACCTAAAGCCTGGAGGAATACCAGATGTATGCTATGTTTCAATGAAGAACCTGCCAAAATTAACAGGAAATAAATAACTAATAAACTAGGGGAAGTCCAAATGCTTCAAGATAGTTGAGCTTGGAATATCGTACGTTCCTGAGGAAAGCGAGTTTTAAAAGACCTATATGTTTTTGAATTAAGTTTGAGGTCACAGCACTGGTACTGAAAACATTATCTGGACATGGACGAAGAAAGGGAACTAGTTCGGCCTCAGTGATAGGGGGTTTGGCAAAGGAGGCGCTTGAGAATTTGGTCTTATATGTGTCATGAATAGGGAAACATTTGTCATAATTAAGCGACGAGAAATCTGTAACCGTGGGTAAAGTAGGTCCGACGCCAAATTACTTGACCAACGGCTTTCGTATACCGATCACAAATTGTTTTCGTTTTCTGTCGCATGCATGACGCATCTTTAAGGTCAATTTACAAATATTACTGATTTTTAGGTGGACAGATATAGAAATAGGAGACATTTCTTGCAGCAGCGGTTTCAAATTATTTACTGTATTAGAAATACAGGAAGACATTTGGAGCCAGATGTGTTAAACTTGAGTCTTTTATGAGGTGCAAATGCTAGGACGTTCTCCGAAACAACGGACATAAAATCCCAAAGAACTGCTGCATCCTAACTGGAATGTACTCCATGCTAATCCGCTGACCAAAGAATGCTGTTATTGTCCAAAAGATCGAATTCTAGGTGGGTTTGAACGGTGTTTCTCGATTTTCGAAAAAAATGCGATCAGTGCAAATTCACGGGTAGACTCTGAAGCCAATTTCGGGATTTTGTAATGCCGTTCTGTCGGTACGACGGAAACTTACTTTCCTTTGCGGCAAGAGAATAATAGGAACAAGGTGGGGATTTCCAGAGGAGAAAATAATGCTAAAAACTCACGGAAGGTGGATCCAATATAATGAAGGAAACCGCCCATATCCCTATTTATTCGGTCTTGACGGTATATATCCCGGAAGGAAGAGTCAGATAGATGATTCGTCCAAGATTCGGCCAAAATATTCATATTGACTTACTGTCCGAACCTGGAAAGCTTGATTCTGATCTATTTACTCCAAGTGAGCAATCAGTTTCGGGGGAAGGTAAAACGCCGCAATCTCTACGCAAGCGTATATATTAAAAAGCCTGTAGCGGCACAGCAGAGAGAATATGTGCAGCATGCGAGCTACAATCGTCAGGCCAAATTCCATGTTTGAAGGGAGAAGACAAAGGGGACCAGAATAAGGCGTTTATTGTGCACAGAACCCGGAGTTGTCCTCTCAGGCGACAGTGACCACTGACGAAGCCAGGGCCGGTGTTGACTGCGTCCAGTCAGGTCTGAGAGTCCCTGAAATAATGGTGGCAGCCGCTTTTGTAGGCTCGCGGCCAAGTTGAAGTGGTGGCCAGTCAGCGTGTGTTGCATTTGCCGAGGGGTGGAGTGCCAGTGGCTTGTTCCGCTGGTTGCAGGGGTGGCGCGTTCAAGTGGCCGCATGGGCAGCTGCGACTGCGCGGACGCATGTATGCCCGAGCTGTTGGTTGTGTGACTTCAGGTCAACTCGTCTGGGACGGCTCGCTGCAAGGGATGAATGACCTTGAGGCAGCGAGGTCTGGAACAATGACGCCAGACCGTTCATGATGTCTGGCTGTTAAAAGCCCAAGGGGAACGTTGAGGAACCAACTGATGAACCAGATCTGCTGCAGCGGTGTCTTTCAGCAGCAGAATATCGGCGGAACACGTGTCTGAGCTTTTGGCTATTACCTGCGTTTTTGTGTATGATGTATCATGCAACCTACGTAGACAATATTTGACTTCATCTGGAACCAAGGTGAGCCATTTAATTTATGACAGAATGATATTCAGCAATACAACACCTATTGTTTTCTGATAAGTGGTGCAGTGGCCGATGCCATTTAAGGAAATAACATTTCGAGTTGGAAAATCGGACTGTTAACCAATATTACTTGAGGAATATTCACTTACGGTACCCGAATTACTGCTATGCGGATAATCCTCAATGACTGGCGAATAGGATTACCTAACAGTTTCGAAGACAAACATTTCGCATATTCAAATTTCACGAGATTTCAAACAGATATAAGCTTGTTGGTAGCTAATTTGGAAAGGATGGGGCCAAAAGGAAGATAGAACTGGTGAAGTGAGCAGACAGCTGTAAGAAGTAAGTGATAGGAAGCCTGGACTGCCGTGGAGGTTAAAAGATTTGGGGCGATCCGCGCAAGAACCATTGGTCGGATAAATGAAAGGTCTTCGGTTGGTTTCCAATGTGCCGAAAAAAGGAATGTCTTTACGTCTACGTGGACCTTCGGGGTTGTTAGAGGATTATGGTTGCAAAAGGTATGTTAGTCGTAAGAAGTAGAAGTAGAAGAGAGCGAAACTGTTGAGCCACTACCCATTCTGGAAGACGAAGGCATTGAATGAATAATAGGATGATCAACATGACCAAAAGCCGAGGTGAAAGTGAAATAAAGTCGCCTTAAATTGTAAAACACAATCAAAACAAGAGCTGGCGGGTGTCGCGCAGTCCTCTCTCATTAAAGGCACACAATGGTTATTATTTGTTGAGTGGCACTAGGAAATGTTCTACTTTTAAAGGTACAGTTAAATATATTGCACAAGAGGGCCGGTCACCTGGCACGTTGAACCAAGAGTTCAAGGGAACAATGCGTTTCTTTTTGGGAAGAGGGAGCCAAATCATACAATGGTTGGCTGATCATGCAAAATGCTGTCGGATGTTCTGTCCGGGTTTACAAATAATTGTATCACATCGAGGACGCCGATGCTTGCAAAAAGTTTTAGGATTTAGAGTAGAAAATAATGAATAGGGAGGTTGAGCACCATTGCAAACAAGCTGAGTTTGCAGATGAAACCACCAGATGGGATACTTGAGCGTAATTCAGCCAAGGTAACGTGATGGATCAGACAAAAGTGCTAGCTCGGCATACAGAGCTACGCGAGGTCGCCTCCAGTCTTGCGCCGTCGGTCGATGATGGGCCTACGTGCCGTATATCTGTCCTTTGTTCAGCTGCTGCTGCTACCTCTGACGATGGACTCCTGTACGTGTCTGAAAGCTCAGGACAATAAACACAGTGTTCTGGTGCTCGACGCTTCTTCTTCTTCATTCATAAACACTTGCGTTAGGATTCCATTGGGAATGTGACTGTGGATAGTCAGTGGCAAAACATGTTGGTGCACTGTCTCAGTTAAAGTCGGAACGCAATTTCTGGACTGCGCTATTGGCATAATGAACTAAGTCGCTTTGCTTTTTGGCCTGGGGCTAAATAGAATCATATTATTTTTGATAGGAAGTGTGTGGTCCTGGATGTAAAGTTTTCTATAAGAAAAACTGGACTTCCTTAACGTTCAAACGGTAGAAACTACTCCCGGACCGGTAGTAGAAGTAAGCACCTGCTTTAGTCTGCTTGAGATTATTGATGAAGTGAATGAGAGCGTGAAGATAAATAGTCTATAGCTAAATTTAAAATTCTCGGAATTACGGCAAATGAGTTCCCTACAAGGTCAAATAACTTATACGATGGAAAATCCTCAGTGTTCAATATTACTCGTTTAACAAGACAAATGATACTATCTCTTCGGTACGGATCGTCGAGGTCTTCATCTTCTCCTACATGGGTGTGAGATTGAAGGAAACATTTAAATGACTCGTTCTCTGCAATAATGAATAGGGGCCCTATGAGGGAAGATAATGAATCGGAACACTGCTTACAAAGCTTGGATTTACGTTGTATTTGCTCCTCGGCTTCGCAGATGCTTAGTCCAAGGAGCTAACAAATGTGTTCTCTGCCACTATCGAATGCTGTTCTTAAGTATCTACATAGTACTTCAACTAAGAATTCGAGGGCATCCGTTCTGTGGCAGTTAGCACAAGCAAATGTTCAGAGGCCGGATATCGACCAAAGGGATATTTGAAATTTTCTAACTGTTTATCGATATGAATGGGGAGCTTAAGAGCGAAAGCCTCATTCCCATAATAAACTGACTTAACTCTTGTAGTGTATACGACTATTAAAACTACAAAGACACAACATATTCAGGAAAAACTTGGAGTTAAGGAGGGGGGAGCTATGCGTTTCTTATAAAAAAAAAACGAAAGTAAAATGTATGGACAGAAAGACCAAGGTACATAGTTGTACAGACTCAGGAAAAATGAGGCCTCACCCGTATCAGCCATTGTGGCGTACATTTTCTGAAGTTTCTAATCGACATTGGTTAGAAAGGCTTGCCGTTTAGGTGAACACATGTCTGGCGGGATAAGACCGAGGAACACAAACTGATCATGATAATTGACTAAAAAGGATCGAGGTAAAAAAAGCGCAACCAGTGAGGCGAAGACACCATGCTGTGAACGAACATAAAACTCGCGTTAATACAGACCGAAACCGATTGTGTGTGTTTCCGCATATTCAAACAACAGTACGGCAAACTTCAGGTTACGAGAAAATGCGAAGTTACGTGGGCCTTTACTTAAGAAGGTAGAGAGGCGCGCAGACAAACTCTGAATTTTTAGCCAAGATTTCTACACTAAGAGGTAGAGGAGAGGCTGCAAGTATTTGTCTTTTGGATAACCTCTCTTGGGCTATCTTAATCTTACAGACCAAACTATACATAACTTTACAGAAAATAAACGCAATGTTATTTTACGACAGTGAGTCCATAACAGTAAATACCATAGTACATCCGCCATAGTAAATAGACTTAAGCGGTGTGACACACTTAAATAATCTTAGGGGCAATAATTGTTTACACTAGTCAAATCTTTATGCCATCTAAAAAAATTGTACCGAAATAAAATATTGTCTCTCTTATGTTTTGACTATCGACTGAAGCGCCTTTGCCTTGACCTCCATCAACACAGTTAGCGAGATGCCACCAAAGTGAACTTGCCTAACCGAAGTCTAACTTAGCAAGTTGGCCGGACGCCTTAGAAAATGAGGCAGAAATTGAAGGTGTCGATTGAGGATCTGTTGTCGACCTAAAATTTAGAGCACCATCTGTTGGCCTCCTTCGATTGACAGCACCAAAAAGAGCATAATTTTTAACGAGGAATACCCCTCCCACATCTCCATGGGAACCATATAACTCGGCTGCAGTCGGTCTCACGCTGGGGCATATCCCTTGGTAGATAAAGAGCGGAAGCGTAAAGTACAACGGCGAACCCTCGAGTCTAAGTTAAGTTCAAATATGGACGTCGGCGACGTTACCGGCCAATCGGTGAGAGAAATCATTAATTCGCTGAGAAGGCCACGGGCGATTTTAACGCCGTTGCCCTCAGCTAATGTACATGAAGAGGTCCTAGATCCGGAAAATAGGCGTAAACGCTGGAGGTTTGAGGCCGATGACCTTTACAGTGAGACCAAACATGTTGGTATGCTTACAGATTGGTAAATCATCAGGGACGGAAATTGGGATAGTTTGGCGGCCGCAGGCAGGTAGCGCATAGGAAACTTCCTCGTTGATTGTCGAAAAACGAGTGTCCGCATACGAGAAAATTTCCCGCCATCGTCAGGCTTCCCTTCCGTCAATTGATAATAACGCTGACAAACGTGAGCCAAATTATTTCGAGGTATGCTGCTTTGTGCCTAAAGTTTATAGTACCTTAGGAGGTACTGAGTAGAAAAGACTGCACCTGTCTGGTAACAGTCGTCAAGTCGATCATGCATCAGTCACTTTGGTACCACTGTTTTAGTGTCTGGCTGTTAGTCGACGGCCTTGACGGCCAAGTTCACCCGTATGGATGCCGGTAGCACACAGTCAGCTCTCAGACTTTGCCCGAGGCGTTCGTTGCCCAGCCGAGCTGGATCGTAACAGCACCCACAAACGGGCGCCAGCTCACGCGCGTTGATCAGAAGGGCTCGTCACCCTAAATGTCTTGTGATTGGTCGCGTCGACCGAGCTTCCAAACCAACCAATCACACAGCCGGCAGGCACGTGACTCGGCCACTAGTCTTCTCGTGTTGATACGGACATGTCAAATTGACACTTACGCAGTGCACCCCAACGTCGAGATGCCGTAGTGACAAGTTGTTGTTTTAGCAGGCAGGATAATAGCCAATACAAGGCAACCTTTTCCCCGCAGAGCTTCCGTCTGCTGTTCACACAAGCAAAGTCACTATCAAAACGCTAAAGGTTACGCGATAGTCAGAAAATGTTCGCATACGTTTTTTTAGCACTTGTGCATAAGTTCCGTACAAAAATACCCAGACTATGAGTACGCGTCCTGAGTGCAGTTTGGTACAACTCTAGTGATGGGACTTCTTGCTGCTACCTTTAATGCACTTTCTTGAGAAGAGTTGAATGGTGGGCAAAATACACGCCTCCTACCAGTCTTTCCACTTCTTTTCTGAGACGAGACTGTGTAGCGGTTATGTAAGTGGTTGATATGCAACCAGTCAATTAGCCGCTTGGTTGGTAGAATCCACACTTGGCAGTTCTACACCCCTATTAGTGGTAGTTTTTGACTGCCCTCGTTTCAATTAATGTATCAGCGTACTGGCTAGCCACGAGAAGTATCCTTGTTTATTTTTCTACTCGATGTTGAAAAGCGATTCATATTTTGCAGAAACATTGGAAACAAGTTTGGGGACTCACAGTATCTTCAGGAACCGAAGATTTTGTCGCTTCGGTCCTTTATACTGCGGTTCTACACTAGCTCCGTTGTACTCTGTCAGTTTCCTCAAAGGTCGCATGTAGTCCAGTAAATTCGCAATTCGGTCTTAAAATGTGTTTAGATGGTGTGTTGAGGGCACACTCCCGTTGGCTCATTGTTGGTCGTCTACCAGTCGATCCACCATTTACTTACAGTAGATGTGCTAACTCATGAAATATCAACCAAAATTTTGAAATGCGTTCTCGGTTCGAAAAGATAAACTAAGTAGTGTTGTAAAACTAATCATGAGGCAGCTTAAATCTATAATGATCCAGTTACCTCAGGGTGTCAGCTTTTGAAAGAACTTATTTTCGGCTACATGCATGATCTATACTCTGCAAAAAATGACCACCTAAGTAGCATGCAATTTTCTCCTTGATTTTCGATGCCCTTGAAAATTCAATCATATTTTACGGAAAAAATGCTTAAAAATATTCATTTTTTTAATTATTCAGTAGAAAATCACGCCGTTCATGAAACGTCATGTATCTGCATTTACGAATGTGGATTGTGAAGTTAAGAATATTGCTCGAATCCACTGCTTAATTTTATGAACCTCATATGGTCTCCTCTTAACACCGTAGTGAAATGCATGGTTTTCCGTACACGGAAAATATACAGCTTGTAGTTTTGAAACCCTGAATGCAGGTGTAAGAGCAGGTCGGGTTCAAGATTATTCGGGAATTAGAAAAGTTTTTTAAAACCGCATTATACCCTTCCTTTGAGTATGAAATTGGAAGAAGACGTGAGTTTCAACCGAATATGTAAAAGAATGAATATTTTTATGCATGTTTTCCGTGAAATATAATTGAATTTTCAAGTAAATCAAAAATCAATGAGAAAATTGCATGCTACTTAGGTAGTCATTTTTTGCAGAGTATAGATCTTGCATGCAGCCGAAAATAAGTTCTTTCGAAAGCCGACACACAGGGGTAACTGGATCACTATAGATTTATGCTGAATCATGATTAGTTTTACAACACTACTTAATTTTTCTTTTCGAAACGAGAACGCATTTCGAAATTCTGGTTGATATTTCATGAGTTAGCACATCTACTGTATCTTGTGTGTCAGATGAGTGTCAGCTCCCTGAATGTGACAAACTTTCGTCAGATTTAGGACTGTTTTCACTTTATAATTTGGAGGGTGTTTAGTTTGAAACTCAGCTACGGACTCAGAATCTCATGTGGAGCCTCATTTTCATCGTAAAAGCTTCACAAGTCACATTCATCATATACCTCTTAGGCTATTTGTTCTCAAGTAAAATAATGTGGACTCCTGTTGGAACTGTTTTTGCAGCTTACTCATATTCATATTTCCGTGCAGACTTGCTTCGTTGACGACACCAATGAAGGGCGTTTAACATAAAGTGGATCACTGCGATAAGCGAAAATCGGCTACTGTACATGCTTACATATTTGCCGCAGAATATTTGTAGATACTGTTTCATTTGAGTTGAAATTACCCCACAGATAGTCATGAGGAGGATCGTTATTTTTTGAAGTGGATGACCTGGTTGTTCGAAGTTCTCATGATCGTTTTTCTTGTCATGAAACGGCTCACAAATGACAAACGTCTGGAACATTGGTAAAATTTTCGAATAAAATAGAGTTGCGCATTTATCTGTTAACTTTCTTCCTCAGGTCTGGGTACCTACTGCATCAGCCATACATACGCTAATGGATGGAATATCGCATTTGGGCTTAGGAATGAGTTCGTAAGGCTTAACTTGCGAGATATTAATGTGTTCGTCCCATATATTCATATGGGAATGCCTGACTGTGATGTACTTAAAAGGTGATTAAGGTGTATTATGTAAGGAGTTGTAAATCTCATCCATGTTTATAATCTTTCGTTGAGATCTTTCTATACTGCATTGGCTTTTGACTGCCGTGTATGAAGCAAGTCAAATGCGGTCTCGCAAACGTGGCAAAACTCTTGGATAGGAGGTCCTCTTTGAATTAGGACAACGGCTATCTTGAATCATAACACCCCCTTATCTTCGGAAAAGGGACATTACCTTTTTGCCGCCCTCTGCCAGTAAGCTGACGACTTAAACAGTTCTTTATTGGCACACTGAGAGGGTTTCGAGCTATTGCGTCTTTAAAAGTTTTCCCATTGCGAAAATAGCTGTTTTCTATCGGCGGGTCTGACTGAGTTGTCTAGACGAAGTATGATACAAGTATGAACGTTAAACCGCACAGTCTTCAGGTGATTCAGGATGGTCTGCTATTTGTCTTTGTTGGAAGTGCGTCGAATGGCGCTCCCGATCTGCCTACACTCAGCAAACACGACGGTTTTGCAGTTCAGACGTGTTGATGAAGCATGCGCTTACGATAGAAATAACATGAACCCTAGTCTGGAACTCCGAAGAACGCTGATCTCGACTGTATCGTCGAGTCATGAGAAACGTTTTATCCACTTGAGAAAGTCTCCTCTGGTCCCGCTTGTCTCACGTTTGTAGAGGAGTCATTCGTGTGAAGCAGTATCAAACGCCTTCTCAAAGTCAATAGAAGCGGTGTGGACCGCTCGAATATCATCAGAAATTCCGATCCAGCTCTAAAGAGATTGCAACAGGTTGGTTGGGCAGAATCTTCCTTTCTGAAAACCCCTTCAGAGGTTTGACAGCAAATTCACGGAGAGAAGCACAAAGAACGAATTCGTGAAACAGTCAGATTTGGTTATGTAGCCCTGCCTAAAGTAAGCACACCCCAGCCACCTGTAATACGATACCGGTGGTAATAGAGGATTTTACAGGTGGGGCCGGAGAACGCACAGGCGACGAAGTCAAGTAGTTGTTTGCAAATGAAAAGCCATTGGCAATTCGCGGTTGTACTTTGAGTGGTTGAGAAATAGTTGTCCTAACCCCCGACTCTGACCCATAACCCTAACCCCAACCATAACCCCTAAGCCTAACCAATAACACTAGCCCCAAACCTAATAGCATTGTGTCCGCCATGTGGGATTACACAGCCTCATCTTACCGATTTTCCTGCTGTAAGATGTGAGAAGAGCACGTTGTCTATGCCTCTAATCGACAAATTACCGGGAATGGAGGAAAGAGCCTAGTGTTTACCTTTGACCCCATGATGCACTTCAGCCGCGATTTTATGCTGTTTTCTACATATATTGGCACGCAAACCAAGCCATTTAATGCGAAAAACTATCTTCCCACGGCCTAAGTATAAGTTTCCTGTCACAACAAATTGCATTAAATTTTATCGCCATGCTCCTCATGAACGTGCACACAAAGTTTGAATTTGTAACCTGATTTCTCGTATTTCGACTGGCTGGAGACGATCTATGTGAAAATACGGCAGTTGATAAAATCTTTCGAATTAATTTAGTCCTTTTCCAGACTGTTCGTCGGTGATAACTGCGTGGACTTCAAATTCTATACCAAAAACCAACTGGAGAGAATTCTATGTTGACTGAGCAGTGCTGCTTAGATTTCGTACTGTTCTTTTCGTTAAGTTGGTTGTCCCATAAAGGAGTACCAACTACAACCGGCGCCCTGATAATCCCTATTCCTGTCCATTGTCACTACTGCTGGATCTATAGTGATAGTGCGCCATCACGCTCGAAAACGAACAGTGAAACCAGATCGCTAACATCGGCTGAGGTTTCTGGCCTTGAGAAGGTTCCGTCAGTTAATTTGTGCCTAAAGTGTCTGATACTGGGTCGAAATTTACGTTAACAATTGACAAAGCCTAAGTAATGCCACACTGCTTTTGGTGGAATTTAGATGCTTCTGTCTTTCTTTACTTTTGGATCGTTCCATATTGACTCAACTGTGAAAAATGTGGCTCCTCGGTGGGATTCGAGTCCACGACAGCAGAGGAAAGTCTTTAGTACAGCCAACGCTCTAGCTAATTGATCTACGAGGCCCCACTGGAAGACGTGAGGTTAATCACATTTGGGTCATGTTACCCGCCCAGCCAAACTGTAACGCCTTAAATCCAAAAATGTGTCGTGTGTTCGAATGCCACCGAGGCTCCGATTCTTTTACTGTTGGGGCAATACGAATTATTCGAAATCTGCCAAAACACCTATGAGTTTAGCTTGTTTGTCAGATTTCCTGTTTAACAGATTTGGCTTTGAGGACACGGTTATGGGATGAAATAGTTGGAAATAATTGTTTACTACCATGATGCTTGATCAGCTTGTCTGAATTGTTGCTATTTGTGCGATCGGTTCGAAACTTCCCAAGAATTCAGTTCGAATCGTGAATGCTCGTTGGAAATAGGAAAAAAACGTTCACTATGTTGCTCTCGGTTTGCTTTTTCTCAGGGTTCTAATCTAACAGTATGTTCGTAATTTCTTGGATTTAACTGATCGAAATAAGGTTGTAAAATTAAATGATCCAACAAAATTGATCCTATTTAGTAAACATTCATGACCCCTGAATGGTCCCAGTGTCTTTTAACAACGCCGTTGTTGCGCATTTAAACCGTTCTGTGTGATCAAATAAAAGCCCAATAAAAGCTCTTGACCAAATAAAGATTCTTGTGGAGGGCAGAGATTACGAAGATGGAACTTTATTAAGATTCGAAGACAAAATATGACATACTGTATTGTGGTTTGTACGAATACTGCCAGTAAAGAAGGCTGACTACCAAAGGACATTTAATGATGCTTCCTTCATACTGTGGGCACAATAAGAACTGCAACTGTGCTATTTCTCATCATCCCTATAAGCAGCAGTCGTCGTAATCAGGTCGTGATCGCGCTTCGGACCATGGAAAAATGTGTTTTGTGGGTCAACGTACAGTCTACTTATGTTTCTTAAGGGAATCAAGCATGAGCCTTTGAGTAACCTATTTGCAACGTACAACTGGGTGCAGTGTACGGAGAAAGTACGTTAGTTGGCATAGTTCAAAACTCGAACCCGAGTCTCAAGGGATGAGTTATACCCCTCATCGCCCCGGCGCATTTCGGAACATAAATTTGTTAGGGTTTCTTTCGCAGCTTTCCATTGATGGTGCTATTACAATTTCTGCAGGGTGAGCAATTCATAATTTGACTATTCTGGAAGGGGTTGAGAAAGCCTACTAGCGTCTTGTTCTGTTGGTTGCACATCCTTCTGCTAGTGAACTGTTTCATTTAAGTGAACTCTTTTCATCTACCGGCAACCTAGGGGCGGTAAAGATCTCATTTTAACGATCGCGTCTTTTTTTCTTCTTCTGATATGGAGAACTTTCGCACATCCAGCCTTGCCTGCTGAAGGCGCAGTTTTAATGAGTAACCTCGGAGGTTGGTCGTGATGGTCGATGAAGGGCAGATGCAAGTCCAATCCCATCACAGTGCGGGATGATTGTAAGAGGTCCCGTGGATTTGTTTATAATTAAAGCAAAATAGAGTAAGTTTTGTTAGATTGATTGCATAGGCTAAAGAACTTTGATTCTAAATCATTGTGGCCGCCTTCTTGTTACCTCTTTTAATGTTATTTTCATCTTCGCACGCCCACGGTCTCCAGGCTTGCGTGAAATATTCCACGTGCGGCATCAGGAATGTTCCGAAAATCTTGGAGGAGAGGTAGTTATCAAAAATCTCAAGGGATCCATTGGTGACGTGATAGACGGCGAGTGCTCTTTTTGCCCCCCTCAAGAAATGGACGAACGGATTTAGGGAATTCGTCATCACGCCTTGGAAAGCTGTACTGTAGATAAAGGAGTTTACTTTCCCAGTGGATCTAGCTGGATTGCCCAGGTGAAATATGATAACTGATCGACGTTAAACGACAGAAGGCAGGGACTTAACTACTCCCCAAGCCGACTTACTCTGACCTGCAATCTATTTTTCTTGGCAGGACACAGGCTTGCGTTTCAAATTTTTATTTTGCATGCAAACATTATTGTTTCCAAGTCCAGATATCTCGTACAATCGTCCACGTATATAAGGCACGAAATGGGTCTCGGCATCGAATCTGCAGGGTCCTAATATCTACCACAGCACACTTTTTCTTGACCAATGAACACAACCCAGTGTCGATTCCCAATAAAGTTTTGATCCACTTGAGGAATCTGTCTCTGTTCCCTATTCTTCCCAGACTGTACATAATTTTCTGATGGACTCAGTATCGATGGCTTTTTATAAATAAATGGGCAACGGTATAGAAAAGGATTCCAACTAGCTGTCAGTGGACTGTAGATCTTGTCATCCGGGGTTTTATATTTGCATACCTTTGCAGACTGTTGCAGAAATTACACTGCCAACAGCGATTACTCCCCACGACCTCACATTTTATCTCAAAATCCGTTATTTTGTAAAAATTACTTTTTGTCTATTGCTTGATTACTACGCTCATTCTTGTTCTCGTACAATAGCGTAGGCTAAGACCTCCAGCAAAAATTCAGGCAATTTTTGTGTTTTATTTCATTTTGTCAGTTTAATCTCTAGCGTGCTGCCCCACCCATAAAATTCCCTTTACCATAAATCACGTATGGCACGATTCACAGTCTACTGACAGTTAAGTGGGGTTCTTATCTATACCGTTGTCAATAAATGAAAGTCGCGTGAACCGCTTGCCGATTCATGAGAGCTTGGGTCTGGCTCTAGACAGATTGCTGTAAATAGATCGTGCAGTACCTCTTTATCGAAAGGTGTACTGACAGTCCAATAGCCGGTTATGAACCTCCAGGAATTGTAGCAATTCGCTTTTCTAATTTCCCTCCATGACATTGTCGCGAATCCACCGGAAGCTTACGGGCCTGTGATGTCTCCGACGTCTGACTACGTCGCGGTCGACGCACTGGACCAGCCAGGGGGCTAGGTCGAGGCCCGGCAACAGTTACTGCGAATTCGCATCCACAGAAAGTGCTTATGTTTAGGGTGTAGCGGCACGCCCAGGTGTAAATCCACTCGACACCAACTGGCGTCCGATCCGCTCTCTTCTTTTTCTATTTGTGTAAAACCCTGATCAGCGTACTTTATGAATTAGAGGGGTGTGGTGGCATGCCTGGTTACGGTTATGTCTCTGTTAGCAATCGGCTTCCTCTCCAGCCTTTGGGCATCTTTGCTTTTTTATGGCACCTGACCCTGATGAGTGAGGAAGACAGAGTGTCGTAGATGCTGCACAAGTCATCATCCCTGACTGCACCCTGCCGTGCAGCATACGGTGGACTTTGTCGGTAACAAAGGCTGATTTGCCGTAACCGCTCATGTATGGGGAAGCTATATTCGTCAGCTTCCAAATGATAGGAAGAACTCTGAAAGGGCATTGTCAGAGGTGCAGAATGCTCAGTGATAAGTTTTCTGGGGAGCTTGGGTTGAATCGAGTCTGGTCCTGGAGATTTCGATTCTTATGGTGCCTTTAAATCTCTTGTGACAAAGTTATCTGTAAAGAGGAAACGACGGGTCCCCAGCGGTGAGGGGACCTTGTTTCGTTTGTGTAGATGACTTGTAAAAACTGTGAAAAGTATTCAATCTTTTCTCTGTTTTTAGCGTCGCCAACGGCATAGGTAGTCATTACTAAAAGAGCCAAACCCTTGCGCTTATTATAGCATATCTTTAGAACACCTGGGGATTCGGCAGCTTATTGTTGAATTTGCGACACTTTTTATTAATCATGATTCTTCGTTTCTCTCTGCTTTTTAAGGGTTGAAATGTCCGCCCGCCTTGTGACGTCGTATTTTCTTCACAGTTTCTGCTTCCTATTTACTTCTTTCTATAAATTGCTATTTAATTGTCCAGACCATTTGCCCTGCTTCACGCTTATCAGTGGGCAGAAGAGCATTCTTGAATAACTTCAAATATTCGCTGGCATAATCCGTGAACATTGAAGCGCAGTCGAGGTCGGATGAATTTGCCCCATCTGATTGAAGTCGCCTGACCAAATGCTCCGTCTTTGTTGGTCCAGAGTTTACAAAACGGAGAATAATTGCGGCATGGATACCTCACATGAGTGAACCATGAAAACGACTTCCCCGATTCTGTCTGATGTTTTTACGAAAAAATCTAATCCAGGCAGTTCGGCCTTTTTTATTTACATCGCCAGCTGAAAATACGACATGCTATGTGGAGAGTGTCTTCAAACCTTTGTGTAGAAGATGGTAGTCAATGGTTGAATCTGTTATCTTCCTTAAACGGTGCTCCAGTTAGTTCCTGATGCGTCAAAGTCGCCCACGATCCTGGCGCTAGGTCGTCTGGAGAATTTCTCCAACTGCTTCAGTATATGAGTATTGTTGACTTAGGCTGTCCTAGGTGAGCGGTAGACAATGTGGACATTGAGAAACAGCGAGCCAGTAACCTTACTGTTCTTCGGTATAGCTACCGTGCTCCACACGTACCTCTGGTCATTTCTGAACTAAGTATCCGCCTCTCTGACGAGTTTCCCTGTTCTTTCGGTATATTTGGCATCCAGACAATACTACTTCACTATCCCGAATACTGCCGGATATGGGAGTCTCGGTAACCACTATCACATCCGAAGAGATTTTGGTAGGGCAAATTATTAGTTCAACCCCCTTAGAGGCCAAGCTTTAGGTATATGCATACCAGCACCTGAATTTCGCCCCAGTCGTTAACATGCGTTCAGGGGTGCCAGGCAGACTCTACGTTAGCAACTAATATACTTCGGCTTTAAGGCAATTTGAGCCGTCCAAAGCTGTAATAACGGTGAATCCACAGTTTCCACAAAAGCCTTCCCGGGTCTAGCAAATGCCATGTGATGAGGACGACTGACTACGAGTAAACTTATCCTCCTTGTGCCTCATCCATGAGATCATCCCCATTTGCATGACTTCGACAACATTCGTGCTCCTTAGGTGTTTTGCGTTAATCCAAAATCCAAATGCAAACTCAGAGTACATTTTCCAGGACGGACCTTTTCAGGTTAGGTCTGGAAGTATATATCTGGCAGTTCTATTTTGTATCAAAGACACCCATCCCTACTACTCGCGATATATTAGGCGTCTTCCCTAAAACGGTTGATGCGCCGGGCCTACACAAGCGCTAGGTCGGAAATCAGCAGGCCTTCTCGGGAATGCGCACCTAGAACATATATCAAAGTTTGTGGTGTGGTGGCACGTGCAGTTGCGGGTTCACGCCGCGCCCATTGGGATCGAGGCAGTTGCCATTTTTGTTGTTGTCGAAAACCCTGGTCATGTGTTTGTTGTGAAGTGGTGGTGTGTGTGGTGGTGAGTGGTGGTGTTGTGTGGTTGTTCACCGAGGTGTGGTTTTCGTCGCGGCAGTCGCATGTGACCTCTCTCACCTCCGGTCTTCTTGACTTGGTTCTGATACCGGGCCCGAATGGGGAGGAGGATAAATTGCTGTAGATGCTGCGTAAGTCTACCATCACTATAAACTAACTCACACACAAGTCACGGTCCCTGCTGTCGTTCTGTTATGGAGCACCCAATGGATATCGTCGGCAACAGCAGTCGATCCTCGTGGCATATTAAGGGACGCTGAAGCGTTGGCATCTGCTTAGAAGCCGGAAGTGCTTTTATTCTCCTAATCTATGAGTTCTTATCTGATTATCATCGTACAGCAGACATGTTATCAAATACGTGTGATTTCTCGGCATAGCAGTTGTTCAATAGAAGACAGGCTAATTTCAGGATTGCAAGCCGATGCGTGCGGAGGCTGAACTTAGACCACTGATGCCAAATATCTACTTTTTCTGCCCCACCCTCAATAACCTCTGAAAAAAAATTGCTTAGTTGTTGTGCAGCTAATTTGCGTAACACGTTAACGACTCCATGTTTAGGTGTCAGGTCAGGTTCGTGAATTTTCATTTTGGCGTTAATTTGAATGACACCATGTGACATATTATTTCCTGTCAGTAAATCAGCCGCTTTCAAAAACCGATTTTTAACTTCACCGTTTATCCCCCTGACTCCCAAGGACGCTAAATTGGTCACAATCGTGACATTGGTGTTACTGATGGTGATTGCTAGTTTTTCGACTATCTGTTTATAGTTCTCAGATACACATTGCTCGTTTTCATCAGGGACATATTTCTTACTGCACTGAAATAAGTTCAAAACCTACGTATCCCTGCTCCTCCGATGAAGCTGGCCGTATGTAGTCGCTATCGAGCATTTGCTCATCTACCCACTTTTTGGAGACTTTCGTGCGATTGTGCTTCCTTCTAAGGTTTCCAACGGTCTCAGTTAACAGAGGTCACAAGACTTAAGACGACTGGGTTGAGTACACAGCCATAGTGCGTGAATTTACGTCCTTACATAAACTTGCCAGAATGAAATGTGACCTTTCGGGCTGTATCCTTTCTCCAAGATCTGATCCAACATATATCCCGGTGTCAAGGACTGTTGTTATAGGAACTTTGGTGGTACGGATGCATATATACACTTTTCGTTATCATTCTCTTAACCGTCGGGCAGCGAAACGGGAAGAATCTTCGAAGTAAGGTAAATTTTAACAGACGTTATCTGCATGAGGTTGAGCTGGACGACTCTATGGCAGTCAACGAACATAAGGGTCCTGGAAACTATGGTTCTAATTTTGCATCTTCTGAAGCAAAAAAAGTCCATTAAATTAGAATTTGATGAATATGTTTCTTTTGGGACCACAGGAAAAATTGTAGGCATCCGGACAATTCCAGAGTTCTGATCATTCGCAAGCAGCTCGAGGCGCTTCCTACTCTTTCGAAACTGACGAGTTGAGATCTTGTTAGTTCATTTTGACAAAGCGAAACTACTGTCGCTTAGGGATCCCATGCTTCTATATAGTCCTTTTTTCACAATAGGCTTTCTTAAGTGTGGGGCTTCGAGTTCGAGTTGAATACTCGACGTCAAAAGCTGCAAAGAGGTAGGGAAACAGGCGGCAGCTGCGAGCTAAAACTCAGCGCAGCAGTGGGTAGTACTTCAAAGGAAAGGATACTCGTAAGGAGCTACTTTAGAATGCACGGGATTTGCGAGTACAAATGTGTGAAAATTAACGCCTGTAGTTCATTTTCAACAGGTTTCTTCAAAAAGTCCTTGGCACATTCTGATAGAGGCGATGTATCATTATGATCATGAGCAAATTGTTAGCGATGTTTGGTAATGGTAATTAACATGCATGTGTTAGATAAAAGGGCGACGGTGGGTAAAGGGCGCCGTTTTACTGTCGAAAGACTGTGGATTGCGCTATACGGGAATGGTGATAATAGGAGTTTTACGAGTAGGGCAGAACGCCTGACAGTAAAAATGCAAAAAACAGAAATTTTTTAGAGTTCCGCAGAACATCCTGTCGTACGCTTTCATATCTCAACGGAAATGAGCGAATTAATTGAAAAACAAACAAAAGTAGATTTCAAAAAATATCTGAGTTTGAGTAACGGTTCGAGTTCATGGAAAGTGATTGTTGTTGGCAGTATAACATCTGCAACGGCCTGTAACTGGATGCCAACATGAAATCCCATATTACACGACCCACAGCCTACTGACAGTTTAGTGGGGTCCTTTATCCTGTCGTTACCGATAAAAGGAGGATGTTTCAAGTCCATTTGCTTCCCAAGCACTCAACTGTATTGCGATGGGATGAGCAAAATTGCCCTAAACAACTTTTTTCTGTTTCTCTGTTAAATGAAAGTACGGCATATAAGATTTTATCATCCTCTGCAGACCATCTGACTGATTACTGGCAAGAAGCGTACAATCAGCTGCCGTATAGTCAAATTTGGATTTACTCTCCCTTATGTCCCAAATATCTTGGACATCGTGAGAGTTATTGAGAAGATTTAAGTGAATAGAGAACACCGTATTCAGTGTAAGAATTATTAAGACCGTTAGACAGGCCTGCTTACTGAGTTTCCGCGCTGTTCCGGTCGGAGTGGTTTTTCAATCCTTGCCGAGGAGGAATATGACTGTCCGAGGGGATACCTGCACGGTGCATACCGCGCACTCGCTCTCTTTTTACTCCCTGTCCTTCTCCTAGCCCGCCATCAGGACCCGCCAGATGTCAGGATTTTAAAGTTTTTACGCTCTCACCTCCCTCCCCACCCCACCATCTATAACACAAGTGCCACCAGACGCAGTGGCGTGAGGGCCACGCGAGTTGGTGCGCGTCCCGGCTGGCCTTGCGACTCTGTTCAAGTCCTCTCTGGGGCAGACACGTAAGAAAGGGCAATCGGCAGATGGCAATTGTTGCTTACAATGCCTAGGAGGCTGGAACAGGTATTGTCTTCTTTCGTCAGTCAACGTACAAAAGCTCTCAATGCCTTAACATCTGAGGTTTGAACCTGCTCCAAGTTGACCGTCAAGGTGGAAGTTGCATCAGTTGAACTGAGGACTCGGACGTTGCCAGCTGAGTGCTTAAAGTTACTCTGAGAACGTTGTGCTCACCGGTATGGCTGCAAGATAAAGCGGGAGCGTCGCCCTCTGCCTCGGAGCCCCAGTCTGTAGGAGTCCTTGTAGGAGGACGCATGACGGGGTCACAGTAATCGAGGGAGGCGTTGGAAAACATTCTTTGGCGCAGGTAAATGCAAGCATAGGATGAGTGCTTGTGTATAAGATAGGGAGATTGAGCCTAGTGCACTGATTCAGACTTACAGCAGGTGGGCTAACTCATGAAATGTTGACCGAAATTCCGAAATGCGTATTGGTTTTGAAAATATTTATTAAGTAGGTTTGTAAAACTAATCAGTCCGTAGAATAATTTTTTAATGATCCACTTACCTCAGGGTTTCGGCTATCGAAGTAACTCCTTACCGGTTGCATGCAAAAGCTACACTCTGTAAAAACGCCTACTTAAGTAGCATGCATTTTTATCATTGATTTTCGATGTCATTAAAAATTATACTAAATTGCATAGAAAACATGCATAAAACTATGTATTCTTCTGCTTATTCAGGTAGGGAATTGCGTCTTCTTTCAACTTTATATTCGAACGCAGGTTATTATTTGGTTTTCTAAAAGTTTTCAATTCCAGAATAATTTTGAATCCTATCTGCCGCTAAACTTGTATTTGAGATTTGAAAACTACAGGCCGCGTATTTTCTCCTTACGGAAAACCATTAATTTCTCCACGGTATTATGAGAAGATCATATGAGGTTCAAAAAATGTAGCAGTGAGAATTAGGAAGAGGAACTGACGAATACCCTCCTAAGCAGCGTTCTTCAGCTGCATTCGTATGGAAGTGAGGCGCTTTTTCTGCTCAACATATTCATCCAAAAGCACCTACAAGAAGTGAAGGGGCAAGTTTGACATTAATATTGAGCTCAACAAACAGTTTTTAGTCTGGAATTGCGGCGCATAACTGTTTTCAAAGTCCACGTGTGTGTTTTGCCTGCTTATAACGGCCTACACGTTTTACTTGTGTGGTAACTGTAGGACTTCTCCTGTCAAAATGCTTTTTATAAGAGTTTGCGTTGTTTTTCACTCGTATTTTGGAATAGTTGGCCTGGGCGCTGTTTGGGGGGTTTAGTTTGGAGCATACTGTTCTTACACATGCGCACGGTAAATTTCGTTTTTTGCTCCATTAGAAAGACAGAGAACGCAGGTGACAACTTTAACTATTTTCGGTGGACTGGAGTAGGTCAAAAACTGGTTCTCTTCACCAGCGGGATGCAGTAACCATTGTCATGTAGTTTCTCCTCACATTTGCTAGTATGATCGTTGTGTAGAAGTTACCATCAGCGCCTCTTATCCACTGAAACTTTAGATGGTATATCAGCCAGATTGATCGCTGATTATGGGGAGTAATACTCTTCGAGAATTTGAGCTACATTTTTGAACAGTGTTGCGTTTGCCTTCCATGTGGAAGCACGAAAATAACGCAACTGAAACAAAGAAAACTATTGTACACAGTATGCAGTTTGGGATTTGAAGCTCTTACGCGTTGAGGAAGAAATCTGTCCAGCGAAGTCGCTCGTTGACCGGTCTTCAAAATATTTTCACTTGAAACATCAGAAACTGAGCAAGAGAGTATATGCAGGTTTTGTGTAAGTTCATTAAATAAGCGGGAAGGTTGCAATTTTAACAAAAGTAAGTAGTCGTTCTCTAGCATTTACCGTAGATCTGCCATCTCATGTAATCTTAAAGGAAATTCTGCAATGGTTTGATGCGAAAAAATTTACTTAAGTAAGCTTACAATAGCATATGACGAGCAGTATAATTCGAAGATATTTCAGTCATACCCGGCTGCCGACTTTTGAACCACGTTTTGTCCGCCTTCAAAAACCACAGTTTTAAAAATGACTACTCATGTAGTCTGACTTTTTTCTCATTGGTTTTTGATTCTGCACAAATGCGATTTTATTATAACTAAAAGCACAAATCAAAGTATTCTTCCCTGCACGTACTTGGTAGAAAGTTACATCTTCTTCAAATTTATACTCGAAGATAAATTATTTTTCGGTTTTTAAAGTTTTTTGTATTCCCGAATATTTTTAGCTTCTTTTGCCGTTATACTTATATTAAGGTCTTCAAAACTGCATGCTGTACACACAAAGTTAAAGGAGAGCATCGCACAGGACTCGTAGCATTGTGCAATCGATGTGGGCCAAGTTGTATGCTTTATGAGAAGCATTAAGAAACGAGCTGATGCGAGGATGTACAAATGGACATTCCAAGGTTTTAAAAATTTCCTAATTATAAACTTTTAAAGCCAAACGACAGAATTTCCTTTCAAAAAATTAAGAACGATGCAAATATATACCAAATGAACACAAAAGGGAATGTTGTCGTGCCCGCTTTCTATGAAACAATTTAATTTATGACGGCGTAAAAACTGAAGTACACTCTCCCACTTAATTAGTTAATTTTTACAGTGTACTGTTTGCAGACAGCCGTAAACAAGCCCGTTCAAAACCCGGCATTCCAGCGTGATCTTGCAATTTTACGTAACTTATCTTTCTTGAATTCAAAATGCATTTCCGAATCTCAGTTCGCATTACATGTGATAGCATATGAAACGTAAGTTACTTGTTTGCGCGATTTTACTAAGTACGGGTTTGAAAGTTTCTAAAACCTGTCTCCTATTAAAAAAGAGAGGGCGGTCCTCTTACAGATCGTCAGTTTGGAAGTGCTATGACTCATTCAAATTAAACGAAGTAAGTGGCGGATAACTTTTGAGCAAGAAGGATAACTATATTGATGCAACTGTTGCGTAGGCTTACAGAAGTAAATCTTCCCGTGCGGTTGCATTCAAGCATGGATAGGTTAGAAATTAAATTATTTCAATGTTTTGTAGTAAGTGTAATTATTACGAATATGAGGAAAGTAAACATTACAATTAAACAAATAGTTCACAAGGTTTGCAGAGTAAATTAACCTTAGGTTGCGATCAGAAGAGGCCGGTCGATATCTGTAAATTGCAAAAAGTATACACTTGCTCAAGCCTCCGTTGGAAGAATAAAGATTCGATCGCCACAGAGCTCCTCATCTAAAGCGATTGGCTGCTGACCGATTAAGGTGGCTGAAAAGCAATCCTAAGAAAAGTCATTTACTCAAAATTCAAGCAATAAATACATGTGTCAAACTACTTGTGTCGCTTCAAAAAAGAAAAAATGTAACCCGGAAATCCTATTGCCTACTCGTCTCCTCTGACTACGAACTTAGCAACCTAATAACTCGCTTGGCAGGCATGTGAAAAGTTTGCTTGTATTCATAGTAAATTAGGAAATTGTCGGTGGGTTTTATCAATACAGTCATTCATTGATTTGGTTTGTAGAAATTAAACAATGCCCCAAATCTCGAAATATCCCCTGAGTGTAGAGTTTGTTTTTTCAGTTGAGAGAGGGATTTCCTTTGCAACCAAAAACAGCTACTTCAACTGGAGTCTTTTTTTGAAAATCCTATGCTCATAGAGTAGAGAATTTATTTCTAAAAATGTGCTTGTTCTGGTATCTAGAATACACACAAACTCTCGCTACTGTTTGACAAATATTACAAAGTGCAGTCAACGTGGGTGGATAAATTCTCTAACCAAGATGTTCAGAAATTTTCAGTTTTGCTTTCAGATTCAATCATCTTAAATGTCAATGAAACGGATGCAGAATGAATGGATTTTGAGCAATTTTCCTTCTGAAATACAACGAATATACGTAGACCAAGAACCGTCTGTCTCCAGAGCGTGGAATTCGTAACTTCGATTTATGCGGATAAAGGATTCATTTTATTCGTTGCCCGCTGCTCGGTGAATTACAGTAAACAAGGCAGGATTCCTATGTAACGCAACATCAACAATGATTTGCCAGGGTAAAAATTTCGAACCTCAATGTAATATCGGCTATTCTAACTTGACGACATTAAACGTACGCATCAGGACACCTAAATGGCAAAAGAACATAGCAGCGTGTTATATCGTCATAAAATGGCTAAAAAACCTCTTTTATTAGCAGTATGTTTCCACTTTTTAGTAAACTCAACATTCACTACACGATATTTGCCAAAGTGGATATGGCGAAAGTGCCAGCCATGAAACTCATCTTCTGCCTTGGTAATTAAATCCACCAGGCTATTCTACTGTTCGTCACATGATGTTTTATCATAGTTCCTATGCCATTAGCACTTCCAAAATCAACAATTGAACAGGCTTTTAACTATAAAATTCTCCAAAGAGTCACGTTTGCTAGTTTCTGCGGTCAAATTTGAAAGAAAGCTTTATTTTATGCCAAATAGCTGCGGCTACCTGCGCTAACACATTTGAAACACTCTAAACAGTCTGTGAAAGTGGCCTGTTTGAAAGGTGATATTCGCATGAGCTTAATCTTTGGCTGATTTTGAAATAGGTCATTCAAGCGACATATATGCTGCAACAAGATAAGCGTTGCAAAAAACGCGTACGAGGTGAATGTTTGATTGTCTGAGCTTCTGGTATATGCGAATTTCCGATGTATTAACTTCACACTTATAAGCAATAGCGTTCGGCCTAGATAGGATGGAGTGCGATACATTTAAGATAAGGCGCAGAAAGAGAGAACAGACCATAACGATCCGTAGAGGCAAAGTGATTTTCGGTTGGGTATTTAAGTTTTCTCGGCAATTCTGCTGAAAGCAAGTCGAAAAGTTCTTCAACTTCGTGTACTTTTATGACCCAGTAGATACTTATTTTTTATACGCTTTGGATTTTTTAGATGGCGGGGGATTGTGGTGTTATAAACCAAGGTCTTATACTACAGTACTCGTCATATTGGGTAGAAATGTGCGGATGTATCGTTGGTTACATTACGAGGGTTGTGTTGCTTTCTTTTAGTTATGATGTATCGCAACCTTTCACCAAATGGTAGTTGAGCAGACGTCGGTTTTGCGATCTAACAGCCGGTTCTGCTGAAAGATAGCCTGACATTTTACATTCGCAAAAACCGCCATTCTTTCACGTCGTCAGAACGATATCGAAGATCAGACTACCTACAACCGACTAAAAATATTGCGATCTATTGAGCGGGGCCCTGCAGTTATTCGCTTTAGCCAGACCCAGAAAAATATCTTCTACTTCTTTCGTGTGACCGCTGGGCAATACATCGGTGAATTTCGTGGTTACTAATAGGTAAATTGAAAAGAGTTTGATTCTTCGCATTGCCACCGGCTCTCAAGATTAATTAAGCCTACCTTCTCACCGCTTCATCTTTCATTCAATTGACTGAGTCATTCAGCAGGGGTAAACTCTATGCCAGTCAGCTCGCCAATCAAAACGTGCCTCCGACTGGGTTTATTGAAACCGACAACATGCAACTGAATCACACACTCGCAACCCTGCACACTCAACAAAGAAGGGTTACAGTGGTACCAGCGGCGGCAGGATCAAAATGCCTAAAGCATCCGGTGAGTCCTGGGTCTCTAGCAAGGGTTGCTACGTTTATCGCAAAGTCATTTTTAAATTTTCTGAGGAAGACTAAAAGCGTGATCACTTGGCTGTTCGGACACGACAGAGAACTATTATTATAACCCGGATTAGAGGCTGTGAGAGTTTTCCTTGAAACTGCTATATTCATTTTAGCCGTGGTGCGGTCGGTTACTTATAGACGTATCTTGAACCCTTATAAGAACGTTAAAATAGTCCGTATGACGCTGAAATATTGAGTGCAGCAGGATTTTCTAAGCGAAGCGTAGGTCTTGGTCCATTTTAAACCCTTGAGCAGGTTTTGCGATCGGTATTTACTCCTAAAATTACGCGAAACCACCAAGTGGTATTTGGGTACCTTCTGCCACTTTCTCTATTTCAGACTATAAGAATGACCATAAAGACATTGAATGCGGTCTTAACAAAACAAACGGCATTTTACGTCTCTTATTTTAAGCTTCACAAACTGTTGAGCCACTTATTTACCAGAGAATTATCTGTGTACTTGCGCTCTTTGAAATTTATCCGTTTTCTCGAATTTCGCTCTGGCCTACGCCATACTGGGTTTTCACTAAATTCAAGTTTCTGGTTTTTCAAAAAGTACATGTTTTGCATAAATGCTTTGAAAATAACTTTATCTAGCAGTCAACTGGTATCCGAAATAAGTACTTTCGATTTACATTCTGTCTTATTACTGAGACGCAGTAAAACAGTACGACAGTAGGACTTTTAGCACTTATTCAAAGTATCCGCTGTTTTTAATCAGATCACACAAAATGTGATACAAATCGCGGTTTCCTTTTGCCATGTCCAAATTTCGTTGAAAAAGCCGCACATTAATTCTAACGTATCGTGATAGCCTCAATCAGGTGCTGCATTATACTGTGATTTTTACCAAAAGGCATAACAATGGCGCGCGAAAGCTGGATAATTTCAATACCTCGTTTTCTCGACCCTTCTGACGTGATATTCATTACGGAGTACAGCATGTATTTTAAAAGTACGCAAGCTGTCATAATTATTGGGCTAGAGCTCTTAGTTTGAAAATTAAATTTTACGGGGCTGTAGACAAACGCATAGGTTATCAGGCAATATTCAGTGAAGCAGGTTAATAGGTCAGCATCAGGAACTTGTTATTCTAACAGGGACAGAATCCACGTTTGCGTTCTTGAAAATTATCTGAGACCCTCCGGATCTGACAGTGTCTAAAACGATGTCTTATTCGTGATGCAACAGGCAGTTAATGTCGATCATAACACAATTTCATGTCGTGCCCGATGGTACACCGCATCCGGCAACCGTCACAGGCTGGCACCACCGATCATCCAGTATTTGAGTGACAGTTTATTAGCTTCTGGAAGCACGCACAGCCCAGTCGTCGACTAACACCTTTTTTCAATTTAATTGATTCCCGAAGTTTAAAGCATGCAGAAGCATGTGTGCCGCAAAGACGAGGGGTTGACATATAGCTTTAACTGAAGGGAAGGCACTCATCCTTATGTGTCAAACGGGCGTTGGAAAAGCCTTTTCTGACACGGTAAACGCATCGGAGCGCTTTGGTTTTTTTTGGATAGAGACAGTTTTTGAAATTATTTCCAGCCTTATAGGCAAACGCACAGTTTTAGAAAAGGAACTAAGAGAAGGTGACTGAAAAGACTTTTTCGCACTATCGCAGAAGGGGGACACTTTTTCGTGCATTAGATTATGTCAAATAACAGGCCTTACCACGACAGACAGTGACTCCTTTTAATCGGCAAACTGCTCTAGGCATTTAAGAGGGGCGGTGTTATAAGGATCTTCCTCACTATATGCGGCCTTGCGCTACATTCCCTGGGAATCAGGGTTAAGATAATCGCTGGGGTTTAGAGTCAGGACTAGGGTTAGAATTAGACGTGGGATTAGAAGAGCAAAACGGTTCTACGCGTGTCCATCCATTAAATAGTCTTCTAGAGAGAACCTGCCAAGAACGTTTTTCAATTAAAAACTAGGCAGGGTAACTCTTGTCAGACCAAAATGGAATAACCACTTCCTCACGAGAACACGTTGAGGTTTCCCTAAAAATCTAAGGAATGTCAGCGGGCTCAGGTTTGAGAGTACGTTGAAAGCAAACGGACCCTCGTAAATGAGGTCTTCTCTAAAGCAAAATTTATTTCCCCCCATGCTTGCGGCAAATTCTTGGTATTTAGCCGGCCGCCGTTGTCGGCATTTAGTTTGCACGCTTCCAGCAGAAGATGTATATGCTGTGATGGATTTCTAGAGTTATCGCTAATGCTTATAACGTCGTTTCAACTTTTACAAATAGTTTTCCATTATTTAAGTCTTCACAATAATAGTCGAGAGTGTCTAATTCGATTTTCGTCCAATTGACACTATATTGCCGAACAACAGCATAATTTAAAAAGAACCAGTGGTTAAAGGCCATTCTTCACTCTTAAACATTCTCTTTGAGAACCGCGTGTACATCAAAGATTAAAAACACCTTCTTTTTCTTAAATAAGCCATCATTAGATTTCATCGTTCGGCCAAGCTCTTTTTTATGCCAGCGCAGAACACTTAGAGAATTTGATGTTGCAAAAGACTAAATAATAACAAAGACTGTCAATATGAAATGAAGATGAAATCTGCAGTTAAACTTTGACGCCTAAGCAGTGTTTCAATCGTAACATTTGACATGGAAATAAGTAATGGTGCAACAATCAGGACGTAAAAGTGCGCTACTAAATTACTTGATACTGAGAATTTGAGTTATCGGAAGAATGGAATTTAGTAATTAGCACGCATGATTATCAGCGCCAATTCCGCATAGGCTTATTGAAAAAACTTGCCTTATTTCCATATATAACCTTTGCCTATAGAGTTACAACCGTTTTACTTATAGCCCTTATTGAATCAAGATGGATTTTGTGGTCTGTGTTTACGCCAGTCGACTGATGTTTGAGGTACTCCTGACATCGCACCAATCCGCAAAAACTGTGATTCTCATGATGGATTTACCTCCATGGGACTTTAACGCCGTGTTTCTAGATTTAATGATCAACTCAGAGTCCAAAATCTACTGACCACGGGCATGACTGTGCGCATAGTTGGCGGACTTTCAGTAACTGCAGTAATTCACGCAAAATTAACTGATATTCAGAAATATTATATTAGTTGGGAAGGAATGCTTGAGTGCCGTTGCAATGTTAGTTGGTATGCAGTCCTATCTCAAAATATTTCAGTCGCTAATGCGATTTATTAGTGACGTGGTTGTTAACTTCATCAGAGTAACAACGCAGTAGGGGAAGGTCCCTCAAATCTCCCCTATAGCCTAAACGCCTGCGACGCGGTCTAAGTTTCAACAATCACATAGACGTTTTTATAAGTAACTATGTTAATTAAGGCTTTTTTGCCTTCAATGTGTCAAATTAATATGCACATTTTAGACAGACGTTGTTAGCTTCTCAGTTATAGCCAACAAGATACTTTTTTGCTGTTTCGAAGAAACCCGCTCCTTTTAGTTCTTGCGATTTGAAAGACGGGAGCGCTAACCTTGCTAGAACTCAGGTATCAACCTCCTCGTTTCAGAGAACACTTTGTGCCTCGAAAATTCTATATCGCTGTACAGTCTCATTATCTGCTGACTTCAAAGATCTTAACTCTTAACCGAATCAAAAGGTTGGTCAGCCTTAAATAATGTGAACTAAATAATAACATTCCCGGGCAACAAAGGAAAAACACAAAACTTAATAAGCAAACATAAGCTTTTGATTTAGGCAATTTTAGTCCAACCATTTCTTCCTTAACCGTTCCAGCCAATCCAGAATTTAAGCTTTCAAAAGTAATTTCGGGATCAGATTAATGCCCACTTAGCAGACGAAAAATCTTTCAAGGTTTTTCGTCAAATATATTATTGACTGTTCGACTGTCGCTAACAATAATGCCTATCGCGGGGTACCCTGAAGGCGCGTAAAGTCAACATCAACTTTAAATGACTACGTAGTGAGATACGCAGCACATACATTCGCCAGTACCTTGCCTCAATAATGCTGAACTTCTCAACGCCAGTGACTATAGCGGGCAGCACAATTACTTGGAGACTTTTAAAAGTGTTTCCAATGCAGATGAAAATCCTGGAATACGAATTTCGGTCTATTTGCTTCATCAGCCGGTCTAACTTCGGACACGGGTATAGCCGAAAATCCAAAGCAAACTGAATGCAAATACTCGCTAACGCATTTAATGGATATACACGCTGTATGCTTGATTATGGACGATTTTAAATGCTATGGACATAGCTACTAACGCATAACCTATGGCAGATTGCATTAGTATGAGAATTAAGATTATATTCAGAACTGACCTAATCAAGTGGTTTATTTAACAACTATGATGGCTTCCGCAACAGAATCAATAATTAAGAAAATTTTCAAACTTCGAGAAATTTTCTTTGTAGGACCCCTTTTTGTGATGTCCCTGACACATGTGAAAACAATTAACAGCCCGGTGTAGGGTACTAATCAAATTTCTAGGTCAGACTGTCAAATACGTCATGTCACAAAAAATTAAATTTGAGTTATCCCGGTCGCGTATTAAACCCCCGCTTTTATTATATTGTCTGCAAAGCGGCATAAGAGGGTAGCAGTGAGCACTGACATTCAAACTGCTGGCATAAATTGACATAAACTTCTTAACTGTCTGCTTGAATTATTAAAAAAATTAGGAATCCGCCTCACTAAGGCGGATTTGTTTGAGCCTAGAAATGATTACTCAGTATCTATTTCCGAAAGCAATCGAAATGCAGTTTGACAAGTTACAATTTTTGGGGGATTATTTTGATATCAGAAAAACGCCAGACCCCTGTTAATCGTGAAAGTGCTTGCTTAATGAACATCAACATGTTCTGATATGCTGGTCCGCTAATGAAAAGAACACCCGTGTCATTGAAACGGAATTGTGTTAACCCATCGATGGAAAAGTAAAGATCTGTTCGAATATTAACGTTAACAACTCCAAAACAACAGTTTTACATCGACGAGATGGCAAAGGCGGAGGGAAGTACCTTGTTGAACTGTCGGTAGACTGCGAATCGTGTCATATGAGGTTTTATCTCGGCAACCATCTGCAGATCGTTGAAGACGTTACACTGCCAATAACACTTGCCTCTCATAACCTTTAACTATTACTCGAACTCCGCTATTTTTTAAAGTTGGTTATTTTTATTAACGAGCTTATTTCCGTAACCACACGATAAGACTTGCGGCAGGAATCCAAGCAATTTGTGTGTCTAATCGCATTTTGTCAGCCTACTGTCTGGCGTGCTGCCCACCCGTAAAATCCCCATTACCACACTTTTCGTATGCCACGATCCACGGACTACCGGCAGTTAAGTGGTGTCCTTCTCTATACCGTTGCAGACGAGAGCATTTATGACAGTGTCTGATTGGCCGTCCATTGTCCCGCCAATCATGATGCATGCGCCAGCGTGCAAATGGCCACTCCAACCAAAAGTTTACAGAAGAGCCGCCAACACCAAGGAAACATTGTACCCCAACAGCAACTACCCCGGAGTTGGAAACTGCGAGCTTGTTCAAACTGCGATCTGATGTTGTAGGCCAGCTGACGTAAGACCCTGGTGTTTGCACTTTTCTAGCCTCGCCAGGATGGGCAGATATTCAGAAAAGTATGACATACAAAGTGCTAGCGATGTCTCTTAATGCAAGAAGTGTCTGACCGCAACGACCCTCTGGGTCAGGCAGACACTATCAACCAGAGACCAGAACTCCTGCCGTGTGATGGAATCGAGGGACGTTTCAGAGCTTACTGACACGTCGCCACATGTCTAGTAAGTATCCTGCAGGAATGGAACCCGCGAAAATATGTCGTGGGAAACAGGCAAAAAGTGCCCTTACGCACGCAAACTGGCGCCGAGGGGGCTAGACTCTGTCTTCAAACTCACAGCAGGCAATGGGGCAACTGAACAAACATTTGCACTTCACGGAGCAATCATCCTGGATCGAGACGTTTTGACGAAATCACAGCCCGCATTAGAGGAGCGATTCTCCAGTGTCAGTTCTATCCCGACTTCTTTCTGCTCACGGGGTCCAACCGTATTGTCCCTTTAAAATCCCGGCAGAGGCAAAATTCGCATGCTCAACTAGACACCTCCATTTAGCGAGGTTGCTCCATAGGGGCACTGGAGACATTGCGTCGAACGGATCCCGTAACGGCTCAACGATCCATCGTCGAGTTGATGACTGAAAACGCAGGCAGATAACCCAACGCCACGATTCTCGAGAGCGTTAGGCAGCCACCAAAATGGGAGGCCGCAAGTGTATAGGCAAAGTCGATTGGTTAAAGGCCTATTATCCCTGGCAATCGGATGACTTTCTGCTTAGTTTTTTTTTAAATTAAAGTCCTTCGTAATAAACGGTCAAACCAGCCCTGTCATATTGCCGAGACAATTTTTTAACCAGCGTCTTCGATGTCATGTTAGTCATCTGGAATATTCAGTCTTACTATTTTGCATTCTGATCTCTTTCGCAGCACAGATCGACTAATCCCTGATAGGTTTACACGAAATCAGCTTCAGTGATACAGGCACGACAAGACCAAATTAATGTCATTATTCACAGCGATTCAGCCCTTGTCGGCTCACAGGTAATTTTTGGGGGCTTCGAAGTCTGACTGGGTATAACAGCCAAATTTCTATTCAACTCCTGTGCCTTTAACGCATTTGCGGCGAACAACGAACACGATCCTCCAGATGCATAATAAATGCTTTCCAGCTAGCGCCAAATAATCGCCAGCTTAACACTTTGACAGTCTGCAACTTGTCAACGCACATTTGGATCTTTATCCAAACGGGCATCGACCGATAACCCCCCCCCCATCCCCACCCACCCAGACTCTCTTTTATCCACCGTATAATGAAGGACTTTCATTATTTTAACACTCAGAGCAAACTGCAAGAAGACTTATATCGTTATGCATTTCATGTCAGCACTCCGACTGCTGGTACTCATTGATATCCCTCGCGCACACTTGCAAACCATAAATTATAGGCGGTCCTAGATTTGCAGGCCGGCTTCTGCAGACTAATTCAAGTACAGTTTTACTGGTGGTTAATTTCTCTAACATTTCACTTCTTGAAAGACAGCCGAACGACACCGAGGGTGAAAAATGCATTCGTTTATTTACCTCAGTAGTTTATTCCGCCATATAATACTTCCAACTTTAAAGAATTCAATCTTTTACCAGCGATGCCATGATTGCTTATGCACCTTTATTCTTCTGTCGTCAGACTTTATTCCCGTAAAACAGAATTTGCCAAGATTTGTCCCGGCTTAAGTATACAGATTTTAGGAAAATAGCCTGTTGGCAAGTTGAGAAACGCTCGTCATCAACAGACGGGCAATTCTGTCGCCAGTGACATGTCTTTATCGAGATTATTCTGACTGGCATGCCTCCTCTTCCGAAAGTTCATCTCAGAGGCCACATATATATATTTGGAAGAGCAAGCTTTTGTTACCAGAATATGGGCCTTCCTCGTAATTCTGATCGTCTAATCTGCAAACAACTTTAAGTATAATCCGATTTTGATCTTGATCAAAGTAATGTCTTTTAAAACTGAAAAAACTACACCTGAGATCTGACGCAGAAACTAATGCTACCACAATGCATTAAGGCTGGAATCACTGTGGGTTTCATAAAAAATAAATTTTTCCTGAAGTGAATTCTGACTACAGCCGCATCTTACTAGTAAAAGAGTTCCTTCAAAAGCACATTAACACAACTGACAATTGAAGTTCACAGTTTCTTTAATAATTGCCCGGGGACTATTCCAGACCATGATTTGAAAACGTTGTCCTTTTCCTACTCACTGGATTTAGGAATTGTAACAACGATCATTCTTTCCACTTTCAAAAAGAAGACTGTTAATTTATGCTAACCGTGGTGACAAATACCGGAAGTTATTTCTAATAAACTGAAATGGGACGTCCTACGAAAATTATAGGCAAGCCTTAGCTATAGAAGTTAAATCATTTAATCCTATTTGACACCTATTTGCAAGAAATTAAGGAGCAAATTCCCTTGCTTTGCAGAAAGAAGTACTCACACCCCTGTCCTTTTTTCAGTTTTGTCCATAAGTGCGTCTTTTTACTATTTTTAGGAAGGAGAGCGGCCTCCACTGGTTAGTTTGCCATAGACTACAGCATGTGTTATACGGATCTTTCTTCATGATCTGGATCCATCTACTTTACGGTACAGATTTTAGCCTGCCGGACTTTGGTTACATTGATTTTATCTTTTAAAAATTTAGAGCAATGTCGAAAGAAGGAGGATTTCAGCAAATGTAAGTCATTTGTTGAAACAGGACAGTGTTTAATCTGAAGAATATTAGGGTAGTAACTGTACGTATTATGTGCACCTCAAATAAAGAAACACTGTCCAAATTGTATTGCTTTCAGTCCGTAAAAATTGTTAATATTTCATCTTTTCTCTCTAAATAAGAACATATAGTGGGCAGACACTGTCATTAAGCGCAAACTGACCTACTAAAGCCAAATATACTTATCTGCAGAAAGGTAGTATTAACAAGGACAAGAGAAGTTATGATAACACGTTTCTGGACTTAATAACGTCCATTGACCAAAAATGTAGGGCGAATCTCAGGGCATGCTATCCTGGATTTGGACCAGACTGGCTGACGACAAACAGTGGGCCAGAAATGATTATTCCGGTATCTCCTACCTGCATATACTACTGATCACCTAGAGTCACAACGAGATGGATATTATCTGTAAATCGATCTATGGAGGCATTTCCATCATGCATATGTATGTGTATTATATGTGGTATGTGTCCTATGGCACAGCGTTCGTTGTCGCCAGTAGCAAGCTGGCGGGCGTTCAAAATGGGATCGAGTGAGATCCTAACCACAACAGTGAGAGTCAAACGCCCACTTGACATGCTTATATTACCTCACTACGTAAGCCCTATGACTGATGATCGGTAACGACCGTAAAACAGCTGTCCACGTCTGGCCTGTTGCATTCTTGGCGAACTGCTTATGTAGTATATGAGGTTGTGTTCTATGACAAAGAGTTCCTTGTATGTGTATATATATACCGTGCTCACTGTCCCTCAAAGAATATGAAAATGAAACATCAGTTCAAATATATTTAGCTCCACAAACCCCTCTCCTTTTCGTCTTTTCGGGGATGATTAACACACCAAGATGCCTGGACCTCTAATATTCGCGTGTATATATGTCGTAAATTACATAACAATTTATCAGTAATAGCGACAGTCCAAGGCTAAGATGGCGACTGACAGTTAACACTTTAATGAGAAACATTTTAGCCAGTCTTATTCAGCTTTTTATAGTCCTTCGTTCACAACGGGTAAGTTTAAATGGCCTTCGGATGATCTTTATATATTAGAATAGTTGTTGCTTCGTCATCACGTTCGAGCTCGATGAGATCGCAGCTCCTTGTCACGACCCTCTCCCCCCCCCTCAAAAAAAATATCCCTGCGTTCTAGTAAGTAGTCACTTACATGGTTCGACCATCGCGATCGAGGACGTCCACTCTCGGCATCAAGACATGGTGGGCGAAGGGACGGTGACTTGTGCGTGAATCAGTTTATAGTGACAGTAGACTTGCGCTGCATCCACCGCCCTCTCTCCTCCACCACGCACCTCAGCCCACTGTCAAGACAGGGCCAAAAGACCGGAGGCTGGCTCGGAGGCAGTGACTACTAGAGCTCGACAGTCCGTCTCTGGTCCGTGCACCGATGGCCTGGGTTTCTGAGGAACAAAAAGGGCGCGGCTTTGACCCCAACAGAATGGGAGTGTCATTGAAGGAGGAGCCAGTGCAGTCTAGCTGGGGACAGGGCTATTACCCCAGTTTGCGGCCTTCCAAGCCACGGCTTTTGGCGTATCGTGATAGTTTAGTTGCTCGTCAGGTTATTTTATGTGACAAATACTTGCTGAGTTCCGCGAGGACGGAGTCCGTAGAGTTGACCCCATCTTCGCCTCCCTTCCCCCGGACGTTAGTCCACTGTGCGCGCCGATTAGCTATCTACTGTTGGCAGTGAGCGCACGGGGCTGGCATAGTTATACAGACCGTCTACGCGGGCCACGCACGACCCGGCCCCAGCGCGACGCACCAATAAACGAAGACACGCAATCACGAACTCAATCTTTACTTATTTTAACGTCTCATCTTGGGGGCACCAAACCGCGCACACAGGTGTAATGTTCCCGTTGTCCAGTACGAAGAATTTGGCCGAGTTTTGGTGACCGATAAAATCCTATTACCCGTTAATGGCGATTCATATTATAGGTGAATATGTATCACTTTTCCAGGTGCCTGCCAGGCCGACTAACGCAAGACTCACTGATTTGTCTAACGTTTTGGTCTAAAGTCGAGACGACTATCAGAGATCATGGAACGCACAAACACTTCCGCATCGAAGGATTCACTGGCTGCGCGATCAATGCATAATAGAGTCAGCAGGTTTAAGCATTCACAATGATGTTCGCAGTTGATTTGGTTACTGTTTCGTTGTCTGCATTCAAGTAGTATATTAACGAGTCTTTATTGTCCACGTTATCATACGCATTTTGATTATCCTGCAATTTGGCTCGTCAGTAATGTAACCAGGAACAGTAGCCACATACGCGTTCCACGTGCACCTACTTAATCTACACACAGATAAGGTCTAAGCAGTGGATATGGAGAGCTGTCATTGGGCTTGTTAACCAACCTTGGGCCGCATAACTGCTCAGGTAGATCAGTTTTCACTTCTGGCGAGAATTTCGACATTGCCGAACCTGAGTCGTGGTCTGGGCGTGGATATCATTCCTCTTGGTCGTCGATGCCCCTTCGGTCACCCGTGTTCGGAATAATCTTTCAGTATTCCGACGTAATTTCACTGTCCACAACCGTTTCATTGCAGTGCGTCCCATTGCGCCAATAGTGCCGTCTTGAATGGCCTCACAAATTGGCAAATACCACACAACTGCTGATCTTCAATAGCAATCGCCGAGCCACGCATATACTCTTGCCCCACTAATTGGATTTCCTTATACTCAACTGCCCCATGGGACAGAAGTTTCTTTCTATATTTTCCAGCTGGTAGTTTCTCGGTTGCTTATTAACTGCATCCCCAAAATATTGAACATGGCTGCGAGCATGGCTATTTCTATTTGCTACGCATGAGAGAATCAGAGCTCCGTATGAATGGGCTACTTGTCCCGACTATCAGATTTTTCCTATATGCCGTTACCGAGACCCTATCGTTTCGCATTGTCGAATCAACGGACTTCCTAAAAATAGGGATGTTTCCCACGACGCGCCAGACATCTTCTATTATATAGACTTTGGTGACTTGACATACCTAAATACGTAGATTGGTCATACGTTCAAATGACCCCTGGGTAAGCTTTGTAGGTCGTCTCTTTTTAATAACTCGACTGTAACCTTTTAATTGGTGAAGACATCCCACATAGTTTCCCGTGCAAACACAAGGTTCGCAATGTGAGATGTTTCATTGTCATCAGTAAGGGAAGTGTGAACTTAGAGTATAGTACTCCAAACACGTTATTTCCGGTCCACTGCAATGTTTTGTGAGCAGCCGAGCCGAGTTTTATCAACCTAGGCAAACTTACCACATATTATACATATATTTACGCTAACTTGCAAGTTCGCAGTTCCGTTAGGCCTCTGCCAATGCGATTGTTTATTAAAATTTCAGGTGCGATTTACCTCCCATTCGTGGTGCTATCTGACGCCACTCTGAATATATTTTTTTCCATTTTAGTTGATTTTGTATGTCCGTCAAAGAAAACCGCATCAAACTGTGAGTCAGTCTTACAAACGACTGTAATTAAGAACTGGGCAACGGTATAGAAAAGGACCACATTTAAATGTCAGTAGACTGTGGATCGTGTCTTATGGGGTTTTATCTTGGCATACCTATGCAGGCTGTTGCCGAAATTACACTGCCAACAGCGATTACTTCCCATGACCACAACCCTTAACTCAAAATACGTCAATTTTGACATTTGTTTTTTGTTTATCGTTCAATTACTGCTCTCATTTCCGTTGTTACACAATAGCGTGGGATGATACTTTCGGTAGAAATCCAGACAATTTATGTGTTTTCTTTAATTTTGTCAGCTTACTGTCTAGCGCAGTGCCCCACCCATAAAACTCCCTTTACCATAAATCTCGTATGGCACGATCCACAATTTATTGACAGTTAAGTGGGGTCCTTCTCAATACCGTTGCCAAGATCTGTTGACGAAGTATCCACCAGGCAAAGCAGCAAACTAAAAAAAGCTTATTTTAATGATGAAGGCAGAAAAATTGGATACCAATTTTCAGCGTATTTGCCGTTATCAGCCGGTGATAGCCCAATAGTGTAGTGCACATGCACGATCCGAATCTCGAGTCAGTTGACCATCGACTGGAGCGGTCACCACTGCATTAGCAGTCTCACTTAACGTCGGCTGAACTCGTGAGTATTTAGCCAGGTGAGAATGTCAGGTAACAATCTATATTTATTACAGACGCAGCACAATTGGACTGCATATTTCTTAAGCAGCAAATACTTAGAAAAGCAAGAAGTATGTTTGTATGTAAACCATGGATTCGGTTTTAACTCCAGAGAGACAAGCAGTCGACGAACAACTTGAAGTTCGCATCGCAGATGTGTTCCTTTGCATAAAATTATCATTGGCTGATAACGGTAAATAAACCAGGAAAGGCCGTTCCCTTGTCTCTGTCTTTTGAGACGAGATTTTTGACTTGTTAATCGGTAGTCGTCATTCGAGCCGCCGCGTAAGTCGCTCACGCTGCGACCCGCATAGACTGATGTATGCCATTCTCCCTTAACAAGGAAAACAGTTTAATGGACACCAGATTGTTTCTCTATCAAAACCTGAGGAAAGGTAAGCATGTCTCGTATAAAAGTCTTCTGGATATTTTAGATGACATCATCAAAAGTAAACCGCACAAGACGCGACGTAAGTCTTGTCCTTATATGCTTAATCAAGTGATTTTTTAAAAAAGACAGTACTCAACAGTATTTAATGTGTCATACTTTCCAGAGTCACAAGCGATCACTGCACAGGCTGATTGAAAACTGTCTTAAAAACCAACGAAATGTTAGCCTGCAATTTTAGCAAACTATTCTGACGTGATTCGCCTATTAAAGCCAGCACGGATATATTACAACAGCGAACTGTAGCCCACTTCTAAAATGTCGTGAGATGAACTTACCTTCCGCTATTTGCGACCATCTAGAGTTAATTAATTGATTTTGTTGCCGGTCACGCGTAACGCTAGACAAATAAGACGGACACGTCTCCTATTTATACTTCGAAGCCGTTTTTAAGGATGTTAATTTCATTTGAATAGAACATTTTGGGCCAAAACATCTATAACCGGCTCGGAGACTGTTATTATTTATTATTTACTGGGGGCTTTATCCTGATTTGTGCTGATTTTTTTCGCGCGGTTTGTTTTGCTGCTGTAGCACGCGCGCACTCCGAAGACTTGACATGCCTGCCTACCTTGCCTTCTGGCGTTGACCGTTTTATTCATTTCGTCTTACCGTACAATTTTTCCAGCTGCTCCTGACTGTTTTCTTAACCCCTTGATTGTGGTCGTACAAATGACCTGAGTACGCGAGCAGACAAACTGACTTCAATTTGGGCCAATCAGAGAGCGGCAGTTCGTCCATGCCTGCCTCTGCCGTCCCCTTACTTGAGTGTTCACCGTTGTTCGATCTTTCCCCCTCCCCCTCCCCACCTGAGCTGCTAATTTGTGCAACCGGACGATGGGCCATTAGAGTCGTCACCTTCCACCCCCTGCCCCCCATCCCAGGGAGAGTGGCTTGAGCTTTTGCAAAGCCATGCCAGTTACGTACCTGTCCCGACTGACCTGAGTTCCGACCTGCAAACGATCTTGTCCGCTTTGAAGGCAAATGCTGCGCTCCCTGAATTCGAACTAGGAAAAGCATAGGTCAAATTTGGCCGGGTGGTAGTCTTGATGAGGGGATTAACATCCCACTAGCACAAACGACCTGCCTTTGTGCTTCCTCGTCTTACTCGAATGGCCGCTTGTCGTGAAAAACTGACTTCTTGCGGATATGAGGATACATTTGGAAGTACGATAGTCTAGTCTTACATCTGGTATATTTCAATGTATTCCGAAACCGTATGCTTAGGCGTGCCTAAAACATTCCGTAATTGCATGTTTTAGAATATCGAGGGGAAGTAAAAATATCAGAAGGTCAGTTAGCTTTTGAGAAAACATAGAAAAAATATATCTTGGCACGCATATAAACACTAACATCTATTTATATTTTCAGCAAATATCAATAACAATGTGTCGCAAGCCCATCGTAAGTCTGAAATTCAAGAAATTGCATGCTGAATGATTTAATGTATAAACTTCGCCATTGTTTCGTGTCTCGTTTTGTCAGTGAGACAAAGACGGCTTCTCCTCAGGTTTACTGCTTCTATAAATCATTTACATATCAAATTGAAGATTCGAGTCTGATAGGGCCTGCTTATTCCCTTATTCCCGCGTTAATCCATTGCTAAGGTCGTCTGCGCTGACAATGAAACATGTAGTGACATAACATCACAGATTAAAAAGATACTCACCACGAAGGTCACTTTTCCTAACAATGCATTTTTGACTGCAGATGAACTGATGGAAGTCAAGGTGAACAAAAAACCCGTGCGCAGTAAGTTTTTGTGGGATAAGTGTTCAATAATTCCTGCATATAATGTCTCCGGTAGCTTGTGGGACGAGACTAACTGAACAAAAACTGCTCAGTTGAAAAGACATCCCGTTTAGGCCAATCATACGTTTGTTTGGGAATGCAGGTCTTACCGCCAGACCCCCCCCCCCCGGCGAGGCGTCTCTTTGTCCGTTCGGTTACTCTAAACGTAGCTGCTTATTCTAAAATTCGATCCGGTGCCGTAAAACATCGAAAAAAAACGGGGCTTTGAACCATACTCCCTAGCCGGTGTTGGGACGACCGCAGTTAGCCAGGGACTGCAGTTCTTAATCTGCGCCTAGTGGAAGGCCAAGTAACATTTGCAGTTTACGGCAAACAAGCCACACAAGCTCAAGGTCCCTCTTTGCGATCAGTTGTGATCCTGAATTGTGGTTCTGAGAGCTGAGATCCGCAGAATTGCTCTAAGATACCCCGGTTTGTCGGACTACATTGTTAAGCTCTAAGTTTCCGGCGAAATGAATACTAGGAGACTTAACGAGTAGCGTGCATGTCATACGGCAGCAAGTATACTAAAGAGCGGGGCCTTTTAAAATGCTGACTTAGCCAGTTAGTACCGGTTGAGGGATGTTTCGAACTGACCGAAAAAGGGCAGCTTACGGGGATGTGTCTAACTTACGATTTGCCATGAATTAAAATTCTGTTAATTAGTAAGCCCTTTGTCGTGTGATACAGTGATGGACTTTATATAGAACACTAGCGGTCGTCAGAGATCATAGTGGGAGAGGGTAGATTCGGCTGCTGTAGTTGATTGTCAGAAGATTGTTTGCAAATTCGTTCTGAACTGTCTGAAAGTATTTTCCTAACATTTTCAGTACTTTTCAGTAGAATTTACGGAAAGCATAATTATCTCTAGTACAAGTTTTTTTAGGTTCACATAGATTGTAAACACGAATTCTCTAGAACGAACAACCAGAAAAATATCCTAAACTTGACAAGAGAGAGTATCATGAGTAAGACTGCCAAGGCCCTATCTTGCCGCTAGCCTAATTAACCTACTAAGGAAGTGAGCTAGTTCCAAATGGTTAATTCGAACGCTGTCCCCCCCCCACACAGTACCTGTATGAAGATTAGCATTCAGTGTTTGGAACTTGAAACACAACATCAATCACACCATCACTCCCCCAAACTCGGTTTACCCATGTACAGTGAGTGACCGATCTCATGAAATGTTGGCTGAAATTCTGAAACGCGTTTTCGATTAGGAAGGATTACTTGGTCGCGGTTGTAATAATGATTTTCTTAAGGCATACTCTTATAACATTTCGGACTCGGCAGGTTGTCGGCTTTTAAATGCACTTCTTTTTAATCTCCTATAGAAGGCGTGCTCGGTAAAAAATGACTACTTAACTAACATGCCTTTTTTCCATTGATTTTTGATGGTCTTGAACATTCAAATATATTTTATAGAAACTATAAACAAAACTATGCTTTCCATTACTCAGTCAATAGAAAATTACGTCTTCTTTATATTTTATATTTAAGGAAGGAGTATAATTAGGTTTTAAAAAAGTTTCTAATTAAGAGACTTTTTAAGACCGCGACATGTCCATTCACATAGCATCGTATCTGGCCGTTTACCACTGCTCCTCATGGAACGTACAACATGGTCCGCATCCATTACAAAATTTTATGGACTCTGTATGATATCTCTTTAATGGCATAGAAAAATATGTGATTTTCTTTACGCGGAACGAATGCAACTTGTAGAGTGAAACCACTAAGCGCTAGTGCAACGAATGTTCAGGCTCCAAATCATTCGGCAATTAGAAAACTTTTTAAAACCTAATTGAGGAGCAGTGGTAAATGTGAATGGACATTTCGCGGTCTTAAAAAGTCTTATAATTAGAAATTTTTTAAAACCTAATTATACTCCTTCCTTAAGTTTTAAATATAAAAACGACGTAATTGTCTATTGACTGAGTAAAAGAAAGCATATTTTTGTTATTGGTTTTTATAACATATATTTGAATTTCCAAGACCATCGAAAATCAATGGGAAAACTGCATGCTAATTAAGAAGTCATTTGTTTACCGAGCACGCTTCCTACAGGAGATTGAAAAGAAGTGCATTTAAAAGCCGACATCCTGCCGAGTCCGAAATGTGATAAAAGTGTGCCTTAAGGTAATCATTATTACAACCGCGACTAAGTAATCCTTCCTAATCGAAAACGCATTTCAGAATTTCAGCCAACATTTCATGAGATCGGTCACTCACTATATCTTTCGAAACATAGCGCGACGATGGCGGTAGCGGTCGTCGTATCGCTTGCGCTTTGACCCACTTTTATTGAATCTTCTGCGGGAAGAGAAAAACATGAATAGGTCAGCATATTTCTGTAGGCGCCAGCCTTCTAAATGAAAGCTGCGGTGTTTCCGTAAACGTCATTTCTATTTTGAATCTCTTTGCAAAACCGTTACTTTCTCGCGCGGCAGCGTCCCTACGATTAGCAGTGAGGATAGTAAAACAGACGGAGGTGTGCATTTGAACTTATGCTTGATTTTGGCCCTGAGTGTCCACTTTCGCTCAGAAAGTCTGTCCATGTAGTTTATGTTGGCCTTTAGCATCAGGACAAATCGCGCCCACCACTTGGCAGCTAATCTGTATTCAGTCATATATATATGAGGCACCTTATTTTCCAAATAATAATTTCGGGAATTACAATTTTATGTCGTCATGCATGATCACCATGCAGAACAAATATACCCTGCTGGAACTTGAAATGGCATTTTACTTTAGGCAGGCCAACCAGACGAAGCCGTTCACGTGGTAAGTGCGAGTCCGCCTATTAATTAATTCTGGAATTAATAGTGCAGTAAACGACACTTTATCAAATTTATCCCATCCATTGAAGGTACTCATATTTTTGACTTTTCATCATAGGGAAATCACATCGGAAGTCTTCAAAATCAGGTAAGCAGGCATGCTATCTTGCACATGTCTCCAGTCTTCACTGCCCCCCTTTAAACCACCTAGAACTTCGAAATTCTCCATTAACACACATTCATCCAGCTATGAAAGATTTAATTTTCAAAATTGCAACAGCCCTTAACGCTTTTTTCGAATTTTTCAGTTTGTCCCATCCATGGTACGTGGGAAACATCAGAGATTTCTTGATGCTTAACATCTTACTAAATGTGTACACATGATTGGATTCAACAGAGCAACTCAGAGCAGTTTTAAATTTCCAGAGAATGCAGATTATTTCATGATCTCCAGTCGCTGGGCTCCTCCCGAATACTCAAAGGTCCTGACAGTACGAAGCCTTCCAAAGCCGCAGTGTTTGAAATATTAACTTGTCTCAAGGTGCTTTGTACGACCCGGATACCATCCCGTAAAGCAGTTTGCAGAATTTCCCGTCGTTTGCTAGACGCCTTAAACTGCGGCTGAAGTTACAGGGTGTGAAGCTAACTGGAAGTGCTAAATTGTGTTCTTACTACTGACCCATTTTTTGTTACATGTTACGTTAAATCTGCAGCTGGTCACATATATTATTCTTCGGACTGAGTGGTAACAAGTAATGAATAGGACTCACGTTTTCGGAGGGGGGATTCGTTTCTAACTGTTTTGATTAGCAGACCTTTACACAAAGGGAGTTGACTATTAGGGTTCTGACTATACTAGTTACTCCAACCTTACCTCTGCTACTAGATGATAATCCTGAGTTGTTGAATAGACTATGGATGGATAGCAAATAACTGCACGATTCATTCTTGCAGATCACATTACCTAAGCCATCGGACTGTGTCAGATCTGTCGTGTGAAATGACTTTAGAGAGACAGTATGACTTTATGGTTCCAAATGCTTTCTAGGAGCACACAAAAGACGTTCGAGAAAACGCTCTTCTTCTTCCTCCTCCTCCTCTTCGTCGTCGTCGTCCTCCTCCTCCTCGTCGTCGTCGTCGTCGTCGTCTTCCTCCTCGTCGTCATCGTCCTCCAGAAGCTCCTCTTCCTCATCATCTTCCCCGTCACTTTCTCGTTCTCGTTCAAGTAAGTCGCAGAGCTTGCTCATTGGTTTAAATAAACAGTATTAGATTCAGCCTTCCGAAGACGAATGCCTTGGTTAAGTTGAAAGTAAAAAGCCTCGGTAGCTGGAGCAAGTTTCGAAAAAAAGAAAATGCAATCGCTCGTTAGTCCACATCCACACAATTTATTCATCCATATCGGATGTCGACATGATTATTACTCGACAGTTTGGCCCGCTGCCACCTGGTGTGTTGTTTGCCAGCGCTCTCCCCACGGGCCGATTCCCCTGCCCAAGGAATGTCTCAGCACCGAATATGGTACCGGGAGGGCATCGCGCTCGTTAACGAAAAACGAGCCTGAACAGCTTGCAGTCCAGGCAGTTATCACCTCCTACGAGGAGTTCACCCTCTTGAAACTTCAAAATATGGCCGTGATTCGTGGAATGAGTCGCCAACTGAGAGCTGGAGTATTACTACTCAGAGTCACAGTAGGTGAAATAACTTATGAAATGTTAACGTAAATTCCGAAATGAGTTTTCGTTTCGATAAGATTACTTAGGCAGGGTTGTAAAACTAATCATTGGGCAGCAAAAATTTATAAAAAATTCAGCTACCTCAGGACGCCGGCCATCGAAAGAACTTCTTTTTGAGTGCATACAAAAACCGTTCTCTGTAAGAATGGCTACTTACGTAGCAGGCATCCTTCCCGTTGATTTTCAATGCCCTTAAATATTCAGTTATATTTCATGGAATGTATGAATAAAAATATTTCTTATTTTGCCAGTTCGGTGGATAATTACGTTTTTTTCCAGTTTTATACTCCAAGGAAGGGTATAATTCGGTTTTTAGAAAGTTTCCAATTGTGAAATTTTTCAATACCGTAAAACGGCCGTTCATTAAACATCATGTCTCTGCATCTACGAATGTAACTTGGTAATTTAACAGTATGGCTCATATTAACTCCCAAATTCTATAAATCCCATATAGTCTCCTCTTAATGCTGTAGAGGAATGTGTGGTTTCCGTACGCGGAAGATGCACGGCTTGTAGCTTGGAAATCCTGAATGCAAGTGTAACAGCAGGTCAAGCTTTAAACTTATTCGGGCATTTGAAAAGGTTTTGAAAACTGAATTATACTCCTTCTTCGAGTATAATATTGGAAGAAGACGTAATGCCCTACCGGATGAGTAGAAGAACGAATACTTTTATGCAGGCTTCCACGAAACATGAGTAATTTCTAAGAGCATCGAAAAGCCAAATATAAAAATGCATGCTAGTTAAGTAGTAATTTATTTACAGATTCTTTTTCGCTTACAGTCGTAAAGAAGTTCATTCGAAAGCCGGCATCCTGAGGTAGCTGACTTATTATAAAAGTATGCTGCATGAGGATTAGTTCTACAACCCTACTTAAGTAATCTTTTTCGGAAGGAAAATGCATTTCGAAATTTCGGCTGACATCTCATGAGTTATCCCAGCTACAGTAGGCCAATATGATTATTCAACATCTGCTAAAACATTTTTAAATTGCGTGAACCTGGTAGTCATCTGTTGGATTCTAAGCGAATAGTTTAGGAAATACTGCCTAGGCAGTCATAGTACTGTATCAGATTTGATGGATTCCTGACGTTGCAGTAGGCTGGTGGGGCAACTTGAACCAAATGTGATTAAATTCGCGTCTTTCGGTGGGACCTCGTAGCTCAGGGGGCCAAAGCGTAGGCAGAACTGAAGCCTGATGTTCCAAATTTTTTTACAGCTGAGTCAATATGAAACGTGCCAAAATACAGAAAGACAGAAGCATCTAAATTCCATCGACGGCAGTGTGGCATTACCTAGGCTATGTCAATTGTTAACGTTAATTTCGACCTATTATCAGCCATTTTAGGCACATATTAACTGACGGAACATTCTCAAGGCCGGAAACCTCAGCCAATGTTCGTGATCTGTTTTCGCTGTTCGTTTTCGAGCGTGATGGCGCACTATCGCTATAGATCCAGCATTAGCGAAAATGGGCAGGAACAGGGATTATCAGGGCGCCGGTTGTAGTTGGTACTCCTTTATGGGACAACCAATTTAACGAAAAGACCGGTACGAAATCTAAGCAGCGGTGTTCAATCCAAATAGAATTCTCGCCAATTTGTTTTCGGTATAGAATTTGAAGTCCACGCAGTTATCACCGACGAACAGTCTGGAAAAGAACCAAATTAATTCGGAACATTTTATCAAGTGTCGTATTTTCACACAGGTCGTCCCCAGCCAGTCGAAATATGAGAAATCTGGTTACAAATTCAAGCTTTATGTGCACGTTCATGAGGAGCATGGCGATAAAATTTAATGCAATTTGTTGTAGCAGAAAACTTATGCTTAGGCCGTGGCAAGATAGTTTTTCGCATTAAATGGCTTGGTTTGCGTGCAAATACAGCATGAAATCGCGACTGAAGTGCATCATAGGTCCAAAAGTAAACGCTCCGTTCTTCCCTCCATTCCCAGGAATCCTTCGATTAGAGGCATAGTCAACGTTCTCTTCTCATATCTTACTGCAGGAAAATCGGTAAGATGTGGCTATGTAGCCCGACATGGTGGACACAATACTATAATGCTTGGAGCTAGAGTTATTGGTTAGGCTTAGGGTTTATGGTTGGGGTAGAGGATTATGGGTCAGAGTCAGGGATTAGGACAACCATTTCTCAACCACTCATAGTACAACCGCGAATTTCCAATGGCCTTTCATTTGCAAACAACCACTTGACTTCGTCGCCGGTGCGTTCTCCAGTCCCACCTGTAAAATCCCCTATAACCACCGGTATCGTATTATAGGTGGCTGGGGTATGTTTACTTTAGGCAGGGCTACAAAACCACATCTGACCGTTTCACGAATTCGCTCATTGTGCTTCTCTCCGTGAATATGCCGAACATGCATGTCAAGCTTGCGAGCCTGTAGTTTGTCGCCGACACCTACTACCGTTACTCTCTAGAGGAATAATATGTTCCAATTTCCAATGCCCAGGAAGTGATGCAATGCTAAGCGGACTTTCGAGAATAATTGCACGAGGCATGGAAAGATCACTGATGATTTCTCTGAGTAGCATGGCCTGAATGTCACCCGATTTTCTGATCATGTGAAATTGTTATAGGTTTGAAACCAGCTGTCAAACTTCTAAAGGGGTTTTCAGAAAGAAAGATTCTGCACAACCAATCTGTTGCAATCTCTTTAGAGCTGGATAGGAATTTCTGATGATATTCGAGCGGTCCACACCGCTTTTATTGACTTTTAGAAGGCGTTTGATACGGCTTTACACGAATGACTCCTCTACAAACGTGAGACAAGCGGGACCAGAGGAGACTTTCTCAAGTGGATAAAATGTTTCTCATGACTCGACGATACAGTCGAGATCAGCGTTCGTCGGGGTTCCGGACTAGGGTCCATTTTAATCCTATCGTACGCGCATGCTTGATTAACACGTCTGAACTGCAAAACCGTCGTGTTTGCTGAGTGTAGGCAGATCGGCAGCGCAATTCGAATCACTTCCAACAAAGACAAATAGCAGACCATCCTGAATCACCTGAAGCCTCTTTGGTTTAACGTTCATACTTGTATCATACTTATTCTAGGCAACTCAGTCAGACCCGCCGACAGAAAACGGCTATTTCCCCATTAGGAAAACTCTGAAAGACGCAATAGCTCGAAATGCTCTCCAGTCTCCCTTGTCTTTGTCGGTTATGCCATTCTGACCTCATCTTCTAGTCGGAGAAGCGAAAGTGTGGACGAGTGAGGCGAATGCGCACAAGTTACTGATGGGTCAACTTCGAGAAGCCATGACGATTCCTGGTGTACCCGACGGTCTAAATTTCAGTAGGTATATGTGATCAACGCAGGTGCCGCAAGTGGGCAGCCGGAGGTTCCCAAATCAAGATTCAGGAAGCGAGGATTGGATGGACAACCCTTACTCTGCGGCTGGGAGTGAAAAACCCTCCACAAGGCAGCGGCAGTGACTGTTTATCTAACTAAGAGGCTACCCCTTAATGTTATCTGCCGAGGTACAGTACGTGGGTTAAATCATACACGGCCAACCTAAATTCCGAAATGTATTTTCGTTTCGAAATGGGTTAACTAATCATCGTGCAGCATAATTCTAACATAATTCATCAACCTCAAGACGCCAGCTTTCAAATGAATTTTATTTTCGGCTGCGGGCAAAAACTACACTCTATAAGAATGCCTACTTACGTAGCATGCATTGTTCTCATTGATGTTCTATACCGTTAGCAATTCAATCATATTTCGTAAAAAAACATGCATACTTATATTCATTCTTCTAATCATTCGGTAGAGAATTACGTCTTCTTCCAATTTTACACTCGAAGGATGGGTATAATTCGGTTTTTAAAAAGCTTCCAATTGTGAGATTTTTCAACACCGCAAAATGGCCGTTCATAAAGCATGATGTCTCTGCATCTACCCATGTAACTTGCAAATTTAACAATATGGCTCAAATTCATTGCTAAATTCTATTAACCCCATATGGTCCCTTATTAATGCTGTGGAGAAATGTATGGCTTTACGTACATCTAAACTTACGGCTTGTGGCTTGGAAACCCTGAATGCAAGTGTACCAGCAGATCCGGGTTCAAATTTATTCCGAAATTAGAAAAGATTTTGAAAACCTAGATATACCCTTCCTTCGAGAACAAAATTGAAAGAAGACGTATTTCTCTACCAAAGGATTAGTGAAACGCATATTATTATTCATTTTTACCGTTAAATACGATTAAATTTCCAAGGGCATCGAATATCAATGCATGCGTCGTAAGTTGCCATTTTTTACAGATTCTTTTTTGCCTACAGCCGGAAAGAAGTTCATTCGAAAGCCGGCATCCTGAGGTAGCTGAATTATTATAAAATTATGCCGCATGAGGATTACTTCTACAACCCTACTTAAGTAATCTTTTTCGGAACGAAAATGCATTTCGAAATTTCGGCCGACATCTCATGAGTTAGCCCAGCTACTGTAGACCAATATGATTAATCAACATCTGCCAAAACATTTTTAAATTGCGTGAACCTGGTAGTCATCTGGTGGATTTTAAGCGGATTGTTTAGGAAATACAGCCAAGGCAGTCATAGTACTGTATCAGATTTGATGGATTCTAGACATTGCAGTAGGCTGGGCGGGTAACATGAGCCAAAGTTGATTAAAATCCCGTCTTTCGATGGGGTCTCGTTGCTAGTGTGGCCAGAGCATTGGCTGTGCTAACGCCTTCCTTTTGCTGTCGTGGGTCCGAATCCCAACTAAGCGTTGAATTCTTCACAGTTGTGTCATTATGAAGTATTCGAAATCCGCCAAAACATCTACGGATGATAAAATTGTGGACTAACGAGCCATTATCACTTCAATTACGACCCCAGCGACGATCGTGAGAGTTGTTACTTATAGTACGCATGTGGCCCCACGTGAGCTGCAGTGCGTGACCGATCTCATGAAATGTTGTAGGATTATCTATGTGAGGTTCTAATATTGATTATCCTGCAGCATAACTTTATAGTATTTCGAACTTGCCAGGATGTCGGCTCTTGAATACACTTCTTTCCCCCTCCTTCAGAAACCGCACTCGGTAAAAATGGAATTCTTAATAAGCGTGAATTTTCGCATTAAGTTTTGATGGTCTTATAAATTTAAATATATTTTATAGAAAATATGCACAAAATATGCTTACTTTTACTCGTTTGGTAGGAAATCACGGTATCTTCGCATCTTATACCTGAAGAAAGTGTATATTTAGATTTTGAAAAATTTTCCTAATTTTTGAATAATTTTGAGTCAAATCAGAAGGTTCGTTAGCATTTAGCGATTTCACTGTACAAAGTATATGCTTTCCGAGTGAGGAAAATCATATATTCCTCTATGCCTTTTAAAAAGGTACTATATAGATTTCGTAAAATGTTGCGATGGATTCGGATCATGTTGTATATTTCATAATGAGCATTGATAAACGGACATGCACGATGCTGTATGGATAGACATCGCACGGCCTCAAAGATCTCATAATTAGAAACTTTTTTTAAACCGAAAATTAACCTTTCTTAGGGTATAAAATTTAAAGAAAACTTGATTCTCTACCGAACGCTTAAAAGTAAGCATATTTCCTGCGTGTCTTCCTTAAAATATAATTTAATAAGGCCATCGAAAATCAATGCGAAAAGTGAATGCTATTTAAGTTGTCAGTTTTTGCGGAGTGTGATTTCTGCAGGAGTGCTAAAAGTAGTTCATTCAAAAACCGACATCCTGGAGAGTCCGAAATACCGTAGGATTAAGCCCCAAAATAATCAGTATTACAGTCCCACCGAAGCAATTCTTCCAATTCGAAAATGCATTTCAGATCGGTCACTCACTGTACGTACTACAAATTCTGCAATCCTTGTGCGTCCACTACCTTTATCTGCGACTGTCTCTGATGATGGGTTCGAGTGAGAATCCAAAACGTCATGCCAATAAACTTCTTGTCCCGATGACTTCATCTTCTTCATCTTCCAACCTGCTTCCTGGAAGTCGCTGTTTGCTTCTGTCCGAAATAAAACTGTTGTTTGCCCTGTGTTTCACGTCCACTTTTGAGACGGCGACAGACGGATGGAGAGGGCAGTACTTGCAGAATGCCGTCGCTATGTCAAAACACCCTAACAAGACTCACAACTGCGTACCTATTAACCATATTTTAATTTTTAATGGCCGTGATTCCGGTACCGGTTTGGAAGACTGCATATACTTTTTTGATAAGTTACCTCATAAACACAGTCACCGCAGGGAATGTTCACCTACATGCTGTCCTGTGATGAATGAGGCCTCCCTCGTCGTGTCAGCATGGAATACGGTGAGGGAAGATTCTCGCATTTTTTGAGTCCAATAACCATAGAGTAAGCATTTAGTCTTTCATACGAGGTCTCACCCTCGCGAGAACTCTGGCCTCGTAAGGTGTTAAGGTGTAGCTAAGCCTCGTTGGCAGGGTATTTCTGCCTCCCCTATGCATTTGTTTTGCTCTTACGAAAAACGCTGTTCCTCCCCCCCCCTTTTATTATAAATAAGCTTTCCCTGGGCAGAGGAAATGCTCATTCATGATCAAGACCACTGTATTTAGTGGCTGTACCGCTATGGCAAGCGACTCAGTAAGGATCATGGTCGTCTTCAAAACCGACGATGAAATCGCAAGCGATAAAGGCTCGAATTTTGAATGCATGGTTGCTACTCAGTCAAGCACGAGCACCTACACTGAGTACAGAGGCCACTTATTATTGCCGGTATGTGATGGGATGGTGACCACGTTCCATAAACACTGCATTACCTGTCTATTGCCATGCTTGACACTGGGTTGGAAAGTGAATTCGAACCACCTGGTTAACGGATTTCCTGTTCTACTGATTGATAGTCCCTCTCCTTGATGTATGTCCATTTTGCAAGCGTCGTTCAAATTTCCACCTTAAATCTCATCTGACCGCTAATCTGATTGGCTCTGTATGAAAGTCAGGATATGCATCAACCTTGTAGAGAGCTATTTCAGTTTGGAAAAACGTACACAGAAAATATTTAATGTTAATTTCCTTTTGCCGCCATTGGCGCCAAGCACTGGCTAAAATGAGTCTGTATTTTTTGTCTAAACATCTCATGTTACTTTTCATCGCTAAGTAGGTGTGCACTGGCTACGATTCGCACCGCAACATAAAAGCCAAGAGCATATGTGGTTATTAAAGGCTAGTAAGAGAACGCTATGAAAAAGCCTCCCTTTAGGCGATGTGTTAAGGGGAAAATTAGTAACTTTTTCCATTTCTTTATAGAGGAGCCACGAAGGCGCTCGAGGCGACACGAACCCTCCTCGTCATCATCATCGTCTAGGAGCGCTTCGTCTGTATCATCGTTTGGTAATTGTCCCTTTTTCACGAAATTATTTGTTTGTTTGTGACCACTTCCACATTATGCATCGTGCCATCTATTACTGTATCCCTGCAAGCGGCGGCCCTCCAAAGGTAGCTATATTAAAGTAGACTGAAGGGTTAAAGTGATGATTTTATTAGTGGGTCCCGACGCAAATAAGGGCGGATCAGACTTTAACTATGATCAGGCACTTCTTGAGTTAGCACTCTGATTCACTCACCCTACCAGTCAGAATTTGTCGAATTCATTTGTACATCTAACCACTCTAGCTGGCAAACACACAGTAGAGCCACAGAAGGGCTGTGCAATGAAAACGTAGGTTGTTTCAGAACAGAAAACCTTTCCATGGTTTTTGTCTCTGTCCACCGGACAACTGTTTGCGCACCCAGACGGCCATTAGCAAATACGTCTCCCCCGAAATGCCTTTGCATCGATTCCGATTGGTTAGCTTGCCTGAGTGATCGGGATGCATCTTGACACAGCTCTGCACGCATGAAGACCGATGCGTTCTTCCGCATGTCGACCAGAGAAGGATTTCTGAGCGGAAGCAAGGCCCGTTCTTATGGGGCCGATTTTAATCACATTAGAGAACATGAGGCGTTTAGATGAATTAATAGAAGGGGAACCGGCCTCCTGGAATTCGACTATTATAATTTGTGATTTCTCGCCTTTCCAAAGGTTCCTTACCGCTGCTAAGGTCAGCGTAAGATCTTCCAGCATCTACGGTGGGTCTTTCGGGTGATTTCCTGTTAAAGCAGATCTTAGCTGTCCTGCCCAGACGGATAACGAAAGCAAGGTCGATTTAACGATTACGGCGAGTAAGGGTAATATGAAGATAGAGAGTGACCAAAACAATGTCTGCCAAGTGTGCTTACTTACTTAACGGTTGTCCTGTAAAAAAAAACATACAACAAGGGAGTGGAGAAGATGAGAAGTTGCGTTTTTATCTCAGAAATGAACTGCAAACTTGAAGTAGGTCAGTATATTCTAAGGTCTATAGGCGCAGACCGAAATTTGATGTAGGAATATTTGGGCCGATATTCATCGGCCACAGCGGGTAACCGCGTAATATTCATTAACAGCCGACAGGCAGCTAGTAGTATATTTAAGGGTTATAGGATACCATTCTAGCAGCACTGGTATTCGCTAAAAGCCCAGACACGCGGGTTTCGCTGATAACCTGCCACTGCATGGCATAGCAGCGAGGGGTCCAACCATCCAGTGAGTCCCCCAGCATTCCCCGTCTTCCAGTTTACAATTTATTGCTTTTTAATTTATTCAGAAATTAACTGCGAAATTGAAGTTGGTCAGTATATTCTAAAGTCTATAGGCGCAGACCGAAATTTGATGTACGAATATTTTACTCAGGCTCAGAAGTACCGTCAGCTCTTAGTGAGAACTTTCTTATCACATGGTGCTGTTGAGGTTTTCCGTCTTATGAAGGGTGTCATATTGTTCGCATGCCGAATCATATAGCTTTAGCGTGAGCTTCATAAATATTGTATTTGTCATCGTGCAATCTAAAGCTTTGTCTTTTTAAAATTTGACCGAAAAGCATTTATAACGCGCTTTCTCTCTCTCTCTCTCTCTATATATATATATAAATGGTAGAGGGGCGATCACCAATCGTTCGTACGTTCATGCATGATATATAGGCAGAATGGTATTACCAGTCTCCCTTGTCTTTGTCGGTAATACCATATATATATATATATATATCCATTCTTGCGTCCGATCTGCTGTCACTGCAAGATCATGGTTTGGTCGAGTCCGGCATAGCAGTTAACGGTTCGTGGTTTGTGTCTTATTAGGGGCTTGTTTGCTTGGGGAAACCAATGCGTTGTTGCGCGCATTCACCCTTGCAATCCAATGGGCTGCTTAGTCCTCGCTTCTCGTGCGAACTGCTTTCGGCCTCTTGAGCGCGTCGTAGTTACAAGCTGGCAACGTGAGCTCCGGCTAACTCTTCCCCTTCTGTCCTTGGGTACCAACTGTTGTCCCCGCGTGACTTTGCTTGATTGCCCTATTGCTCCTCTCCGAACCGATTCTAGTGTCATGTGTTGCCGTTGGTGTGCGGGATGCAAGCCTATGGCTTGATCAATTGTGCCAACTTTAGGCATCAGTCTGGCCATCTTCTCGTTGGCTCGGACGATGACCCTCGGAGTCTCAAAGACGAAAGTAGGGTTTTACTTTTGTACATGGCTGAAAACCAGGGAGAGTTTATCCTCGTCAGCATACGTTGTCTCGCAGCTTTAGCGCGACATGCTGGGTGCCCATATCAGGTCTTTGATCCTCATGGTTTGCTGTCTGGTGGTGGATCCCCGTTTATAAGGCACACGGTTACAAAAGGGTTTAGGGATTATTACCAACCAGTCGGGAACATTCTTCACAGAGGAAAACAAGCAATTCGCGTTTTCCTTCCTCCCATGGTCTTCACTACATATGTTTATCGTCACCCTGCCTGCTGACAACAAACTCTCGAAAGTTATCACCGAAGACAGGACCTAACTGGAAAACCTGCTGATGGACAAGGAATCTTATGCGCTTTCGGATGTCAGCGAGTTCAGAAAGCCTGCAGACAACATAAACAAGTCGGTGGGGAGGTTAAAAAAGCGAGCGCCCTCACGAGAAGAGGGACACTGTCCGCGAAAGTCACTGACACCGAGATGGCACGCTTCTAAGGCCTGTTCGAGGAACACAAGGCAGGACTGCCTCTCCGCCGAATCGCTTCTTTACCTGACGCTCTAACCTTTGGGCTGTCCAAGTGCCTGTACCAGCGACTTTGTTTCTTCATCAAGAACTCAGAGTGGAAAGGGAAGTCAGCTTAAGAGTGTGTGGCTCGCATCCGACATCGGAGGGTGGACGCAGACGAGTTGATGGCGTCCTTTGACGTGCTCTCACTGTTCACCCGTCGATACTCTCGACGGCCTTCTCTGAGAAGCGTACGACGAGACCGACCAAAGGCGTAAGCGAGTGCATATCATCGAGCTCATGGAACTGTGTCTTGAGACTTTCTTCACATTTAATGGCCAAGTATACAAGCAAAAGAAGGAAACGCCAATGGGCTCATCTCTGTCTGGACTAATTGCCAAAACGGTTTGGCAGAGGCTGGAGCGGCTGGTATTCAGCCCATACTCTCCGAAGTTCTGGGCCAGATATGTTGACGACGCATTCATCATAATAAAAAGGAGCTACATGGACGATTTCAAAGCAGTTTTGAATTCAATATTTCCCGACACGCAGTTGACTATGGAAGAAGAGGTCGGCAATCGATTGCTCTTCCTAGACGTACGTCGCAAAACTGGCGAACGGTAATATAAAGACGATGGTCTACCGTAAGGCGAAAAACACTAGGCGCATCCTCCACTTCAGAAGCAACCAGCCCGTTGGTCACAAACACAGTTGTGTCAGGACCCTTTTCCAACGCGCCCAAACACACTGCATCGACGACGATGACAGGAAGAAGGAGGTAAAGTACTGACATGCCCTATTTGAAGCCAACGGTTACCCGAAGTCGTTCATACGCAAGTGTCTCAGGATATCCCACTCTGGGCGGTTGAGCGAGGAGAAATCAGAGTTATGGCTCTCAATCCCCTAGGTAAAGAACGTTTCAGAGGCAACTGCGAGAATTCTGAAATCTTTTGGAATTGGTGTGACCCATAAACCAGCATCGACAATGAGACAACAGATCATGAGGCCCAAAGACCCGCTGCCGCGGACAGAAAATTCAGCGGTGGTCTAGAGCATAACATGCCAAGATTGTGGTGCAAGGTATGTTAAGGAAACGGGAAAACGCCTCGGCACAAGATTGCACGAACACCAACTTGCAATCAATGGCAAGGATAAGCTGCCGTTGGTGTATAGCCATACAGTAGAGCGGAACCACAGTTTCGCCTTCGAGAAAGCGAATGTGGTCGGCCGAGCCAATGATAAAATGGCCAGGCCGATGCTGGAAAGTTGGTCCTCTACTGGCACATTCAACCGAGCCATAGACCTACATCCCGCCTACCAGACGCTCCGCGCAAGGCTCGAGTCATTCCAGGCAGGGACAGTGGCACGGATGAAAAGAGTCACACTGTGTCGGCTGCCGACGCTCGCGGAGACAGTGGAAGCAGCTGACCGAATGTCACGTGACCGGCGCGACACAGTGCCTCACGGACGTACTCTCGAGGCCGAAAACACCACGCCTGAGGAACAACGACCGATCGGCCCGCCGCCTGACGAGGAGGTAGCCAACGAGCACACCGACGCAGCGGCAACCACGTCCGGCGTGAAAGCGACACAGGGCACGCCAGTCCCCCAATGGCTCGGATCAGCGCGGCCAAAATCAGCCAACAGAAAACAGACTAATCAACGTTCGTGCGCTGGGCACGGTTATAATACGAGGCAGGCGGCAAGGCTGAACAAATCAAGGCCAGCAGGAAACGCCAGCTAACGACTCTGATGATGGAAACGAGAGAGTTTCCGAAACGTCAGTTTAAATACAATCTGGCCCATGAAATCGCTTTCTCTTCTTCGTCTTCCTCGGGGGATGATAAACACGATATATATATACATATCATAGCACGCCTGTTTAACATCATTATCTACGTTTCCGTCTTCTATACTCATCATGCAACGTCCTATGCATCAATTTTCTGACAGACTGCTCAGTGTCTTCACACTCGTCCTCGTCCTCGTCCTCATCCTCCTCATCATCATCCTCGTCTTCCTCGTCATCTTCGTCCTCCCGCTCTTCTTCTTTCGCATCGTCATTCTACAGCCGATCTCCTTCGCAGTCGTCCAGAGGTCAGTTTGTGAGATCTCTCCTTCCTCATCTTCTAGCTTAATGGTTCACGTTGTTCTAAATGCTGAATTATTTCAAAGGATAGTACAAAGTACCTCAAAAATATGAAGTGGTAACACTCCAAATTTCACAAAAAACAAGAGAGCAAACCCATCAGATATGGCTACCTTCGGTCGTGGGAGGAGAGAATGCGGTAGATGCCGCACAAAGTTGCTCTGCCGTCAACTTATTCACGAGTAAATCACTGGAGATGGACTCACTATGTGCGGCACACGGTGGATGTCGTCTCTTACGGCGGTCAAACTGTCGCATCTAAGTTATTTGTGTGTGGCAAGCGGTAGACAGGGACTTCAGGTCACGTCCGACACCGCGTTCAAGTCCATCTGCAATCACTCTGACTCGCACAGGCCACTGTTTCGGGGGCGAGAGAGGGAGTTGTGAGGTCGGTCCAAATCAATGTCTACTCTGGGTCCTCGGCACAAGTAGCCAAAGAAGTTGAGGTCAGAATTTTAACGGGCGCATCCCTCTCTGATGTTTACCGCAGAGACCAAGACGAATAACGTGGTCGCGTTCCTCGATGTACTTTTACACAGAAAGGAGGATGGATACATCCAACGCGAGATATTCAGAAAGAAAACCTGGACGGGACAATACATTAATTTTAACGGATTTGTTCCCTTAAATCTAAAACGAAATTTAGTCCAGGGACTGGCGGCTAGAGTGCGACGCATCTGCTCCCCTGAAACTGGTGAAGCAGAACTCCAGCAGCTGCAAAACACCCTCTGCGAAAACGGCTGTCCAGAGCGATGCATACTCCAGAATATTAGTGAGCTTGTCACAAAACCTGCCGTTGCAACCGCAGAGAAGAAAGACCTATTTCTAAGGCTTCCTTGTCTAGGAGATGCAGCAAGCGAATTAGTGAGATGTCTTAGGACAGCTCTCGCGAGTGCCTTCCCCACGGCGAACTTGCGCGGATTCTTCGCAAACTCCCCCCTACTACGGTTGGGGGGCAAATACCGGCTGCCGTTACAGGCTACATCCATGTGTATTTATTCATTCACTTGCTCCTGTGGAGCGGGATATATTGGTCGTACAACGAGGCGTCTGGAAAAGAAAATACGCGAACATATGCCTGCCTGGTTGGGTAGAGGTGAAAATCGATCGAATCCGAGTTCAATTCTTGCACATCTAATCCATACGATCCACCAAGCCGACGCTAAAAAAAGTCTTTAAAGTTATCTAGGGGGAGCCGGCACATTAGTCTAAAGGCCTGCGCAAACGGGTGCTAGCCACAGCCTAAGCAGTGGCCATTCGACTAGCGAACCAAGAACTCTGTTGTCAGAAGACGTTGACACAAGCAGTCTGTCTGCCCCGGCCGACTCCAGACGGTGATCGCACGCCGTCCCAACGCCCTGAGAACAGTCACACGCTCTCACATAGCTTACAATCGAACCGAAGCCCCTCTCCTTCCCCCACCTCCCACCCCATCTCCGCCGTCCTTAACACACTGACTCCGTCATGCGGGCTGCTTGGGAACATGGAGTCCGATCAACCCTGCCCCTGAGACGCATTTATATCAGGTGGACAGTTAGAATGATCAATACCCATGTAAATGTATCGGCCTGATGATGATTTACCGAAAAAATATGTTCGTCAGCTGGCTTTGAAAGACGATTTGTTGCTCAAAACTGAGAATTAGGTTTCAATGCTTTCTTTTTCCTATGGTCTTTCGGTGCTGACGCTCATATTGGTTTGAGGACTCCTCATTAAATTCTGTAACATGCAGAGTTTGAGAGCGGGTCGTGTACAGTGAATGCAGATTTACTGTTTACCTATGTCAACAGCTGTGTCCCCGACCGCTTGTACCAATATTTTCCGCACGGGCATGTAGCTAAATTCGTCGCTGTCGATAGCCAGTCTATCACATCTGATGTAGCTGTGTAAGTAGACCAAAGCAGCTCAAGATCTCATCAGCCAGACTGCACTGAATCTGGACGATTTATTGTCCGCCCACTCAAAATATCTATGCAGACAGAAATTATTCAGCAAATCAGTGTCACTGACATCTTAAGGAGAGATATGGCCAATCACGCACCTACTGATCTGAAATTTCTTCATCTGTCGGAGCCAATCAGAAGGGGTCGTTACTTTATCTGTCTTATTTACTTACACACTTTATTTTTACATTCAGGCTCAGCTGGCGCTCACGTTCAAATCAACAACAGTGAGTCACTAGTCCGCATTTAGGGAATTCACATGCGCACTTTTATCTTCTGCATCGTTTAAACTACCGCTGATTTTTGTTATCCGAAGAACAGGCGTTTTCTTTAAAATGAACTGGCAGCATACCCTTACTTCAGTATACGTCCGTAAAAAACATGCAAGTTAATCGGTATTTACTCGTTTTTCCTGGCTTACAGAAGTTTTGCGGAAGCTTAGAGCCAAAGCACGTAAGTTGACGTTTGCAAAAAATTCATTTTTATCGCATGCTTGACGGGACATTCCTGTCTGCAGTTAAGCTTTGCAATTAACATAGCGTTGAGTAATCTAAAGTCTATACAGTTATGGAAATCAGTGTTCAGCGACTTGCCTCATGTTCTACTCTCTTGGTGTTAATATAATCTAATGGTGAGCGGCAACCTCCACTCTTCCGTCCTTTCAAGTTATTAATTTCCTTTTTCCTCTGCTCCATCTATGTACTTGTTTTTAAACCTCCGTATGCCTTCCAATCAGGACAACTGAGATTGGCCGCAAATGGTTAGTTTGGTTCACAGATCCTCGCAGTTTGTTTTTTTGTTTGAATGACGGCTAACTTTTTGCACTTTAGAGCATGTGACTTCACTTATTATGATCTTTTCTACTACGAAACGGATGTGGCAAATTTTGCTTCGCTCTAATCAAGCTTGCATAAAGGCCACCTAGAGCTAGCTTTGCCTTACAAAGGGACCCTGTCTCAAAAAATGTAACTATTTAATAGATAGTCCATCTCATAAAATATTAACCGAAATTCCAAATTCCGTTTTCGGTTCGAAAAGATTACTTAAGAAAGGATGTCATATTAATTACCGCATCGCATAATGTTAGGATATAACAGCCACGTCCGAATCGTCGTCAGCTTCTAACCAACCGCTTGTTTTCCGTAAAAATTGACCACTTAAGTGATATGGCGTTCCGCATATATTTTCGATTCCCTTATTAATCCAAATACTTTACGTAGAAAAGAAATACAAAAATATTCTTTTATTCCCTCATTTTGGTAGAAAATTATATTTTATTTAACTTTTGCTTGAGGAAGGAGTGTACTGGGCTTTGAACAAACTTACTCAATTCTTGAATGCTTGTGAACTGGATCTCTCAATACACTTGCACTCAGAGTTTGCAAACTACCAGCTGTACACTTTTCGTTTGGAGAAAATCATTCATTTCTACATGTTATTAAAATCAAGTAGGACCCATAAAATTTTGAACTGGATGTGGACCATACTGACCACTCTATAATCAGCCTTAATATAGACGTTTATATGATGCTGTATAATTGGGCATTTTTGGTCTTGAAACATCTCATAACTGGAAACGTTTGGAAACCAAATGATGATATTTTTGGAGTATAAAATTTAAAGAGGACATAATTTGCGCCAAATTAGCGGGTGAAAGCATATTTTGGCGCACGGTTTCTATAGAATATATTCGAATTTATAAGCGTCTCAAGGACCAATGGGAAAAAATCACATCGCCCAAGTTTTCGTTGTTATTGAATATAGGCGGTCGATAAGAGGTTTGTTCGAAAGCCGCATTCCTGGCGTATCTAAAATAACTTTGGATTAATGTATAAAATAATTCATATAAGAACGCCACTCAAGCAAATTTTTTCAAAAGGAAAAACCATTCCATAGTTTTGATCAACATTTCATGAGATAGGACATTTGCTTTACCGTCCTTGAAGCAGCAAGACTTTAACAAAACGACTCTTTTGAAGGTATTCGGACAAGCGCATTTAAAAACAACCCATAACCAACGCACACCTAACATAATAACAATTCCCCAGAAGTTTTTTTTTCTGTTTCTCCCAATTTAAAATCTGCTTCTCTCTAGGCGTATAATATATTCGGTTACAAGTTTAAAACTTCCATATTTTGAACAATTTCAGCCGAAGGAGATGTTGGGGAGTACAGTCGTACTGTCAAAAAAGGTAGGTGTTGTCCGACAAAGGATTCTTATGCGCTTCTGTATTTCTCCAACAAGTGTCATGTCATAAAGTATGCCCCAGGCCTATTTTCCTCAAAGAGGAGTGGGTACTAGTCTCAACACTGCTTTATCATAATGCTGCAGAAACTACAAACCTAGTACATAGCTATGTCTGCAACAAAACGTCCTATTGGTGGACACTGTGCTAAGATAGTTTATACAAGCGGAAATGTGAGTTAGAGGATGCAGCAGAGAAGATATAGACCCAATCGCTGGAACAATAACTTTATTCGCCTGACGATTTCTAACTCTTCATCAGAAACGGTATCGGACACGGGTAAATCATGCGCAAGGCGTTTTGGTCGTTGTGCCAATGGACAATGACAACTCCCCACCTTATCAAGGACACTTGTCCTTGGTGCGATTATTGCTTGATGGTTGGCATTCGAGTTGCTAATCGTCGCAAATTCGTCAGGCGTGTTCGATGTAGGCGTGATGATTACTCGACTGTCTGGCTCACAAACACTGGTGTTGTTAACAGTGCTGGCCTTCGCGCTCCCCGCGTGGTTAATTACTTATGCCACACCAAGCCTCGACACCGAATATGGAAAGGGGGTCCTTGCCCTTGCTAATAGACTGAGGGTGGGGGCAGGAAACCATGATTCAGATAGCACACGGCTCATGCGACTGTCAACACACGATAACACTGCCAATGGTAGTGAAGAGACGAGTCCCAGAAAATAGTCTTGAAGAAGGCGACACGATCGCTGGGACAAGAGCTTTATTATCCCGACGTTTCGGATTCCTGTTCGAACCCATCATCAGAGACCAAAAGCAGATACGGGTGGCTCATACACAAGGGACTGCACTATTTATGGGATGCAGTTGCCATGCCACTGCATACCTATGAATATTCACGGTTTCCCTCTTCATCAGGGATCGTTGCACGTTGTGTGATGGCCGCCATTCGCGTCGTTAATTGCAGCAATTTCATCACGTGCGTTGGATGTTGGTGTGATGATTGCTCGACCATCTGACGCGCTGACCCTGGTGTTGGGAGAAGTGTTCACCTGTGCGCTCCCCGCGTGGCCAATTACCGCGCCTAGGCGAAATCTCAGCACCGAGTACGGAAGGGGAAGATCATTGCACTTGTTAATGGACTGCGGACCAGTAAACCGGGATTCAAGTAGCTCTCGACTCACGCGGTTGTCACCTCTTGCGAGAATTTCGGCCCCGTCGAATTTGAATGTGTTGCCGTATCTAATCGAATGAGCCGCAAGTTGAGTGCTGGCGTTATTTCTCCACACCGCAGCAGTGTGCTCGGCCATTCGCGTCCAGGGAGGTCTTCTAATCTTTCCGACGTATTCGCCTTGTCAGAAATTGCACAAGATCCGTTATACGGGAATGAATCCCAAATATCAGGCGAATTGAACTCTCGTCCCAACAATCGGATCCACCTCTTCTCAACTGTTTCAAGAGTCTCAGTGATAATATTACCTACCCAATCTTCTAACACCATCTACCGGTACTCGTCGATCGACCGAGTAACTGTCTGTCTCTAAACAATATAGAATTTGAAAAGTGTTCGGACCGTTGTATAAAATGGCAGGTTTGAAAGAACCTAGCACAGACTCTCTAGTGGATATGTCAAACAGCAAGCACGTTTGTTGTGCCTGCCTATGAAAAAGGAAGAAAATACGTCCACCGGAAAGTGTTCACTACTAGGCACGAACTGTGTGCGTGAACTGCTTATGTTTCCCTAGAATACCTTAAGAATGCTAGAACTGGTTAAACGTGAACCCCTTCAAGCGTCTTATCTTGAATCAGACAGCTGTCTGCTCTGTGCGCATGCGCCTATTGCCATACCATACCCGCAGGACGGGCGCTCAGATTGCAATAAACCCACCGTGTCAATCACAAAGCATGGAACCCCAGAAATTCTCACCGGCAGCAGCGGTGTCTGCAATCGTGCTGTCTTGCATCCAACGCCTGTCTGGCGGAGCCTTCTGTTTCCCATAAAATGCATCAAGTCATTAGGGAGCTAAATAGCTGAGCCGTCTGTGTGATGCGCTCGCCCTACAAGTGGTTTACCTGTGGAAGGTTCTGTCACGAACGGGATATCCGAGTCTTTCTTTCATTGGAGTATACTGGCCGGAGAAATCAGGTCGTGTTTGACACCCGTATATGGGCTCCCTACATTTGTGTTCCATTGCACCTGAACCTTCCCTCGGTCGTTTTGACATTGTGTGCCCACCCTAAGCCTGGGGCGTGAGTGAGGCGAGAGTGCAGAAGGTGGTGTGCAAGTCCTTAGTACCGCGCCTACTCCACTGGCCACACAGTGGATGCTGTCACCCGTGCCATTCAAACTGCCAAGTCAGTATTCCGGGGAAGAGGAAGTAACCCTTCAGACAACCCTCAGCATGTTATGTTAATGATAATTTCACGGAATTCTTCCGTGTTTAAATTTCACAACTCCATAGTTCCACACAAGTAAGGTCGCCCACATGGCGATCGCTGACCCGTTACTGAGCAGAAGTCAGCCAGATAAGTCCACTATAACAACTTTCTTGCGGTGATTCAGATCTTGGTACGCAACTTAAACACTAGCTGACTTTTGCCAAACCTGATAACTGGAATTTAAGTGCTTAGTCAAAGTTTTCAAAATTAAGAGACTGCATACACACCAATTAAACCAGCAAAGTACGATTCTCCAAAAAATCCGTGCACATAATTAGATAAAATGATATCTAGACAGCATTAATGTACATATGACGAATAACCTCGGCTAGAATGCTTTGTGGTTAAATCGTGTCGTCCTCGAAAATATCTTGTTAGTCGAAAATACACTGGTGCATGCATCTACGCACTAATAGTTTTTCTATAAATTGTCCCTTGTGTAACGCTCTTCCAGTACTCTTATAAAGTGCTATGATAGTAAAATTCTAAAAATACCAACCTACTGTTTTACCTTTGTGTAGATAAAAACGGAAACAATTGGGTTTATGAAACAAGTAAGTCGAGGATTTTGCAAAAATCCTTTTCAATTTTAAGTTCGTAGATGTTTCGGCAAATTTTAAATAATTCAGTTTGTACCAATGAAAGACTCGGCGCCTTGGTTGGGTTTGGACCCACGACAGTATGGTGAGGTTTTAGTACTGAAAACGCACTAGCCACCTGAGCTACGAGGTCCCACCGGGAGACGAGAGGCGTGTACGGCATGACGATTGGTTACTCCCCTATCTCACTGCTTCAGATTTGTTGAGATGTTCGCTATTCAACTGATGCTTAATAGCTTGTCGATGTAAAGCATTCGCACTCCAAATATACATGACAAGTACCAATGATTTTGGAATGCAGCATCTGCGAGGGTAGCGTAGAAGCGTTTTTCACTCATGGAACGGCGTAAATCCCGTTGGATAATAATTTGTGAACCGCAGTCGGTAATGTACTTACTGATACAACTGAACTGGACCTTTGCGAAAACCAAAATCACAGCTTAACCTTAGAATCTCTTAAATCAAGAATAAAGTCATCAGTATAGGCGCCAACGGACTTTGGAGATAATTAAACCGGATTTTACTAAATGCTTGTTTTACTGACAAATTAACTTCTTCGCCTTTCTAGGGGTCTATAGAAAATCTCCCAAACGTAAGTCACAGCATGGTCCACAAGGTTTTGCGCAAAACTGTTTAGCTTCCTCATGATCAGTCATCCTACCCTTTTGATCTTCCATTTTAGGTGGTAAGGGCCGTAAACGAAAGTGAACCGCCAGCACTGGCGTCCAGAAGAAGTTAACTAATATTACATGCGAGAAATTTTACAAAGACTGCTTTGCAGAACTTACTTCTTTACTACTTAACTCATAGTCTTCACGTTCGACCGTTTATTTTGATTTTTGAATTGAAAGCAAAAGCCCGTGGAATACAAGTGGTTTTTGGACTACAATGGCAATTATTTTTCCTTAGATAAACTTGGCAGAATGGGGGGTCTCGGGACGTTTATTTTTATCTATGCCTCGTGCCGCAACATTGTGCACCGTGCCCAGTGAAGGACACCGCTGAATTTAAAGTCATAATATTGTGTGAGGGCGTAGATGCGGCAGTTAAATCCGCGTGGGCCAGTGCCACATGCACCCAGTTCATGTCTGTGTCATTCGGGAACGAAATATCATAGATCGTATTCGAAGGAAGTTACCGAGGCTCTGGTTTTTAAACAGACTGTGGACGAATATTCAGCTAGATCGCAGTTGGTAGTCGGGAATGGGGAGCGATCGGCGACCCTAAACCTAACCTTAACCATAACCTTAGCCTTAACATTAAACGTTCACCGTTAACCCTAACGGCAACCCTAACCCTAACCGAAACTGTAAACTTCAAAGTAGCCCTTAGGCATAGCCTGAACTGGAAAACCTAACTGTAATTCTGAAACCTAATCGTACGCTCAAATCCTAACCGTAATCCGAAAAGCTAAGCCTAAATTCATAAGCCTAACCCAAAAGTCGCAAACTATTAACTGGTGCCCTAATCCTAACCTCAACCGTAAAACTGAAGTCAAATGGGTCACATGTGATTATGGAGCCCCACAAAATAGCCCCAGTAAACAGACCCCCAGCCACCTGTAATACGGGGCCTGGCTACCAACCGCGATCTAGCCGAATTTTCGTTCAGAGACTTTTGGCTGGCTTAAATAATTCCTACATGTCCTATCCGTGTTAGTAAAGAAAGTATTTTTAGACTCGCGTTTGACCGCACTTATTTCGTCCTTCTACCCCCGTATGCTCCAATTATGTGTCCGTATTTAATCGATCTGTGCTAGTGGCTGACGTGAATTTGAACCTCCGCCTCTCTTTGTCCTTCACCTTCTTGTCTCCATTAGCATTTCAACCAGAACAAAACACTGGCCTCGCCACACGGGTTAGAGATCTTCCCTTCCCACAAATTTCAATCATCCGACTCCTTTTCAAAAATCTGTTATCTTCATATTCATAAATGTATTTATGTAACAATCTCCCCGATAGACTGGTAAAATTCATTAATTAAACACATAGAAAGTTCGTGTTTAAACAGATTACGGAGGACTAAGCAGTAGGTTTAAAGAAAGCATGAGAACACGAACGACCCACCTAAGTAATAAAGCTGGGCCTGCAAATAATTCATGAAACAGGCAAAATATTGTCCAACACTTTCTTCAACAATAAACCCTAATATATTATGAGATCGTTGCACTTATCTTGACGCTAGCCCTACATTAATCCCAAACACTAGTCTCCACCGTAATCCTAAACTTGGTTCAGACCTACTGAAAGCTTTAACTCTGTCTTTGAGCCTAATCCTCAATCTAAACCCAAACCCTAACTTTATTTCATTGGAAAGTGGCTCGAAGTCGGCCGTATTGCAGGCAGTTCCTGCGCACAGGTCATGTTTGGGTGGCATACATGAAGTCATGCTATGTAGTCGTCACTACAGATGAGCTGACTGAATACAAATCGCCCTTACTTGATTTTCACTGGTAAAATAGAGGCCGGTCATCAAGCCAACTAAGATGTTAGTGCCAATGGAAGCGAAGAGACGAGTCCCAGGAAGCATTCTGGAAGAAGGGCACACGATCGCTGGGAGAAGAGCTTTATTGGTCTGACGTTTAGGATTCTAGCTCGAATCCATCATTGAAGAGAAACTCAGATACGGAAGTTTCAGGCATAAGGAACTGCAGTATTTATAGGATCTGCTTTCCATGGTACCGCATACCTATGAATATTCACGGCTTCCCCTTCATCAGGAATCCTTGAACGTGGTGTGATGGCCGACAATAGCGTCGTTAATTGCTGTTGAAGAAATGACTCTAGCTCTCAGGTTGCAGGTCATTCGACGAGATCCGGCAACACATGCAACTTCGACGAGGTCGAAATTCTCGCAAGAGGTGACAACCGCGTGAGCCGGGAGCTACTTGAATCAGGATTTACTGGTCCGCAGGTCATTAACAAGTGCAATGATCTTCCCCTTCCCTACTCGGAGCTGAGATTTCGCCTAGGCGGACTAATTGGCCACGCGGAGAGCGCACAGGTGAACACTTTTCCCAACACCAGGGTCAGTGCGTCAGATGGTCGAGCAATCATCACACCAACATCCAACGCACGTGATGAAATTGCAGCAATTAACGACGCGAATGTCGGCCATCACACAACGTGCAACGATCCCTGATGAGGGGATAAGCCGTGAGTATTCATATGTATGCAGTAGCATGGCAATTAGCACCCTATAAATACTGCAGCCCCTTGTGCACCAACCACCCGTATCTGCTTTTGGTCTCTGATGATGGGTTCGAGCAGGAATCAGAAACGTCAGGCTAATAAAGCTCTTGTCCCAGCGATCGTTTCCCCTTCTTTAAGATGTTAGTCTTCAATACGCGAATTCACGACACGCAGAACCGAAAATGCAGTCATTTTCGTTCGGTTGAGCCACGAACGGTGGTCTCATGAACCTAGCCATACGATAGACAGTAGAATGACTTGTTTCAAGCCGACTAAGAAAACGACATTTAAATGCCTACCCCGCATTTGCTTAGCAAGCACACTCGACTAAGACTGACTGCCGGCTGCGTGCTACCCTTCTGGGCATTAGAGATTTTAAGCGTCTGCTGTGCCTCATCAGCCGACCGTGGTTGTTGTAGCCTCTGTGAGCTGGCAGTGTTCTCTGACACCTGGTTCCCTGCCGGTAGATGCGCCTGCGCCCCCGCTCGGCACACAGGTCGTACACACGGTTGCCCAATCATCCTCGCCTCTGTGACTCGTTGTTGTGTTGTTGCTGATTGTAATCCTAATTAATTGTTTGTTTTTGACCCGGAGGATATGATGGTACGCCTAGGTGCGGACTTACACCTTGCCAGTCCCCTGTTTTCTCTCTCTCGCCCTGGTCCTTCTTGACTTCGTCCTAACACCGGGTGCAGGTGGGAGAGGAGGGGGAGAATGCAGTGGACACTGCTCAAATTTACTTTAACTATAAACTAGTTCATGCGTTAGTCACCGTACCTGCTCTCAACTTGTTGTAGGGGCCGCGCGGACACCGTCGGCTGCGACAGTCGAACCGTTAACAAAAAACGAAATCTAGCAAGATCTATTTTGCGTAGTCGTACCATTTAGGGGTTATGGTTAGGGGCGAGGAGTTGGGGTTACGGTTGGGGTTAGGGGCTTAGGTTAGGAGTTGTGGTTAGGAGTTAAAGGTTAAGGATTAGAGTTAGGGATTAGGCTGGAGCTTGTCTACTGCAGGTACAGCTGCAAAATAAGATTTGACCCAAAATCTTTTGCCTGTCTGATCACGGTCTGTGCCTGCCTTACGGAAGCACAATGTTCCTTCCCAAAACCGGCTGTCTTGTTGCTGTTATAGACTAACTGGTGACTAGGCTGCCTCATAGGCGTCAGTCTCACTGTACGTGAACTGCTTTGCCGTCGCTCTATTCGTGAAGAACGCTGACTGCGCTGTCAGCAATCAGACGTCAGAGTCGATCAAACTTCTGACGCACGGGATAGGAAAGAGATAGTGGAGCCTACTTCCGTCGAAGTCCAATATGCTGTTCAATGGAAGAAATCCGACACACTAGAAACTGGTACAACGCGTTAAATATCGTTGAATAAAGCGCTGTCACTTGGAAGGCTAATTTCTTTCAAATTCAAACTGAGAATCAGACCGCAATATACTTATTGTGTCTTTATGTCGGGGCCTTTTCCGCGCGACTGCTCTTTTCCCTTACAAGGACTGTCGTCAGTTGGAATTTGAATATCTTTTTGGCGCCATCGGTGCTATCCTAACCTAATGTATTACGGCATTTCGGCCGTCGTTTCCAAAGCCGTGATCTGCACAGCAGGGTGAAAAAAAGTCATTGACTTGTGTGGGAATTAGCCAATAGTGATAGTTGACTTGCGCAACATCTACCGCACTCTCCCCTCCTCCCCAACCTGAACCCGATGCCAAAGCATAGTCAAAAAGACAGTGGGCGGGAGAGGGCACAGGTGGCTGGCACGATCAAAATACGCACCTAGACGTATCACCACACACCCTGATCCACAACAAACACTCGACCAGGCTTTAAGCCAATACCAGCACAACAACGGGTCGGAAAGACAAGGATGACTAGGCAGCCATGCTCACGACCTGTATGGCCAACGGGAGTGCAAGTGCATCTACTGGCAGGGAACCAGGTGTCAGAGAACTGACAGCGTACACAAGGCTGCAAGGGTTTACTCTTCATGGTTAGCAGACGCTTGCATTTCTGGGGCCTGAGAGGGATGTCAACAACACGCGGTTTTTCAGCCGATTACCTATGCAAGTATTAACCGGGTCGAAAATAGTTTAATTTCAGTGATCGAAAGAGAACTTCTACTTTCTCCGGAATATGGTCGCTAAATTCGCATAACAGTTAACGCCCAGGCCCACCTCTGCCTTCTACCACATCTCCTAGGATGACGACATAACGCGATGTAGTAGTAGTAGTAGTAGTAGTAGTAGTAGTAGTAGTAGTAGTAGTAGTGAACCCCAGATTTCAGTTTTTAATTTCCTCCCAAAGTAAAGCATAAAGCAGATTAAAGCCTTGCAGGCTCATCCTGAAAGAGTGTATGAATATTTGAGCCGACGTTTATTAGCTTTTGTGGGATATCCACGCGGTTTTCTTAAAGTGCCGACGGACAGCAAGTAGTATAAAAATGCTGCCTAAATAACAATAACTAGAGCACAGGTACTATCTTCAAACCCGGACACGCATTCTGTCGACATCCTGCCGCTGGATGACACGCTGCGAGGGCTCATCAGTCGGTCCCCCGAGTTGACCGTGGGCTTTCTAGTAGGAACACGCAGCTGTGTCAGGCGATAGCGAAATAGCATCCGGAAATTTAGCTAACACCTCGGCTGTCATTAGGGCAAATCATTCAACATACAAACACCGGGTGTCGTCATTTACACAAATTCTCCATCCTGCCTAAGTGTGAAACTGAAAATCGATTGCATTTACATTCTAATTGCGCTAAGAGAAGCGAAAAAATCAACATTTCATCTCTTCATAAGAGTCTTGAGGCTGTATCTTGCGAAAATAAAGCATTTTCATGTGTGTGTGATGTGTAGGAATGGCAAAAGGCCCTCATTTCTACCTACAGCTACTAGCAGTTCTTTCGCGCTGCCATGTGTCGACAGTGCGATGATTGGCTAATCAGGGGGCAGGCGAGACAGGGTAAATCCTACAACGTCTACTACAGCAAGTGTTCTCACCAGCCCAATGCAGACGTTCAAGGTTTTAGCCCCTGCACATGGTGCGTTCATGAGTCTGTGCTTTGTCGACCCCCAGCCAATGTGAGAAGGATCTATCTTCGATTAACGTCAAACTTTCGTCACGCCGGTTCCAAGTCACACGCAATTCAATCAATCGAGTGACAGGCGGTTGGCGAATTGGAGACGCATGAGTGAGCAACCACGCCGGAAGAGAGGAGGAAAACAGACTCTCATGGTTACACTGAATATCAGCCCCCCTACCTAACTAATGCAATTTGGCTGTTGCAAAATAAGTCGGTTATGCGACGCGTACTCCCTTAAATGACGTCTCGGCCAGAGAAATTGGTGTTTTTCGCAAGAAGGAACTACGGCAGATGTGCTAACTAATTAAATGTTAACCTAAATTCTGAGATGCGTATTCGACTCGAAAAGATCATTTAAGTACGGCTGTACTAGTAATCACCATGAAGCTTAAACCCATAATAATTCAGTCACTTCAAGATGTCTGTTTTTAAACGAACTTCTTTGCAGCCGTCTGCAAAAATTATGCTCGGTAAAAAATGACTACTTATTTAGCACGGACTTTCTCCTTGATGTTCGGTGCCTTTAAAAATTCAAAGATATCTCTTAGATAACATGCAGACGCCTTCTTCGAATTTTTCACTCGAAGAGAGGGTCAAATTCCGTTTAAAAAATTTCTAATTATGAGGATTTTTAAGACCGCTAAACGTCCGTTCATAAAATATCGTGCCTCTACCTCGATTAATGTTGCTTTTAAAATTTACAATACGGTTTAAATCCACTATTAAATTCTACTAACCCCATACCGTATTTTCTTAATACCGTATAGAAATGTGTGGTTTTCCGTACGCTGAAAATATGTGGCTTGTAATTTGGAAATCCGGAATGTGAATGTAACGGCAGGTCGCGTTGTAAGTTACTCGGTAATTAGAAAAGTTCGCAACAATCAGCGCAAAATCAGCCGTTTGTGTTCTTCTTGTCTTTGTTGAAGACAGCTACGTGTGGTAGGGGGCGCTCATCGACCGTTCATACGTAACTCATTTGGTCCGTCGGGCCTTAAGGGCTCTCTCTCGAGCTCAACCAGCAGCCGCACAGCAGCGCATGATATATAGGCAGAATGATATTACCGACAAAGACAAGGGAGACTGGAATGGTCATTTCTGGCTTATTAGCCGTCGTCAGCCAGCCATACTCAAGCCCGAAGTGTGGAACACCCGAGCTTCGAACTCGCGACCTGTTGGTTTAGAAGTCCATGCCTCTACCCACCGGGCTCAGGTGTTCCACACTTCGGGCTTGGGTATGGCTGGCTGACGACGGCTAATAAGCCGGAAATGACCATTCCAGTCTCCCTATTTCTTTGTCGGTAATACCATTCCGCCTATATATCATGCGCCGCTGTGCGGCTGCTGGTTGGGCTAAAGAGAGAGCCCTTAAGGCACAACGGAACGAGTGAGTTCCGTATGAACGATTGGTGAGCGCTCCCTACCATTGTATATTCCCGATCGAAAACCGACAAATCAACGGGCTCATGGCCCGGTGGGTAGAGGCGTTGACTTCTAAACCAACAGGTCGCGAGCTCGAGGCTCGGGTGTTCCACACTTCGGGCTTGGGTATGGCTGGCCGACGACGACTAATAAGCCAGAAATGGCCATTCCAGTCTCCCTTGTCTTTGTCGGTAATACTATTATACAGCCATTTCTTTATGATTATTTCTTTTTGGCCACTCGCCACTACTTAGATGTCAGGGACGATAGGTGAGCCATCGGATACGCCATCAGTGAATCTAGCAGGGGTAATGAGCCTTTCGCCAGCATGTACGCATGTTGCATGTGTGTAATTCGTCTCGTTTGGCATCTCTCAGTGATTGCAGAGGCTTAGCGATGGAGGTGGGAAAAAAATTAGAAAGACACGTGGGTTTCAGCGTACGAAAGGAAAGAAGGTTGACATGTCTTCGTTTCATTCTCACAACATCATATTCTAAAGCCTTGGCGTCGTGTGCGGGTGCATGTTTATTTTTTTCTTATCCCACACGTTGACTAGGGTTATTATTAACTGCAGGCAGGCAGAATAACCGCGAAACCATTCCGTATCCATTTATCGCCATTTACGAAAGTTATACTGCGTTGCATATACGATCGAACTTCAGAACAAGCACAGTTTGATTTATAAAGAATTAGTTATGGACCAAGAAATAATTTATTTTACGAAAACCACCAAATCCAAAAAACTATTCTTTGACAAATAAAGTATTCAAGGCCTAGTATAACTGTCTACAGAGAAGAGAAATGTTATAAAACAGCAAAATTGTGAAATATAATAAAAAATACAACATATTAGATTTTTTGATTGGCCTTTAGCTTTAACATTTGCTGCAAGGCGAGAGAGTATAGAGGCTACCAAGTTGTTAAAGGTGGTTTGGTCTATATGATTATTAGGCAAACATTATACCTTTTTCACCATCAAAAGATGTCCCTTGCCTTGACCCAATTTCTGTTCATTAAAACAAAACGATTTTCAATAGGATTTAGGTCCGGACTGTTGGAAGGAATAAAAATGATTCGGAGACCGCAGGCAAAGGGTCTGGCTGTGGTCTAAAACATTAGATTATGGTCGCTAGCTTAATTGGAATCATACTTACTCTAAGCAGTGGACAGAGGCATTATTCTGCAACAGTAGTGTCCCTTCGACGTCGATAAATGGTGTTGTGACCGAAGGCATCCCTTCGATGTCGGTGAAGACCTTGCTATTTATCGTAGAAAGTTCTTCTCACATATGACCACCTGAACAGACTTCGGAGGCTTGTCAAAAAATAAAACCTCACCACAGAATTTAGTGCTTTTCCAAGATGGATGTCCGTGATCAATATATTTTTGAGCAAACAAAAAACCTTTTTCAATAAGTTTCCTACTTTTAAGTGGCTTTATCATGGCGTTTTGCTGATGAAGACCGAAGTTTTCCATTCCTTTTCTAATTATTCGCAACGGAAACATTGACAGCTATTTCTTTAAATAGCCATAAGGGGCATAGAAGGATACTTTTTCAGTGTCCGACAGAGGAACTCGTCGTCTCACTGCGCATGTTCGTAATCTCTGCCACTCATTAGGAGTTTGGTTACCTGGGGAAGCCTGTTTGTTGTTGGGCGCCCATTCATGTTTATCTGTGTCGCCTTGCAGATCAAGAGCCAGTCGAATATTCATCTCTTGAAGAGTACGATTTTTTCCCTTCAATAAGAATTCGAGGGATTGATTCCGAGCTGATAGCCCGCTTTTAGTTGTCGCCGCTGCAGGATAGAAGGACTTTTACGCAAACGTTGGATACTGACGCTGTCGCGACGTGAAAAAATTAATTGAATCATTGTTATTTATCATAGCTAGTGATTCCCTCTAGTTTCACATGCATGTCATTGTCAGCGACAAATGATCCAAGCTATCAGCCTATCCTACAGAAAGGATTATGAGCAGTTAATACAGCACCAATATCCATCTAATATGAGTCCGTTTCGTATGTTTATTTAAGAATATGTGGGCTTAACCATTCCAATTAGATTTTAAGTCGATTTCTGGTTAGGCTAGCCAGTCGAAATCACCATCCGAAAAAGAAATTAGGAAAAGTGCACAAGTTGGCCTAACCAGGAAATTTGCAAGATGGAGTTGCGAGTTAAGTCTATGCCCAATAGTTGACTGACCGAAGTCGATTAGGTTACCCTGAATTTTCGATGGATATTGTTGCGGTTGGCTGTAATGCAATAGGAACATTTCTAATAATGGGCGATGATGAACTGAGAACAATTTACTTAATACACATTTTGGCCAATATCAAAAATATACAATGCAAAACCGACATCTTATTTTTCAATAATCGAGCAGATAATATGGGTTTTCTCGGGTAAAAACATAACGCGGCGTAGAAGAACAGAAAGGCGGGGTTGTTCTAACGGTGAAATCCACTGTGGATTAAGCAAATCCAACCTGTTGAGCAAGGGACCTAAATCATTTTTGTGATCGCTTGCTACCCTTCCACCGGAATCCGTTACCGCGGAGTAATGATTACATAAGTAAAAAGAAGCGTAAACTGGACTTTCAGTTGAATTCCTTGTACATCATAGAGATAGAATGAAATAATGTCTGTTGTGGTCACGAGGCTGCCAGGCTTCGTTTGCGTTATCGATGAAGTCGTCTCCATTGTAAATAAAAGTACAGTAGGTGGGCTAACTCATGAAATGTCAAATAAAATTCCGAAAACTTATATGCCTGCAACATAATTCTACAATATTTCAGTTGCCACAGGATGCCGGCTTTCGAATGAGCTTCCTTCCGACTGCATGCAACAACTGCACTTTTTAAAATTGACTACTTATGTAGCATGCATTTTTATCATTGATTTTCGACGCCCCTAAACGTCCAGTTATATTTCATGGAAAACATGCATAAAAATATTCATTCACTCGTTCATTCGGTAGAAAATTACGCTTTCTTTCAATTTCAGACTCGATAGGGGATAAGATTCGGCTTCAAAAAACTTTTCCAATTCCCGAAATATTTTGAACTTGCTCTACCGTTACACTTGGATTCAGGGTTTCGAAACTACAAGCCGTATATTTTCCTCGTATTAAAAACCATGCATTTCGCTGTGGTAAAAAAGGAGATCATATAGGGTTCATAAAATTTAGCAGTGGATTTGATCCATACTGTTAACTTTACAAGCCATATTGGTAGATTCAGACACATGAACATTTATGAACGGCGATTTCACGGTATTAAAAAATACCGTAATTATAAACCTTTCTAAAACCGAATTATTTCCCACCTTCGAGTATAAAATTGGAAGAAGACGTAATTATCTACCGAATGAGCAAAAGAATGAATATTCCTATGCATGTTTTCCATGAAATATAATTGGACATTTAAGGACATTAAAAATCGATGAGAAAAAATCATGCTACTTAAGTAATCGCTTTTACGGAGTTTATTTTTTGCGTGCAGCTGGAAGGAAGTTTATTTGAAAGCCGGTATCCTGAGGTTACTGAAATATTATAGAATTTTGTTGCAGACTGATTAGTTTTACAACCCTACTTAAGTCATCTTATTGAATCTAAAACGCATTTCAGAATTTCCGTTGACATTTCGTGAGTTAGCTCACCTACTGTAAGTAGCCAAAAACATCTTGCCAGGCAGCGTCTGAATGTTTCATAATCACGACTCCAATACTTACCTAGAAGTCAGCTTATCACGTGCCAGTCTTCTCGAGACATTTCAAACCTCCTCTACCGTGCGCTCTATCGAATTATTTGCGCAGGGTTTTATCGCTCCAGTGACCAGGTGAATGAATCAGATTCTTGTCGGACAGCAGTAGAATACGGAGCATTAGTTTTACAATAACCCATGGTAGCAGTGAGATGATCTGTGATCGGAGAGCAGCCTGCCAACCGATATACATGTAAGAGCATGGCAGCTCCAAGTCGCAAATACCGCAAGTCTTTCGCGGGCCCCTCGTCTTCTGCTGCATCCTATGATGATAAATTTGTGCATGGACTTGAAATTTCGGACGAGGACGTTGATGCAGCGACATAGTATACTTCTTCGCACTTCCTATCCTCTGATCTACGATGACGGTCCGTGGGTGACAATAGTAATTGTAAATGATTTTGGATAACAAACTGTTGCTCAAACAAGGACCTCATTGATGGTTTCAGTCTCCGGGTAAGACAAACGTTTCCTCGGTATTTTCACCGCCCGTCTCGGACATTATAAGCCTTATCAACCGGTCTGGACAAGAGTTTGTGGATCATGCCCATAACAGACTTTTAAGTTGCACGTGTGACAATTTTTTGCGAAGATTGAGTGCTGACGTGTGTTGGGGATGTCCGCTCTTGTCTGGCCGCTATGCCAACCTTACTGTCCGCTCCGTGTACAAATACGAGCCAGAATGTTGAACCTTTAGTTTTGTAATAACAGTGACCTACATATTTCTAATTTGTAGTTATCTAAAGTTTGCTTGTTTACCGTAGCTCCCAGTTGTCATGTTAATTACTCTTCCGCATCGTAAGTCTGTAACTGCAGACGGTGTCATTTAGCATGCCCAACGATTTCATTAATAATGATCAGGTACCTCTAGGGCTAGCCTTCACCAGTTCTTCTAAAAGATCATTTACCTAAATGGGGTCGCTTGTTTGATCCTTAAGTCTCAGGTCTTCCGGTTTCTACCGCGAGCGCTGTGTTCACATTATTTTCCCTTTTATGCATTGTAGTAAGTAAGTATTCGTACAGCACGACAGTTCGGCAGTTAATGTCAGTAGTGTCCACCATATGCTTCACAACAGGGTAAAAACAATGACGGTGACCTACGCGTGGTTTAGTTTATAGTGATATTAAACTTGCAAAGCATCTACCGCATTCTCTCCTCCTCTCCCGCCTGGGTCCGGTGTCATGACCAAGTCAACAACGCCGGAGGCGTGCAAGGAAACAGGCTGCTAGCATAGCGAAAAACCTGCACATCAGTGTACCACCATACCCTATGGTTCACAATAGACAGTGACCAGGATTTTACACTGAACAATAAGGGGGGATGCGGCTGGGCTCCCACCCGGCGCGGCGTGAGTCTGCGACTTGGCGCTCTATCAGACTCGCACTGTCGGAATACGTTATAGGTAAGTATTCCCGATAATGTCTGTCGGACCTCTATTTAGCTCATGCATTGGTCCAGCACATCTACCGTGTCGCCTGTTTTAGGGGCACAATCCGTACAGCACAATCTACCATTGTCTCAGGATTCTCCAGTTTGAGGTCAACCGGTTATTAAAGTCAGCCATCGCCCCTATTAACATTTGGGTAAGATGTGGTTATGTAGCCCCTCCTGATGAACACAATAGTGTTGGGGTTGGGGTTAGGGATTAGGGTTAGGGGTTAGGGTTGGGGGTTAGTCAGTCAGCCAGTGTATTTGAGGGAAATAGGCTTACAACTTTGAACTCCCTGTTTGTACATAAAAATCGATAAATAGGCTTAAACGTGAAGAAATTACAGCATTAAGTGAATGCAGACATGATCCACATATGTCACTGGTCTCATGGCTCAAAAGTCACATGGTCCGCTTTTTGCTGCAGCAAATATCTGCCAAGCTGACATTTAAATGTCTCCACAGATTGAGACATGACAATCATCTCGGGCAGGTTATTCCGCGGCTCCACGACACGGTTGGAGAAGAAATATTTTCTCACATTCAATCTACATTGGGTCACACGTAGCTTGAAGGGATGTCCCCGGAAGTTAGTTTTAGTGGCGAGTTGGAGAAAGTCGTCGCACCGAAGGGCGCAGTCCAAGCCACGCAGATTACGGAAAGTTCGTATCAAGTCTCCGCGCAACTGCCTATAACTCCGAGGATAGAGATTAAGGTTAGTGAAGCGGATCTTGTATGGCAGTGCACCTTGATCTCTTATTAGTTTTGTTGCTCGCCTCTGCACCCTTTCGAGAAGATTGTAGTCTTGATACGTCCACGGTCTCCAAGTCTGAATTGCCTATTCGATATGCGGTCTTACAAGCGGGCCGAAGAGTTTGGAGAAGCAGTCTTCATCGAAAACCGCGAATGCCCGCTTGATGGCATACAGCACTGAAGTTGCGGCCTTGGCCGCATTACAACATTGTGTAGAAGGCTTTAGGCTGTCTGCAACCCAGATTTCGAGATCCTTCTGCGTTTCTGCATCTCGGTCTGCGTTTCTGCTTCTCGAGTTAGGGTTAGGGGTTAGGGCAACTATGTTTCAACCACTCAAAGTCCAAAGGCGCATCCCCAATAGCTTTTCTTTTACAAACAACCACTTGACCTCGCCGCCTGTGCGTTTCCCCGGCCTCAACTGTAAGAGCCTCCATTACCACCGGTCCCGTATTACATGTGGCTGGGGTTTGTTTACTTCAGGTACGACTACATAGCCACATCTGACCAGTATATGTATATTCCCAAGACTTAAATTTCACAAAAAAATTGTAAATACAAGTTGCATCATTTGAAGATAATATACAGTTATGAATGTCTAGTAAAGCACTGTGCAGCATGTGCAGCTAATTCTGTCCAGTGGCACATGCTTGGTCGTCCAAGGCAACGGTAGCATTTGTGGTATTTTCCATTGCGTCTTTCTCTTTTGGAGATTCTGCCCTGAGTGTGATCACCGCTTCAGCTGAGAGGGGACTGAAGTGATTGCTAATGCCAACATCAAACAGGCGCGAGAGTTTCTAGAAGCTTGGCACTCTAATAACAATAGCATCAACCGCCATGTCGACTTGGACGCTCACTACGAAGGTTTGCGTTCGGGGTTTGCCGGCTTGCGCCTACCCTAAGACACCAGCTGCTAATTCGTGTTCGACCATGTAGAGTATCACGGATTCAGCACCTCCCCCACAGAGTGAACCATGTGAGAAACCCTCAACACCTCCCCTAACATCCGTCACCCATCCAAACACGTTCTTCACCCCCACACATAGACGTCTGTTTTGTCGATGTAAACTCCATGTCCTCCCTCCCCCCCCCCGCAGCTCCCCAGTGCGATTATCTCCCTCACATTTTTCATTAAGTCTGACGACGGGTTAGTGTAACCGACTGGAAAATTCATGAGTATACCTTGATTTCCCGACGAGCCTTCTCCTTTTATTCTGTAATATCTCCGTGGAAGTTATTTTTCCGGTTTGGGAAACTTGTTTTTGCTCACAATGATGCGGAAATGGCGTGTGCTCTTTTGTTGTACGTGCGCTTCACTGCACCGGTGATGCACCCGACTATACTCAACTGTCATTCTTGTAAGCCCTTTCAGTGGATAGTATTCCTGGAACCGCGAAACCTAGCTGAAGTCACCGCCTCAGCGAAGAAGGTTATGCTAGGGGAGGTGCTCACAGATCGAAGGTTATGCCGCCCACGTCTTCAGTCTAACCCATCAAGCCCCCCCCCCCTTTCCTCAGCGGCAGCGGTACCGACAGACAGTGCGCTCTGACAGCCAGACAACGGAAGCTGAGTTGGGCTCTCAGTCAACAGGCTAATTTTATTAAATCACGTTCGGATCCTAGAAAAAAAAACCCTTTTCCGAGATAACACGACAGACGACTGGGTTTGCTGAAAAAAGAGGCATACAGCCTTGCCTGCATAATGTTCTTCAAGTGCTAAACAGCGCTTTAACAGCAGTTGACGAGAAGTTTGACGAGGATTAACCACTATTAGCTAGAACACCACTAGCCCTCTAAAAACTGCTGAATCCCAAACCGGAAGTGTCTCTAAGTAGCACTAAGCCGTCAGGAGGCCAACCAGCTGGATCTCAGGTATTTCGATATCTAGTCAATGCCTTAAATGGCGCCGTTGTGGGCCACATTTAAACACAAGGGGGGGGGGGTTACTCAGCCCTTTGGAAATAGACTGGAACCAGTAAAACAGTTAGCAAACGATAAAGAGACCGGCCTCTGATGGAGCGATAATCAATGACGGGCGACTGCATTGAAAACACATTTGTAAGATAATTAAATTTGACCGGATGATTACTCCATCGCACCGGCCGGTAGAAAACTCACTGTCATTAGTAACTGACTTCGTGTGTAGTACCCACGATAATATTCGTAGCCATATCCCCAAATACTACTTCAGCAGCGGATTCAAAACAGCTATCTACCCTGCCAGCACATGGCCCCGGGCAATTTGGGGCCATATGAGGCTAGGCCCCGCGCGTTTTCGATGAAATTTTATCCTTTTTTATGACGTCACTCTGCCTTATATCGGGAAAATGTTGCACTCTTACTGTTAAATATATGCTCTGTACAATGCATTTTCGGATGAAAAGAATCGACAGAAATTTATTCTTCTCTAAATTGAACATTGACCAAGTTTAAGTGGGTCATGTACACGGCAACGTGGACGGCACTTTTACGCTGACTGTGTGCACGCCAGATCGACACAGCTTTTCAATCAGTATTCCATATCCGGATCGTTCAGACTGCAGTACGCTATCCATTTCCTTTTTCCATGCTTCTATGTGATGCAATATGTCATTTAAATACGTTAACGTTCTTTATAGTCTCTAGAAGCGAACTTGATAAGAATGGCATATAATCTGACTGACTGAGTGTAGTGTATAGCTGCGTAGTGTTTGTTTATGGTATTTATATGTAAATTCTAAGCAAATATTGAATGGAACAAATGGGAAATTCATCGAAGCACCTTGCGCAGGATGAATAAGCGCACGTAGATGGCGTATTACGCCGCCACCGATGGCCCCTCGCTCTTGTCTACGTCTTCTGTGGCAACGAAGCAGCCACCTGAATGCCAGATGCCCACCTTAGCCCAGAAGTTAGCATTGGTAGGCGTTATATGCGTAAGTTATTAGATGGTGTAGACGGCGGCCAGCTAGCTGATGAAAGGCCAAACCCCTTTTATGGCAAATGCTTCTTGACGGATTTGAAGGAGTTCTGCTTAAGTGCCAAAATGCCGCAGTCAACGTTGAAGTTGTTGTCCCAGCTTTTGCGGCCGTACCACCTTGAGGTCCCAAAAGACCCGCGAACTCTGATGCAGACACCACGAGCATGCGTTAGCTAGTCCCTCTCAAGCGATAGCTACGTCCATCTGGGCCTTAAACGTGGTCTCTTAGATGGCCTCCAACTATATGTATAACCTATAGTTCGAATGTCAGGGCACGCACACCAAAGAATTATGTCCCGGCCGTCATGGAGGGGAGAGTGTGGTAGATGCTATGAAAATCTGAATCCTCATAAACTACTTCATGCGTAATTCACCAATTTTACACCCATCCTCTGGGTCACACCGAGGAACGTCGTGGTTAGCGACGGGTGCACAGTTTGGCAACCTGATGCGGAGGCTCGTACTTTAGGCGTCATCTGCGCGTTGACAGAGAAGTCTACCCTCAGCGCAGCTATGTCTCTTCACAGCTCTTCTAATTTCCCGTAACGGAGCGGCAGTAGTCGAGATTGTTTGGACTTACCTAGCAAATGTGCCGTCAGTTCTACGCTTATGTCCTTCAAATTCTCAAATTCAAAAATAAAAGATTTGACAGGTTTAAAGATCCAGTTGGACCTGGTCCATGGCATCTACTGTTCCTCATACCCACCAGAGAATGGTAAGAAAACGTTGGATTTGGTATCCACCCATCGCTCAGACGCCACGATAGTCGCGGACTTCAATGAATGTTTTGTGATCGAGATAAGCAAAAACGGGCGGCAACAATAGGATGTGGGATCTTTAACCAGTTTGAGCTAGCCTGTGGACCGTGTCATACGCTGAATGGTCTCAGAGGGGGATTGAAAGGTGGGGCACCGCACAGGACGGAAAGCAAGAAGACACTGAAAATGATCCAACTTCTACCGAAAGTCTTCTCGTGCGCTTTCATTTGGCAAGAAAGTGAACGCGATAATTAAAAATAAACAACAAGCAATTTTCAAAAAATAACGGAACATGAATAAAGCGTTGCTGATGACTTTACATTTGATCTGGAAGGGTAGGAATTTCCTAACAATGGTAACGGTGAATAATGAGTGGTGTTTACAGTCACAGTGAATTTTAGGGCATATTTTTGCAATTTTTATCAACTTTTAGGTCCTACACACCATTGTTTACAAACGCACAATAGCATGGAGGCCATTGGTATAGACCACTTTTTCAGCAAAAATTAATTTTACGGTCACTTAGAGTGCCATGCTTTCGGATTAAAATGTAGAAATGACAGTCCCAATTTCGATAATTTTCCCCTGGCTACCGGAAGGTAGACCATGTTTTCAAGTCAACACAAATACGCTAGCATAGTGGGCTTGTGTTCAGCACCTGGACAAATGTAAGTACCTAGCCGTTTTTCTTTTTTCATTTTACTGTCACTGCTTATACCATTTAATCGCATTTTAAGAGGCGAGGTACAAGTGATTTATTCCTCATGCACATTATTTTGCAAAATTCACATACGTCGGCCAATGGAATACTTTCTTCTGTTGCAGACTTAGATGCTACTGTGATTTCTGGGCCGAAAATTACGTACAGTATATTTTAACTCAGACGTTTACGTATGACAGTGCCTGTTTCTGTAAACGGATCTTTTGGCCTTTTCAGACTACAACAATAGATTTACATCGTTTCCAACACTGTGAACATCATCCAAATGCATGTGGTTCGCAGATCTCATGAATGCTAATATAGGGCCTAGAGCTAGTTCTGCTCATTGCTTGCTCATTTACGTAATAGTTATAAGTACTTAGAAAATTGTTAAATTTGAAAAAGTACGTTACATTTTCTTTATATAATCGCAAATGAAATTTGACCGAAAAGGTTGCGATATGCAAACCTTTGTCCTATCATTTGCTGGAACTAGTCTACCACATAGGATTATTTAAGGGAAATGAATACATATGGATCTGAAAGAACGACTTAAATATGTAATGACGTCGGAGTAAGGATTTCTGAATAAAATTCAGTCGTATACTGTATCGACTCGCTGAAATCTCTCCATCCATATTATGCTACAGATTGTCACTTTAAAATTCGAATAAAGGCCTTGTTCCAATGTCATAACTGTTTGCAGAATACATCATTTGTGACGGTTTCAGGAAATGCGGCGGGACATTATTTCCTGAAATTTTTCCTAATTTTAATGGGTTTTAAATTATAAAAGATTATTTACGAAGGATTATTAGATTAATTTTGGCGCAGCATAACTCACATGATGTTTATAATTATGAGATTTTTTAAGGCCGTGCAATGCCCATTCATATAGCATCGTACCTGTTCGCCTACCACCGCTCCTCATGAAATGTACAACATAGTCCGCATCTATTGTAAAACTTTATGGATTCTGTATGATACCTTTTTAAGGACAAAAAAGAATCTGCGATTTTCTTTACGCGGAACGCAGGCACCTTGTTGACTAAAATCACTAAGCATTAATCCAACGACTGATCAGACTCCGAATTATTCGGATATTAGAAAACTTTTTAAAACCCAATTATACTACTTCTTTGAGTATTGACCATGAAGAGGACGTGATGCTCTATCAAACGACTGAAAGAAAGCATGTTTTTGTTCGCGCTTTCTATAAAATACATCTGGCTTTGCAGATTCACTGTAAATCAATGGGAAAAATGCATGCTATTTAAGTAGTCATTTCATACCAAGTATGGCTTCTACAGAAGATTGAAAAGCAGTGTATTTAAAAGCTGTCATCCTGCCAAGTTTGAAATATTAAACAATTATACCGTAGTTTAATCACTATTGCAACCGCACCTAAGTAATCCTTCCTAATCGAAAACGCATTTCAGAATTTCAGCCAACATTTCATGAGATCGGTCACTCGCTGTATATATAGCTGCATCACGACTTGGTTTAACAGAAGGGATTTCCTCTGTAATCGCCTCGAAATATACTCTTAATTTATAAACTTGGCTTTTGTTGTTTACGGCTAAGTCTATTTCGCGCCAAAAGTTTTAGCAATTAATTTATCTTTGTCTGAGTGGTGGTATGCAAGATCAGCCTTCATATCCTCCATTCCTCTGACTTGCTGAGTTCCCTTGCATCACTGCTTTTGGCGATTTAAGTAGCTTCACCATTCTTTGTCCTCCGCCTGACTTTTAACTCTAGATTCCTTCAGAGTGTTATAGCGCTTTCCATGAATTTACTAGTTTTGTAGTTTTTCCATCAAGGTACCCAACTATTTATGAGCCTCTTCGGGTTCAAACCTAGGATTCTGAATAACTACTACTGGAGGTCCTTTGCCTAAATTACCACATTAGTGTCTGTACTCGTATAATTCATGCTGCTGTTGCAACAATAAACTGAGGCATTTCCAACTTACCGTTTTTTTCGGACACTTTAGCTCGTCGTGTGACCTGCATTGCACACACTCCCTGGCTACTATGGCAGGCTGCAGATCAAACTGCTTTGATTGGTCAATAATCCTCGGGTAACATCCGATCACTTGCACGCTAGCTAGCGTGATATACTCAGGCCATCTTTAATACTAAGACGAGATCTTACTGTATTTACTACAGTTCCATATGTGCTTTGCAACAATCCGCTCAAGCATCGTTGTTGTTCATGAATCCTACTTTGAGACAGTCTTGCAGCTTACTCTATAGTAGTCACTTATCGTGTCTTCGACGTTTAATTGTTCTATAAAAATGTTTATACTGGGCTGTGAACATTTGTATGCTGTGTGGCTCGAAAAATAAGGCTATCCATACAGTCGACCGATAATGGCTTACACTGCATTTCGCACAATGTGATATTCGATGTTGCCATGTTGCCAATCGAATAGACGTCACCGAGATACTCATGACTCTTGTAAAAAGCTAAACTAACAGACGACCCATACTGTACAGGAACAGTTCCTAGCGTGCATTCAACCATCTTAACAACCAAAACGGAATAAAATTCTGGCTCATTACTGGAATTAACCGATCGCCAGCGTCGTTAATCGAGAAGATAACAAAGAGTTTGGAGATAACTTACGTCAGGTAAAATTGTGGAAAAATGAATTTTAACATGATCACTGTCCTACCTAGCTGCATTACGGTTGCATTTTCCCTGAAAGACTTAATTTGTGCTTTACGCTCTTTGAAAAATCCGCACGGCCCAGCATTCCCTTAGCAATAACTTGCTAATCCCTTTGTGTCACTCAAGCCTCAGTGAATGAACTCCAGGTAGACTTCGAGACGAAATTCCCCATGTTCGGTCCGAAATTTTATATGAATATTTAAGTTTAAATCCATCTGACCCAACCGCCTAATGTTCATACTCTCCCATCATGCAATCGGGAGTGTATGCAGTTGAGCACAATCTACGTAACACACATCCAGACTTTAGGCAATACTCGTCCTCAACTTATGTTAAATAAATCAGCGTTTGTATACAACTGACTGCCTGTTTGCAGCTTTCGAATATTGACGCCTAATTGATGCACTGAAACTGGCCGGTTTCAACTGGTAATGCCATATTTGATTATGGACCGGATCAGAAGGGATTTGTATCAGAGTATTTACTCCAGATTCATGTGCTTTCTAAACGACCTCACTTCAAAAATTAGAATATATTCCATAAACCAAATTGGGAACGCTGGGTTCACAATGGTCAGTCGAAAGTCTCTCAGTTGAGTCGTAGTTCTCTGAGCTCTTAGCCAGTGCTCATATCTGAAGTATGATAAAGGAATAATTACCGAAAGACGCAGGCGCCGAACGCACAGACACCAGCCAAATGAGCGGCAACCGGAAGTCTGGAGGGCCATTTCCCACATTAAAGTGGCCTCCGAGGCGGTCCCTATGTGTTAAAACTCACCAAATTGGGCATAGCCCATCGATCTCAGGCCACAATTCGGCGCGGTCTGATGCAACCTTAGGACACATTGCCATCCGCTGAAAACTCAGCAGTTGTCTAAAAAATAAGTTGCAATGAGGGCGACTGCAACTGTGTTTGGGAAAACAGATGGAAATTGCAGGCTCACCTATGAGAGCAGAATTCGGCGACCGGGAGGCTAGACCCCAACTCTCAACTAAGAACGCACGCTGAGGAAACTGGGCATACTTTCGATCTCCAGGGAGCTACCATCTTAGGCCGGGGCAACACAACAGCAGAACAGTTGACACTCGAGGCATAATACTCCGACCCCAACTACATCAATAGGCATCTGGACCTCCCTGCAGCCTACAATGTCCTACGCCATCGCTTCCATAGAGCTCAGGATCAAACAATCGCGCTGGAAAACCGAATTATACTCTTCCTTCAAGTATAAAATTAAAGTAGAGGTAAATTTCTGTCAAATTAATAAAAGAATTGATATTTTATGCATGCTTTCTGTGAAATATAATTGCATTTTCAGGGGCATCAAAAATTAGTGGGAAAAATAGTGCTACTTAAGTAGTTATTTGTTACCGAGTATATATGTTGCATGCAGTCGAAAAGAGGTTTGTTCGAAAGCCGGCCACCTGAGGTGACTGAATTATTATAGAATTATGCTGCAGGAATATTAGTCTAACAACCCTATTTAATAAATCTTTTTGAATGGAAAACGCATTTCAGGATTTCGGTTGAAATTTCATGAGTTAGCCCCCTACTGTAACTCATGAGCGCTCTTTCGCATCCAGTACTTTGGGGCAGATCCGAAGTATTATCTGCAATTAATATTGGAAAATGGGTTTTCAAATCACTTTGTCTTGCTTGTTTTCTATGTCCATTGTACTCGTCTGACAAATGTCGGCCTCAGTATTACTAAGCGACTACTGGCAAAACATTTTCTATAATAGCTGAAGGTAACGATAGGGTTTACGACCCCGACATAGATGGTAACTCGAAAAATATACCCTTAAATTCAGTGTGACTTTAAACACCGCTTATTATTCACCGTTCCCATTGTTTAAAATGTCCCTCCCTTCCTGGCCAAATGTAAACATGCCAGCGGCACTTTTTTTTGAAAATTACTCTGGTTATTTTTCCACTATCTCTCTCATTGCCAAATGGCAGCGCATGATAAGACTTTCGGTAAACTTCCTCAATTTTCTGTGACTTCTTGATCTCCTTCCTGCGTGTTGTTCCACCCGTAAAACCCCATTTACCGCCATTCAATGCAAAACACGTTCCACAGGCTAGACGAATTTTTTTGGCGGTTCTGCGCCCTATCGTTGCCCAGCTGAATTTTACTCATATGAACTGTCTTGTATCTTTTCGCCTCTCTCACTCCCACAAAAATTATCGTTCGACACCAAAAGCCCAATACCAAAATTCAATTGCACATATTCTATGTTAATACCGTAACGAATAGCAAATCCTTCTATTTTTCTGCTTTTTTCACCAACTGGTTTCTTACGTGTGGACGGTAGACATTTATGCGGGAAGTGGCGAATGTAAATAATCCCAGTCATTCGGAACCCGGCGGAAGCTGTCACCGGGCAGCATTCTGACGATATGCCAAAATGTATATTTTCTGGCTTAAATGTTTTTCTTTGAAGTGTTCATTCTGATAAGGCAGCAACAGCCTGGACGTTAGACCGAACGAAAAAGCGGGTTGCTGGAAGCAGCCCAGAAGACAAAGACGTGGTCGCTGGAGCAAGAAGTTGACCAACCTGCCGTTTCGGACTCACACTCAAACCCATCATCATAGGCGACAGGAAATCCCTGTCTGTGGCTGATTCTCAAGATAAGCTTGAATGTGAATCTGAAATTTCTTGCAAACAAATGTTGCGTTTCCACGGTCACATTTCTCTTTGTTCAGCTAATTCTTTGGCAACAGGAGTTTTGACATCAGTTCGCAGGATTATTCAAGGGACAAGTGATTAAGAGGATTAAATACTCCTCGTTCTCTTGTTTAAATCCACCCGCGTAATCACCCTCACCAGTTTTGTCGTACGTCTTTCTGTCGCCAAGGCAAAGTGATAATTTTGTTCCAGGCCCGTCCTTGTCTCACTGAAAAAATGATAGACGGGCGAAATTGCCGGCTGATACAAGGACAACAATGAATATCATTTCTAACTTGCCAGCCATAGCCAGGCATGTTACAGTTCCAAGTCATGGAACTGCCTGTGGCTGTTCTTGATCCAAGGCGTGATGCAGAGCCAGTACCTTATCTCACCGGCAGGTTATAATCTAGTAAACGACTGTTCCAGTTTAACCAGAACTGGGACAATCCTTCAGTTGATTTACACCACCGTCAGGCCATAACTGGTTCAACGCAAAAACGAGACACGGAAATAGGCATCCCCTTATGATAAGTAGTTTTACACTTACTTCCAGGACGGGTCTAGAATTAGGATAAGAGTTAAAGTTAGGGTTAGTACGGTGGCTCATAAATAGGCCTTAACCTGGAATTAAGCTCATAATGACCTATATTTGACCAGAGCAAACATCAACAAATTCACGTTTTATAGTCGGTCACGTTATCTCTGCGCGACAAACAACTTCTTTCTTCTTAACGTGCAGTTGTCGTTGAGACCCTAGCTTTACTTTCCAAAGCTGCTTTCTCCTGCATTGTGAGACAAAGGTCTTGCTGGTTAGATGGTAGTTGGTAGCCCTCCCGGTACCGAAAACTCCCAGCTACCTGACTTACGGGACCGGTGGTAATAGGAGCTATACGGGTGGGGCAAATGAGTGGAGACGTAAATGGCGCTTGTAGGGAATGCCTGTAATGGACGATCCTGATAAAGTGGAAAAATAATTTAAATAAGGTGAAGAATGCGAGGAAAGTGAACACTTCGGGTCTGACTGGCGTATGAGACGCCTGGCTGTTGTAGTCTGAACCCATGAGTTAGTAAGTGTGCGATGTGGTAGGTGGAGTGCGCCCAGTTCAAACCCAGCATTGTCGAAGCGCCCAGGGGGTGTCGTAGTGTCTTAAACTGGAAGTGCAGGAAAGGATCGCTAACTGGCCACGGCGGTGTTTACAAGGCGTCACAGTTTTCAGCCAAACCCCTGCGACCAAATACAACCGGGCTGTTCGTAAAGGCGGGCGGTGGAGGGCAACACTCTGTCAATATGACTGATGCAGTGGATGGAGTATCGGCAGACACCCTAACTGAGCGTCGGTTGTCCTTTCGTACACGATCGCACCGGACTCTACTGGAGGTCTGGAGTAAAAAGACCCAAGGATGCAGGTAAACCGACGAAACGGAGACCCGCGCCAATCCGCCTAGGATAGTACCTATGCAATTAATCTGATGCACGTAATACTGTGCGCACATGCAATTAGAAGCATAATGGGAAGCATGCTGAATCATAATCCGTTTAGGATAAATCTTTCGCCTTTTACTAAAGATTTCTGTGTGGGGGTGCAATACAATGAGTCTATATAGATAGTCTTGCAGCGCCTCGTTCTCGGGGCGGTTAAAGTGAAGAAGAAAGTCATCCTGGCAGGGCCTCTGCGCGTGCACCCCCCAGACATAATGAGAACGTTATCACAGATACCGAAATCGAGCCAGTAGGTACAATTGTAGAATCAGTGGGCAGGGCTATCAACTACCATCCTGCCGTCTTGCTACCAAAGTTTCCGTTGTCTGGGTATTGCGCGAAATCCTACCATGTAATGGTTATGGGGAGCCTCTAGCGAGATAGGCATTAATTTAAAAATAAACAGGTGTTTCGTGCCACTGACGACTTCTTCGTAAATTTTGAAGTGTTATGAAGAGCTGCGGGAGGACAAAATGACAGTTCGACCGTCGATTCTGACAATGTCCCCCGGGTGCTCACAGCAGGTTGAGAGCGGCATGGTTACTTGTATATGAATTGCTTCGGGGTTGCAGGAGACTTGCACAGCACCTACCGCACTCTCCCGCCCCCCGCCTGGACCCGGTGTCAAGAGATAGTCAAGAAAACCAGAGGCGGGAGAGGGCGTAGGTGGCTGGCGCGGCCGAACACACACCTAGGCGTGCCATCATACCCCCTGGTTCACAACAATCAGCCAGGATTTTTTACGCTAAGAAAAGAAAAGATGGGGAAAAGAAGATTGGAACACACAATAAGTGACCTATCTCATGAAATGTTGGCTGAAATTCTGAAATGCGTTTTCAATTAGGAATGATTACTTGGTTGCGGTTGTAATAACGATTACCTTAAGGCATACTCTTATAACATTTCGGACTCAGCAGGATGTTAGCTTTTGAACACACTGCTTTTCAATCTTCTGCAGAAAGCGTGTTTGGTAAAAAATGACTACTTAAGTAGCATTCATTTTTCCCATTGATTTTCGAGGGTCTTGGAAATGTAAATATATTTTATAGAAACCATAAACAAAAATATACTTTCTGTTAGTCGATCAATAGAGAATCACTTCTTCTTAATATTTTATACTTAAGAAAGGAGTATAATTAGGTTTTAAAAAAGTTTTCTTATTGCCAAATAATTTGGAGCCTGATCATTCGTTGCATTAGCGCTTAGTGATTTCTGTCTATAAAGTGCATGCGTTTCGCGTAAATAAAATCACATATTTTTCTATGCCGTTAAAGATATATTATACAGAGTCCATAAACTTTTGCAGTGGATGCGGACCATGTTGTACATTTCATGAGGAGCAGTGGTAAACTGCCAGGTACGATGCTATGTGAATGGACATTTCGCAGTCTTAAAAAGTCGCATAATTATAAACTTTTTTAAAACCTAATTATACTCCTTTCTTAAGTATAAAATATAAAGAAGACGTAATTCTCTATTGACTGAGTAAAATAAAGCGTATTTTTGTTATTGGTTTTTATAAAATATATTTGAATTTCCAAGACCATCGAAAATCAATGGGGAAAATGCATGGTAATTAAGCAGTCGTTTGTTACCAAGCACGCTTTCTACAGGAGATTGACAAGAAGTGCATGTAAAAGCGGACATCCTGCCGAGTCGAAAATGTTATACGAGTTCGCCAAAAGATAATCAATATTACAACCCTGACCAAGTAATCCTTCCTAATCAAAAACGCATTTCAGAATTTCAGTCAATCTTTCGTGAGATCGGTCACTCACTGTAAATTAACACGGCAAGAGACTCCAACTGGGCCCGAACCAGCAACCCTGGCCCACAGCAGACACTGAGCAGAATTCAAACTCCAACAAAAAGGGCGACGTCCTGCCACACTCAGCTCGAATCGCACGGAATGGGAGTGCCATAGAGACCGCATTATGAAGGCGCAATTGCACGCTGACTCTCAGACTACCAGTCCGCCACTTCATGTAAACGTATTAACAGTGCGTGACCGATCACATGAAATTTTAGCAGAAATTCTGAAATGCGTTTTCAATAAGGAAAAATCACTTGAGTGGATTTGTAATACTGATTATCTTAAGGCATAATCCTATAATATTTCAGTCTCGGTAGGATGTCGACCTTTGAATGTACTTTTTTCAACCTCCAGTAGAAACTGTACTCGGTAAAGAATGACTACTTAAGTGGCATGTATTTTTCACACTGACTTTGATGGTTTTTAAATCAGAATATATTTCATAAAGAACACGGATAAAAAATACATTCTTTTACTCATTTGGTAGAAAAGTATGCCCTGTTTATTTTGTATACTTAAAGAAGGAGTATAATGTGGTTTTAAGAAGTTTCTAATTGTGAGATTTTTAAGACCGGACAATGTCCACTCAAACAGCACCGTACCTTTACGTTTACCACTGCTCCTCACGAAATGTACGACATAGTCCGCATCCACTGCCAAATTTTATGGACTCTATATGGTAGCTTTATAAAGACATAGAAGAATATACGATTTTCCATACACAGAAAGCATACACCTTGTAGACTGAAATCACTAAGTGCTGATGCAGCAGCAAATCGGGCCCAAAATTATTCGGGAATCAGAAAACTTTTTTAAAATCTCATTATACTCCTTCTTTAAGTATACAATATAAGCAGGACATACTTTTCTACCAAAAGAGTAAAAGAATGTATTTTTTATCCGTGTTCTTTATGAAATAAATTCTGATTTATAAAACCATCAAAAATCAGTGTGAAGAATACATGCCTCTTAAGTAGTCATTCGTTACCGAGTACAGTTTCTACAGGAGATTGAAAAAAATACAGTCAAAAGCCGACATCCTATCGAGGCTGAAATATTATAGGATTATGCCGTAAACTAATCAGCATTACAAATCCACTCAATTACTTCTTCCTAATCGAAGACACATTTCAGAATTTCGGCTAAAATTTCATGAGATCGGTCATGCACTGTACTGGGGCGACTGCTAGGTTCAAGTTAGCCGTCAGCTGACATAATTCCAGGCCACGTCAGAAAAAGCCACTGACTAACCATGCACACGACCTGTATATCCAGTGAGGGCGCGAGCGATCTACCGGAAGGGAGCGCAGTGCCAAAGAACCGCCAACTCACACGAGGCTGTCAGAGTCAGGGTTTACTGAAGCATGATAGAGCCTACGCACACAATCCTTGAAGCGCAAAGGGGTGAGACCCAGCCCAGAATTTACCCTAGGCCCTCACTCTTCAATGCCGGGTAACCAGTCAATCATCGATTGAGAAGCGCTACCCATATACACACACGCACACTCTTCACATGAGTTGTTAAGAGCTGCGAAAAACAAGGCAAGCGTGAGTTGGCACACGCATTACAGGCTCCGAGCATTTCTTCTGTCTTTGTTTCTTTATCAAATTTCTATAATTAACTGGCACTGTCTGGGAGGCCTTCATGGATGACGTCGACATCGTGGAGTACTAACTTACACTGGAGTTATATTCGCTCCTAGTCGGCCGAATCTTCTTCTTTGCAGAATTAGTGCCTCGAAAGCAGAAGCTAACGAGTATTCTGATGAAACGAAGTCAGTTTTTCAGTGCTGTCTGTTGGGCCACTATAGGTTATATTCCTACCAGATGCATTCTTACCGCCTCGACCCCAAATGCCCTTCATCTTTCTTAAGCATTGACTTTCTGAAGCGGTCTTTGCAGTTGGTCGTTTTGCAAAATATGGACGTCTTTTCAGCTAGCAACGTTAAGCCCGTTTTTGCTTGTCTGCCTTTTCATGTATTTGTATGATAGCTGTAAACGTGATTCAAGCTCGACAGATTAAAAGCAGAGGATCGTTGGGAGTGGAATGGGTGTATATTTGAAATTGGCGAAGCCTGCATCCCCAAGTGCTGACGCCTGCTTAGGATGGATAGCATGTTTAGATGGAATAGGAAGCTATGTAGCATGTCCATTAATAAAAAATACTGTGCCTTTAGCAAATGAGACATCGAGTAAGGGTTAGTTGGGGGTCATTTCGAAGGTGTCCATCATTGTTTGCATTCATTCCAGACGATAGCTGAAAAAAAAAGCAAGAAACACCGCCTTCTTCGTCTTCTGATACATTTGAGGCATTTTATGGTTGAGCTAAGTAAACAACGGAAGCAACCGTGGCAGATATAGTTTTTTCGTGATCCAGGTTGCAAAAGGAAGTAACAGGAGCCATTGACATCCTATTCTCAATGTGACTGCAAACCCCAATATTGGGGCTTCGGTTCTTCAGTGACCCAGTGAGAAGTTGTCAAAGTACTGGGGTAGACATATTCTAAGTAGGAAACATAAATATTTGGCCTCGTACAAGTCGCAAGCATAAATGGACTACGAGTCATTTCACGCGGTCCTTGTCTTTGTCGATATTACCATTCTGCCTATATATCGTGCGCCGCTGTGCGGCTCCTGGTTGGGCTCGAGAGAGAGCCCTTATGGTACAACGGAGCGAGTGAGTTCCGTATTAACGATCGGTGAGCGCCCCCTATTATTGTATATTCCCGATCGCAAACCGACAGGGCAACGGACTCGTGGCCCAGTAAGTAGAGGCGTGGACTTCTAAACCAACAGGTCGCGAGTCCGAGGCTAGGGTGTTCCACACTTCGGACTTGGGTATGGCTGGCTGACGACGGCTTATAAGCCAGAAATGGCCATTCCAGTCTCCCTTGTCTTTGTCGGTAATACCATTCTGCCTATATATATTTACATATGGAATGGACACACACAAATCCACTAGCTTCCTCAGGCAAACAAGCTCCGTATGGATGGAAAAGTTTACGAGCAGGCAACCAACTGCAGACCGAAGTCGACCAAGCTTATATTAGCAGCGAGGAGGGATGACAGATAGTGCGGGTAGATAAATATATGCTTGTGCGGTCATGCTAACTGTGTCGTTGAGGTGGTCATGGTTGACTCGCAGGAACCTCCAGACAAAAATTTTTCTAATACTAATGCCTAATTTAGTAGCCTCGAGAGTAGTAAATAACTCTGAGTCGTTGCCTGTGTTTAAGGAAAGGGATTTGTCTTTAAGTGAGCTTATCTGTACTTTCAACGACAGGTTAGTGTGCGGTTAGGCCAGACATGACTGCTATAATGGAATTGTAAAATTTACAAACCTCATCATTATTGTGCCTATTCAAGACAAAACATTTTCATAAAAACTGCAGCACTTACGTCACTTCCGTCCCTTTGGCGCTTCAAACGTTATAATAACCTTCCTCGGGATTATTGATGAACCTAAAATAGCAGCCAAATACGGGACAACATCAAAATAAATCGCTTAAATAATCTATCTTGATAATCATAATCTCCACCGATTTTAATAAGCTACTATCAACCTGAAGTTTCCCGCCTGCCCACTCACCAGTGGTCCTGTCAGCGGAACGGTGCTTTGATTTGTTCCTTGAACACTTTGAACCTGCAGGAGAAAAAGGCTTGCATGACACGATGGGTTCGGTACCAGTTAATAACCAGCTAAACCATGATGGTATTAGCGAAGTGAAATAAATGAGTAGAACATCCTAATGTGTGAGGTCCGGTCGGGACTTAAGTGGGCATCGTTTACACGCTTTACATCCCAGTCGTGTTGGCGTTGTGCTTTTTTGTCTCGCATATTTCTATCCACTGTCTGTCGTTTATTTTTCAGTCATAAGCTGGATGCATAGCATTATGCAGTCAACGAGGACAGTGCGGATTGTCATTGGCTAGTTCTGACCGGCACTGAGCAGCTACAGGCTGGACAGATCCAAACTTCCGATGTACAATCCCCCAGGTTTGGAGCCGGCGCCGAAAAATTAGAAATGATCATTTCAGTCACCTCTTGTCTTTTGCAGCACCTGCTTCCCGCAGAATGTTTTTGTCAGTCAAGATTAGTGTCGATGACAAGCAACAAACCTAATCTCAGCCTCGTTTTGGACCTGTCCAGCTGACAGTGTCAATTCGCACTTGGAGCGCTGCGACTACCGCATTTGGATGGCTTTGACTGTGCATTATTACACGTACTGTATAGCATACGAAATCCATTTCGGTCTGGCTCTAAACAGTTCCCGGCCAAATGTCGTTTTGTAGCCCCACCTGACGTAAACAAACCCCAGCCACCGATAATACGGGATCAGTGGTAATAGGGGGTTTTTACAAGTGGGGCCGTGGAACGCACGGCCGACGTGACCAAGTAGTTGTATGCAAAAGTTTGACCAGCTAAAGACATTTTGCCTATTCACGCCACATCAAACTGTATTTATGAGTTTACATGTAATTGCGGACGCAAGTACATTGGGCGCACGCAAAGGCAGTTGGCAGCTCGGTCAACTGAACACATGCCGAAATGGCTGCTTAAGGCGGAAAATATGGTACCCAGGAGCTCAGTCACAAAGCACCTAGTGGACACGGGTCATACGGTGGACCAATTGGTTGCAATCACGGTCCAGTTTCAGGTGACAACCGGACGCGTCTGGCGCTTTGCAGAGGCCGCTGCAATACGAAGGAGGAAACCAGAATTCTGAAAGCAGTTGGACCACATGATAAACCTGGCACTACCATGGTAAGGATCGATTATGGACGAAACCCTGTTCTCATATACGCCCTTTCATTTCGCCCCGCCTCCTACCGCTCCCCGTTGCACCCTAAATCACGCCGGACAAGTTCTCACTGTAGTCCTAACCCTCATACTTGGATGACTTCTCTCCCCCTCCCCCCTCGCCATATGCACCCGCATACTAGATCCATGTTTCAGGTGAACTTTCACGCTTTATCTCTCTAGGTCGGTCGTTGATTTAACAGTTTGTCTTGTCATATGCAATGGCCGTACGCAGCTGAATGAGAGGTCTCGAAATTTATGACGTCAGTAAGTCCTGCATGCTTTGTCGCGTTTGCCTTATTCAAAAGGAAAACTGTTGGTAGTGCGCGGTTGTACTTTGAGTATTTGGGAATTAGTTGTTCTAACCCCTAACCCAAACTCCAAAGGCTAACCCCTAACTCTAACTCCTAAAGCTTACCCCAACAGTATTGTGTCCTTCAGGTGGGGCTACATAAACACACCTTACTCAGTTCCCTTTCTAGCATAGGTGGCCGTGGTTTTGTAGAACGACAGAGCCCTGAATCTGAAGTGGTTACTCATTCCCAAGCTTCTCATTGAAGGCCCAAACTACTGCTTCAGGCATTTCAGAATGGAAGAAGGTACGTTATTTTGTGTTTAAATGGGAAGCTGACTACTTACGCCCACTCTCGTCGTCGGAGCTGGAGGAGGAGGAATCGCTGTCACCGCAGGAGCCTCTCTTTGCTGCGTGTCGAAAGAATAGGGGAATCAGGAAGCACATTTGGCTCATTTTCAATCCAAGGCAACCAAATAACTCCTGGAAACTTACAGTGCCTGCCTTTGGATGCTTTCTTCTTTCGATGCTTGTGCTTCTTGTGGCACTCCTCGTCAGAAGAGGATTCGCTGGAGGATTCCGAGGAATCTGACGGAACAAAGCTCACTGACTTGTGTCGACGCGCTGAAATGGGACATAGGAGTTCATTTAGGTTCTGCAGCATGGCCACTAACGCAGGCGTGATACAGAATGAGGACATAGCCTGGTAATTTGGTTAGGCAGTAGTTCAATGACTCACCGCATCCTGATGTAGAAACTTTTCTGCTTGTACCTCTTTTCTTATTCTTCTTGCTTCCACGATCATCACTTCCACTATCAGCATCATCATCATCATCGGACGAACTTTCGCTCGAGGAGTCGCGACCTTCGTGCGTTTGGTTTTAAAATAAGTCGTTAGGGAAAAGTATTTAAGCAATCAAGACTTTACAAATGAATGAAGTGATTTAATGGAAGATATTTATGTGTGGAGATGGGATACTATCAAGGACAAGTGAGACTGGCATGACTATTTCTGCCTTATTAGTCATTATCAGCCAGATATGCCCAACGTACATGACCTTTTACCAAGGCTTCCCATGAAATGAGCAACACAGTCCGAATCCATTGCAAAATTTTATAAATTATGTAAGATATGTTTTCAAAGACATAAAGGAATGTATGATTTTCCTTACGCGGAAAGCATGCACCTTGTAAGCTTACATCGTCAAACGCTAATGCAATGGAAGATCTGGCTCAAAATTGATCGGGAATTGGAAAACTTTTTTAAACCCAAGTATAGACTTTCTTCAGGCATAGAATATGAAGACAATGTGATTTCCTGCCGAACGGGTAAAAGAAGGCATATTTTATGCGCGTTTTCTATAAAATATATTTGAATTTGTAGGAACATCGAAAATCAATACGCAAAATGCATGCTACTGAAGTAGTGCTTTTTTTGATCGCGGTTTCTGCCGGTCAGAAAGGAGTACATCCAAAAGTCATTTTTACTTTGGATTTTTGAATTCATGAGATGTCTCATCATGATTAACTTTGAAACTGCCAAATTTTCCCAGGACCTCTAATTTCAAAGCATAGTGGTGAGCAAAAGAGGCCACTGAACGCTGTTTTTAGCACCTGCGCCATTCAAGTTCACATCACCTGATGCTTGGCTAAAGTATGAAGCCAGCTGTAGAGGAGACCTTATTTAATAATATCATTGTAAAATGACAGTAAATGTACTTAAATTTACCGTCTCTCGTCGATCGCAACACTTTCTTCGTTACTTTAAACTCTGTCGCTGAAACAAAGAGAAGATTTTTAATTGAATGACTGCTAACCTCAGTTCTAAAACTACTTTTTCTCAACTCAGTAAACAGAGGGCTTAATTGTCTTGCTTTCATAATTTTAGATGCCTGATTGACTCAGACTTTAAATTAAGCCATGCGAATATCCATTAGGATGAGCATGCTCAGTAAACGGAAGTAAAGCTAAATAAAACAACTTACGTTGGTCGGTGCTGAGATCTATTTAAATAGACGACGAAAAAATTACTTACAATTACCGAAAAAATTTTGTTAAAGGTTATTTCAAACAGAATTTTGCCCTTAAAAATCACGATTGTTCCGAGTGGGTTTAAGCGATTTTTTAAAATTCTTCCTCAGATATAATTAATGTACAAACTCATTATGTTAGCCAACACATGGAATCTCTACAAGACATCAAAAGTTGCATAAACAAAGCAATCTCAGATTGCCATCTTTAAAATTAGAAATTTAACGAGAAATTGCGGTTTTCAGTTGCAGCGTCGGTTTGCGACAACAGGTCTCATTTTTTCTTCTCATCATACTTTCACGTTTTTTTACCCAATCCGCGCAACGTATAGACCTGAAATCCACGTACATAACCCAAAGACCTCGTTTTGATTTGACGCAGAATAGCACAACGCCGTCCCAGTTTGACGGACGAAAGGTTATCGGTTTCAATATGGACATTACCAGCGCTGTTTATCTATGATACAAAAATTATTCTCCGTGTATAATTACTAACTGCAGGAAAAAATGACTTCTGTATTCAAAGTCCTCCACAAAGCAAGATGCATACTTACAGTAGGTGGGCTAACTCATGAAATGTCAACGGAAATTCCTAAATGTGTTTTCGTTTCGAAAATATTCAGTAAGTAAGTTTGTAAAACTTATCAGCCTGCAGTATAATTCTATAATAATTCAGTTAACTCATGATGCTGGCTTTCGGAAGAACTTTCTTCCGACTGCATGCTAAAACTATACTCTGCAAAAAATGACTATTTAATTACCATGCATTTGTCTCTTTGAGTTTCGATGACCCTAAGAAACCAATTATATTTAATAGAAAACATACATAAAATTATTCATTCTTTTGCTTACTCGCTAGAAAATTACGTGTTCTAATTTTTTACTCACAGGAAAGACATTATTCTGCTGTAAAAAGTTTTCTAATTGTGAGACTTTTAAATACCGTTAAATGGCCGTTCACAAGACGTCAGTCTCTGCATTTACCAATATGGCTTCTGAGGTTACCAATATGGATCAAATCCACTGTTAAATTTAATGAATCCTATATGGTTTCCCTTTAGTACCCTAGAGAAATGTGTGGTTTTCCGTAGGCGGAAAATATACGGATTGTAGTTTCGAAACCTTAAATGCAAGTGTGATGGTTGAGCTGTTCAAATTTATTCGGGAATTAGAAAGGGTTTTGAAAACCAAATTCTACCATTCCTTCGAGTATAAGTTTAGAAGAAGCCATGATTGTCTACCGAATGAGCGGAAGAGTAAATATTTTTATGCCTGTTTTCCATGAAAAGTAATTGGACGTTTAGGAGCATCGGAAATCCAGGAGAAAAATGCATGCTAATTAAGTAGTCATTTTATACAAAGTATAGTTTTAGCATGCACTCGGAAGAACGTTCTTCCAAAAGCCAGCATCATGAGATAACAGAATTATTAGAAAATCATACTGCAGACCGATTAGTTTTACTAGCCAACATACTTAAACTTTTCGAAACGAAAACGCATTTCGGAATTTCGGTTGGCATTTCATGAGTTAGCCCAACTGATGTACATTGCCCTCGGATTGCACTTGAGGTCTACTCAACACAGCAGCAATTCAATCGTCCCCAGTCATTCTACACACAACCTAACCGGATTGGTCTTCGTAATTTCGACCACCTCCATAGAAACATGGCGTATGCGATGCCTTTAGGCCTCTTTAAGTACCTCTGGACTACCCTCCAAAACTCCTACCTACAGTTCGTCGATGGTGACTCTTTATACTCTACGCCGGCGCACGTTTTATGGCCATTTCACGTGGTCGTTATATTACCTGTCACCGACGAGGACTGAGATTATACTGGCCAGTTTTTGGAGGAAATTTACATTTTTTACATTTTTACAACCGGAGCTGCGGAAATGACATTAGCATTCAAAGGCGCAGGGAACTGTTAGCTCCATTTATGGGCAACTGGCAGTTGCTTTCTGCAGCATATTTTGTGTGTACGTCAGGACGTCAGTTTTAGAAGTTCCCTTGTTCCTTCTGTCATCCGCATTCAGTGAAAGTGCAATGTGTGTCATCATGTGGTCAACTAGTTCCTCCCTGTTGAAAATCTGCTGTCCACACCGATAGGTTATAAAGTACGCATTTTCGGTCGAGAAAATTCACGAGGCCCATGTGCGACGCATGGGTTTTCAGCACATAGCTTTAAGCGTACTGGTCGCTGCAATGTTTTGAATGCCTTTTCTACGCGGACAAATATAATTACTTACAGTAGACGTTCTTATGATGTAGTTTCAGCTTTCCGTCGGCGTCACAAAGGACAATTCTTGCAATGGCTCCCGAAGGGGAGGAATCTGATTCAGATGAATCGGATGAATCTAGACATTTCAAAGGTTGGCATATGAAAAACTTTGGGTGCAAATCTTTTACTTCCTAAAATATCGGCAAATTGTTACGTGCAGTCGCAATGACCAGAAATTGTTCGTTGTGACTTTTGACAAACAGCAGGAAAAAGCAATACAGTCGCCACCACTTTTAGCTTGCTAAATGTATCAGTTCATCCATATCGGCAAGGTTATTTTCATTTTAGTCGTCTCCATGGCCAGAGATATTTTCATTCCTTTGTGTTAATTAAGCGGCCCAATGTGAATTTTTTTACAGTTTCTTATGAAGCGTCGGCTAATTTCAAATAATTTTTGTGCAAAACAGGCGCAGTATTGTAGACAAAAACCGGCGCTGCAAGCAACCGGTAAAATGGGCACAGTTGTCATTTTAAGTAGTAGCCCACCGTCCTGTTCGGTTCAGATTCCCAAAATATTTTTCTGTAGTTGTGAATAGAAGTGTTTATAAGTTGATGACTTAAATTAGGATTGACAAGAAATTACAGCATGATAGCATTATTTCATTTTTGGAAGTAAGCGATTTAGTTAGTAGTGATTTTGAAGTCCTGAAAGCGATTTTTATTGAATAGTCTTCTTTATGTATTACTTATTCCCAAGGAAGAACAGGATAACGTCCTCTAAAAATTACCCTGTTTTCATTTTAAATCTGAGCATCTAATTAACCCAGCCTATGAGACAAGCCGTGATCTATACTTCTTTTCATTAGGGAAATGAAGCAAGATCGTCCAAGTAGATACATAAATCAAATCAGACTTTTGTCTTCCAGACCCTGTAAACCAGGTGACCAACTCCTTTAGATTGCAGATTAGATCAAAATTTTGACGAATTGTTCACTGTGTGAACTATTTTTACTCTTTTGATTAACACGACTCAAAGCATGCACATACTGAAAGCAAAAGGCATTTAATACTGGCGGAATATATTGCAGGATACTTAATTCTCGGGTTTCATGAACCTTCAAACAATATCGATTTTTAACTAAGACGGGGAAGAATCGTGCCGATTAGTCAAAAATTATAATGTAAAAATTGGCGGAGAGGAAGAATGGAAATTTAAAAATTTCGAAAGTGATTTCGAACTGAGAAGTCTTCTAGAGATATCTCTTTACGCCTATTCAGTATAAAAGTAAAAATGCTTGGAAATTTAATTCCCTCCAGCATGGTTAGAAGTCCAATGACTCATTGTACTGTACTCTTCCCGTTTCGATCGGGTATATACAATAATCGGATGGCGCTTTTCAATCGCGCTACGGAACTCACTCGACCCCTTGTGTCTTAAGGCTCTCTCTCGAGCCCGCCAGTAGCCGCACTGCGGCACGTAATATAGGCAGAAAGGCATTACCGATAAAAACAAGGGAGACTGGAATGCCCATTTCTGGCTCATTAGCCAATCGGCTGGCGCCCTTCGACCGCTGTATATACCCGATCTGAACTGACAGGGACACGAGCCCGTGGCTCAGAAGTTAGGGGCATTGGGCTTCTAGTCATTAAGTCGCAGAATCGGGTCCCAGATGTTCCATACTTCGGGTTTGGAAAGGACTAACTGGCGACGGTTAATAAGCCAAAAATTATCATTCCAGTTTCCCTTGTCCTTGTCAGTGATGCCATTCTGCCTATATTACGCGCCGCTGTGTGTCTGCTGTCGGGGCTCGAGGGAGAGCCCCAAGGCACAGCCGTACGAGGGAGTTCCGTAGTGTGATCGGTGAGCTCCCTTCTACCGTGATTACCTGGACTGGCTTTGTGCCGCCCGCGTAACATGTACGACCTAACTTTACTTTACCTCGAAAGCCTCATGATCTTCTCCAGAACGCTTTATTTCGCACTTATCTTCACGGGGATTGTATCATTTCATTACGCGTGGCCCTTTTATTACTCTCAGTCAATTTACTCTGCCTTTATTTTAATAAATCAAAGCATCGCTTGTGGATATGGGTTAAATCATCTCACTGAACTTTACATAAACAACACCTATAATACAAGAATGTAATCCTGCACGAAATACTGTGCTAATAGGGGCTCAAGTCATAAATGAGACCTCACCATTTTGCTGTCTTCGGCGCGATTTGTCTCCTAAAACAGAAAAAAATATGATGTTTAAGTCCTTGAGTTGCCAACGAACTTCCACAATGCTTGTCCGTTTCTCGACATTCTGTCCTGCTGCCAATGCTTTTTGAACTACACCAACCAATTAGACCTTGGAAAGTCACTAAAAAGACGTTTCCTCACATATCTAACCAACCTAAGGCCTTTAGCCAAGTTTTACTGGCAACCAAACAAACGTGTGTCATCTCCATGAGAATTTCGCTACAAGAAACAAACTGCGGTTTCAATGCTTTACCACCTTTTGTCGTTTGAGAAGGCGTCATTCCCATACGCCACTTTGTCGGTCAAAGCAAATCAGATAAATGTGAGCGAAAATTATAAAAAATGAGGGATAAATACTGATCGCGTTCCGAGCACTGACAAAATAATCCTCTAGTCATTGAGGTCGCTTTCAGGACAGGTAATTCACAGAAAAGTCTGTCAAGGGCTGCGGTGATACCACTAGCACATCGACCGTTTTTTCAGTAATTTTCTGCTAAGGAAGATAAAAAAACCTCAGTTCGGTGAAGAACACCAGAAAATTGTTATTTCAGAACTAATTAAGTGAATTAAATTTTTAACGAAAGTGTCACCATCATATCCGCCGTGACTCATGCCGTCAGTCCGAAAAACGCACACTCATTTCCTCTGAAAGACAGCATCTCATGATATCCTTCGAATTACATTTAATTTCATTAGCCCGGGCTTTTTGGAGGTTTCTTGTTCACGAACCCTCATTTTGGACCCGAATAACAAAAGTTTAGCAAAACTGCTGACACCAGCGTACTAATGGAAGAGCACGCCGTCTTCTATCCATTCAACGTGTGCGCGTGAGCATTTTAGAAAGTGTGCCATCACCGTTCAATGGCAGAGTCAAAACTAACACGTTATGCGGAAAAACGCCGATGGGGGAGATGATGCATGTATGGTGCCACAGAGTCGATATCATTCATGGAAAATATAAGTTTGCACTTTTACCCCGAGTATCATCTCTAGTATTACTTGCACTAAATAAAAGAAGTAGAGCAGTAAACTGGCGAGAAGTCGCAAAAATCTAAAGTTTTAGCCTTCTCGTCTGTTAGTTAGTCCGTTAAAAGCTTACCGGCAATCAATTGCCAACTACCATCGACGGTAAGTAGCACGTCAGCGTTTTAAAATCAGCCGCATAATTTGGAAAAAATGGTATATTAATATGGGCAGTAAGCGAATTCCCCTAGGGAATGCAATTATTTAAAGAGAGAACCAAGCGATCTTTGAGTAAACTACGGTTTCTAGGCCGTTGCCGTTTAAGCACTTATCTGAACCTAGGTTCATGTGAACCTAGTCAGAAGTTGCCGTTATGAAATTTCCGCATCCTCCTCCAGACCCCTTGCTAATTATGGCATAAAAAAGTCGTTTCAAGCGACTCTATTAGTTTTCATCTGTTGAATCTGCGTGCGCTCAGTCGTAAGTACATTTAAACAAAATATCAAAATTACGGAATTTTTACCACAATTTCCAGCCTTATGGGTATGTTTGTATGCGCACTTCACGGACCTTTTAAACAACGTAAAAGCAGAATTTTACTATGTATGGTTTCCCTTCAATTTTCTCCACCACAGTCGGTAGTATTTTGATTTAGGACTAAAACTGACTCCGCACATGTCTACTAAACGGCCTCTTTAGGTCAAACTTTAGGCCAATCTATCTCTTGAATTTGAAGGGCTGTCTTTGCTAAAAAGAAGATACTAAGTTGTTGTCCTGTAAAGGAAATGGAATGGGAGTGTGCCTTACAATGAGGAGTATTTGAACAAACACTTTGCTGTACGAAAACAAACGACACACCACCAATAGAAACAAAGAGACAAGTCCCACAAAGCAGTAACGAAGAAGGAGACACGATCGCTGGGACAACAGCTTTATTCACCTGACGTTTCGGATTCCCGCTCGAACCCATCATCAGAGACAATAGAAGATACGGGCGGTTCATCCACAAGGGGCTGCAGTATTTATAGGATGCAGTCGCCATGCTACCACATATTTTTAACAATTCACGGCTTCCCCCATTCATCAAGGATTACTGCACCTGGTGTAACGGTCGATCTGGCTCAGTTGCGGACAAAGCAACTACGTCGGAAAAAGTGGAAGACTGCTTCGAACACGAATAACTAAACACGCTGCAGCGGTGCGAAGAAATGACGCCAGCACTCAAGTTGCGGCTCATTCGACGAGATCCGACCACACATTCAAATTCGACGAGACCAAAATTCTCGTTAGGTGTGACAATCGCGTAAGCCGCGAGCTGCTTGAGCCATGCTTCACTGGCTCCCAGTCCATTAACAAGTGCAACAACCTTCCCCTTCCATAGTCGGTGCTGAGATTTCGCCTAGGTGGAGTAATTAGCCACGCGGGGAGCGCACAGGTGAACACTATCCCCATCGCCAGGATCGGTGGGTCAGATGATCGAGCACTCATCACACCAACATCTAACGCACGTGTTAAAATTGCAGCAATTAACGACGCGAATGTCGGCCATCAAACAGTTAACGCCCCAAGTGAAACGACCCCTGGTGACGGTAGAGCTCAGGACCAAACAACCACACCGGACTTAAGAAGGCCGCACGGAGATAGCCCGACGCTGAGTTTACTCGGTGAGGAAGAAGAAGAACCGCCAGACCAACCGCCCGACTAAAGTCCAATCAGTTCCCCTCGACGGAGTGGTGACTCACAAAGCACACAGGCAAAACGCCCGTCAACCATCTCCCGAGAGGCCGAGGCAGCGAGAGGAGGGAAAAATCGATCAGCATGAGGCCGGCCGACACAACTGCCACTGTAAATTAAATTTCTGATCAACTAAGTGCATTTTACGCTTTGAAAATGAAGAGCCGACCCAGCTCTTTGAAACGTCAGCACTTAAATAAATCTCTTCCGGAGAGCCTGGCTTCGTCTTCAAATAATCAACCCGGATATCTCAACTTTGCCAATCTGAAGGGAGGAGCCGTCAATATTCATGCGTATGTGGTAGCGTGGCGACAGCATCCTACACATACTGCAGCTCCTTGTGCATGAGCGAGCCGTATTGGCTATTGTCTCTGATGATGGCTTCGAGCAGGAATCCGACACGTCAGGCGAATAAAGCTCGTCTCCAGCGATCATGTCTCCTTCTTCGCAAAAAAGCACCTCTTTTCCAAATTACACGGTCACGGCTGCCTCAAAGACTGAGATGAAAGGTAGCCCCGACCAACAGACGGTGGGAACAGCGGCAGGCAGCGGACTGCAAAAACGTCCGGAGAGGACCGGCGACACATTCTGTAGTACTGTGTAGAGCACGCAGAGAGCGCTGTCAGATCTAGGGCATGCTGCTTTTCCACTGGATTTTCTTGGGCAAGACCACGTTGCCTTTCCATTCCAAAGTGTTGCGCCATTTCTAGCAGCGTAGTCGCTTGCACTATATGGCCCTACTCTTCGTGTACGTGCGCAACTTTGGAGGCTTGGGTTCGGATTAATGATGCTTAAAACTGAATCTGGTGTGATTTTTAGCGCAAGCACTGTATAATCTTCAGTTTAAACTCACAAGTCTAAGGGAGGCTAAACAGGCAATAGTATAATAATTTTTTTCGGATCAAAGGCGTACGCCTGACTAGCCCTGTTAAAAGAGTCTCTGACTCATTCTGTTTTCTTCCTCCTTGCCTGAATCTTTGTGTGTTAACTGTGCGTTCGCCTTCATAACAAAAATAACTGACAGGTCTGCATTGCTGTAGGCGAGTAAAAATTTTCATGGGGAATTTCAATAACTCTCCTGCCCTTTCTCAGCTCATTGTTCCGGGCTTCATCAGGTTCTAAGTATTACTATGCACTGCAATCTGGAATAACCAGGCGCACCTACTCGGTCGAATGCTCGCAATAGTAAATAGCTAAGTAATACTTCATGCATTTGTACCGGCCTTTGGTTGCCAAGTTCTGATAGAGGATCTTTAATCACGATGACAAAAACTGCGCCGCAACTTTAAGTCTTCCAATGTGCCAGAACGGTACAAAAAGAATAACGATTACAGGTGATTATTTTGAAGTCGTCTTCCTCGTCGACCTTCGAGGACCCCGATGTTGACAGCTAATACGGACTTACCCTACACCTGTGGCATTTATTGTCATTTTCAACTCTGTCGGAAGTCATTGCCGAACAAATGCACATGTACTCAGCAGTAAAAGCCTCAGGGAAGACTAGTGCAGACTGCGGAATTTAAGCTGATTTTACATACCGTAAATTCGCTAAATGTTCCAGTTAAGAGACAGCACGTGTTGACTTTCGTTCGTGATCTAGGTTAAACTTCCAACCTGAGAAAGTGACCTGTTTCTTTGTCGGCCTAAAGATGGAGAAACGGTCTTCTTCATAAGTCATGTAGTCGGGGTCTCCATGTGACTCAGGGAAGGGATGTTGGCGTCGTTCCTGTTTTCTTATCAGTGGGGAACTCTGTGGAATTTAGGGGCACTGATGAGCTTTTCAGCGTGGCCTGCGAGAGTATTTTCGTAAGCAACCATCCTTTCTGTCTCATCAGTATCTCTGGGGAATGACTACTGTCTGGCCATTCCCAGTTGACTAAGCTGTTGGCATGGCTAAGTGATATGCTTTGCTGTACCAGGTTTTGCTGTAAACTTCGGATGTTCAAATCGTATTCGCCTAGATCACAGTTGGTAGCCAGGAATGAGAATCGGACGGCGAACTTAACTCTAATCCTAACCACAACCCTAACCTTAACCTCAACCTTAAACGTTAACCGTAACGGCATCACTAACCCTAACCCTAGCCGAACTCGTAAACGTAACCGTAGCCCTTAAACATAGCCGTAACTGAGAAGCCTAACCGTAATACTGAAACTCATTCGTAGGCTCAAACCCTAACCGTAACCCGAAAACCTAAGCCTAAGGCATAACTCTAACCTGAAAATCGGAATCCCTCAACCGGTACCCTAATCCTAACCTCAACCGTAAAACGGAAGCCAAATGGGACAGATCTGATTATGGAGCCCCACAAAATAACCCCACTAAACAAACCCTCTGCCACCTGTAATACGGGTCCTGGCTACCAACTGCGACCTGGCCTCGTATTCCTTCTGGTCCCAATCTGAGGCGATTCGGGCATAATCAACAAAGTATTTCTCCATCTATTGCACCTGCATATTGGGACACCGCCTCCCCCCCCCATCCCTCCTTTTATAGTATCCGTCAGATGTGGGGAACAACCAGTACAAGCCCTAGTAGATACAGGCGCCTATATACCTCTTGTGAATACCTCTGGCTTCATCCGTGAGTAATGAGAGCAAGAAGCACGCACAAACTCCTCACAGTAGTCCACGAGTGGCGAAAAGAACCTCAATGCCCATTTTAGGTCGAGTCACCCTGCAGCCTTTCCCCATGAATACAACGGTTGTCTACCCCTTTTCGTAACAGTGGCTAGCACATTGAATGTCGCCCTAGGGCCAGACTCCATAGCGGCGGGTCAGCGTAGGTGATCAGTGTGAACCATGGAACATCATGCACACCACATCGTCGTACTCGCACGCCTAGACCTGCCTTATATACGCTCGCTGTCATGAACGTATGACCAAATCTAAATAAATAAATTATAGATGATTTGGCAGATTTCTGAATAATTAACATTGACCCAACTGTGAACAACTCGGCGCCTCGGTGGGATTAGAACCCACGCAGTAAGGGGAAGGCTATAAAACAGCCAACGCTCTAACCAATTGAGCTACGAGGCCACGCCGGACGACGCGAGTTAAATCACATTTTGGTCAAGTTCCCCGCCCAACCTACTGTAACGTCTGGAACCCACCTTATCTTATACAGCGGCAGGACCTCGTAGCTCAAGTGGTTGGAGCGTTGGCTGTACTAAAGCCTTCCCCTTACTGCGTGGGTTCGAATCCCATTGAGGCGCCGGTTTTTTCACAGTTGGGTCAATATGAAATAAATTCTAACCAAAGTTGTATACATCCGACCTTGAAGTTTTTGTGGAGTTAGCGTAGCGGAGAAGAATTCGGAAAGTAAAATGCATTTTGTCTGTGCGACACTAAGGAAACTCAAAGACCTTTGAGTTGCATTGCGAATGTTTCGTCTTCTCAGTCCACCAGTCGCTTGAAACAAAAAGTCATGAAAGCTGACAGCACCATGCGTGAGGTTAATCAACCTTTTCTGAATAATTCATATTGACCCAACTGTGAAAAACTCGGCGCCTCAGTGGGATTCGAACCCACGCAGTAAGGGGGAAGGCTTTAGTACGGCCAACGCTCTAGCCACCTGAGCTACGAGGCCCCGCCGGACGACGCGAGTTTATTATTCAAAATCTGCCAAAATATCAATGAATTACGTCAGCCTAGCAGTCATCTGGTGGATTCTAGGTGAATTATTTAGGAAATCCTGCTTGGGCAGTCAGCTTACTGTATCAGATTTGATGGCTTCCAGACGTTGCTGTAGGTTGGGCGACTAATTTGGCCCAAGTGTGATAAAACTCGCGTCGTCTGACGGGGCCTCGTAGCTCAAGTGGTTAGAACGTTGGCTGTACTAAAGCCTTCCCCTTTACTGCGTGGGTTCGAATCCCACCGAGGCGCCGAGTTTTCACAATTGGATCAATATGAGTTAGGCAACCACTAAACACTTCGTTCCGAACTGTGAAATAGGCAAGCAGTCGCTAAAACCTACTGCAGTCCAAAATGATACCCTAAAGTTACTATGATATACCATTAAATACCTTCTTAATATATGTTATGCTGAAAACACTAAACAGGTAGGTTATGGTTTCATCAGCAAAATAGATTTAGATCTTTCCTGAACTACTCCCTGTTTTGTCTGCATAAAAAATTCCGCAAGACAGCCCAGTAACAAAAGCTGTATTCATTTTAGCTTCAAAAATGTACTTTTTCAGAGTTGCTTACTTGAGCTGCGTGTCATTGTGGCCTCAAAGATGTTACACCCGTCTCAACCCGGGTCCTGGGCTGAGCCATGTATATTCATTGTTCCACCTGATCTGGTTGGTGGAAACTTCAGTACTGTGAGCCCGTAGCTTGCTCTTATCCGACCCTCACCGCCCCCGGCGCCTCAAAACTGTCTATTGCATGACGGCAAATTGAGTTACACATCCCTCCTTCCCCCCCTCCGTCTGGAAGGCACACGGCAGTAAGGTATTGTGATTCCGGGGGGGGGGAGCGCAAAAGAGTGGCATTTAATCTAGTTACTGTCAGGCAAAAGTCAAAAATGGCGTGAGAATATCTGCGCAGTGACGGTTAAGTCAACCTGTTCTCCCTCTAGCAAGCAAAAGTTGACCACCCTATTAATAAGACAGTAGAAGAGCCCAAAATATGTAGACCGCAGTCGCTGGAAGTGGAACAAACTGGATACTGGGGGAGGGAGGCGCTTCTGTGTGATGTAGGGGAAGAATGGCACTTTATCCTTTTCGTAAACGGCAATATTGGCCAGGTTATTCCTAAAAATGCAGCCATCGGAAGGACTACTGCACCGAAACTGCAACAGACAGTTCTTTGCGAAGAGAACGAGTAACGCACTGTTTGAGAGGCTGATCCACAGGTATTTCCTCAAGTTTAGACACAACGCGCGTATTGGTAGGGGGGCGCTCACAGGACACGATTTTGGGCAGCCGCGCGGGGGTTAGTAGTATATACCTACCGACAAAGACAAGGGAGACTGGAGTGGCCATTTCTGGCTTGTTAGCCGTCATCAGTCAACCTCTGTTTATATATCCAATGCCCCTACCCACTGAGTCACCGGCTCAAATCGCGGGATCGAGTTTCAGGAGTTGCGCAAATCTGAGGATTTTTTATGGCCTGATGTTGACGGTTAACAAGCCAGATATATCTATTCTGGTCTCCCTTCTCTTTGTCTGTTATGTTATTCCGCTTCTATTATTTTGAAATAAACTCACTCGGATATTTTATCGCGCTACTAGTTTCCGTGAAAATGTCGCAGCAGGAGGTGCAGAGGTTGCATAGAACTTGTGATTTTAATGATGTTAACACCTGACCTGACATGACAGGCTACCAAAATGCTGAGAAACACGTTTAATGTCGGGTCTCCTGCCTAGTGAACTGTTACGCCTACACCCACCGACTGTGCGATTGTTCGATATTTCATAATTTGCTCTCTGGGTGGCAGTCCTTAGGACATTAAAAACTAACCTTCCAGAGCGCAGACATTTACCATAACAGTAGGGAATTGGCACGGCCTGGAAATTATCGCCTGAAAGGGTGGGAAGAATAGCAACGAAGGTTACCACACAGACATCCTGTGTAATCGCACTTTGTGGTTTGTTCACTTTTAAATATTCCCATGGTTTTTATTTCCCTTTTTTTAAAACTCATTGTGCAAAATGCTTGATTGCCATCACTGCCTCCGCGTAGCGCTGATAAGAAATCACCAGCTAAATTCCTTGTTTTGGCCCTATATAGGAATTTCCGCGAGCAGATATGCTAAGCAATTGTTGGTCTCCATCTGTCGACAACACTTTGGTTTACTCCATTATGCTCGAGTTAATTGTTCGGGGAAGCAATTGTGCTAAAATAAAATAACTGTCGATGTTAATTTGTACGTGCCAGAGAAAGAAATAAAAAGACCGCGCAGTGGCTGTTGCGTAAAGGTGGTCAAGAGGATTTAGGGTGGTCACTAGGGTGAAAATACAACAATGTACTATCATTTGACAATGTCCGTAAAAAGGGCAGTGTATCCATTTATTCATATCATTAAATGATAAAAAATTGCGTCCCCTTTTGATCGGTGACAATATGGAGGATTGACATTTGTGACATCACAAAGTTGTTAAATGTTAAACTTTTGCCTTGACTCAGCAAGCCATGGTCCTTGCAGCCTGGTGTGCGCTGCCAGTTCTCTGGTACCTGGTTCACTGCCGGTAAATGCGCTGGATAAACCGGTCGTGAGCATGGTTTTCCAGTCAGCCATGTCCTTCTGACCCGTTGTTGTATTGTTGTTGGTTGAAATCCCGACCAACTGTTTGTTCCGGATCTCTCCGGACCTCCGCGACCTCTCCCGCCCCTTATTTCTTGACAGCGGGTCCAGGCAGGTAAGGAGAAGGGAGTGCGGTAGATGCCGTGCAAGTCCAATAAATAATTCACGCGCAAGTCACCGTGGCTACCCTCACTTTGTTGTGGAGCACACAGTAGACGTCGTTGTCATCGATGGTTGAACTGTTGTACTCGGCTGACCTCGCATCTTAAACCGCCGGACCTCTTTATCCTACGGTACAGATATCCGGAAGCTCTAACTCATTCGGCAACAGCAGGTCTGTTGTAGTTCTCAGTTAGTCCTGCTCGGTTACGGTACCCATTTGCACTTCCACCGTGACGAGGTTTAATTTTGTTACTCTCATAACTCGAAAGGGCATAAGGTTCCGTTTCGGGAAGTTAGTATCATAAATTTGCCCTTGATATTGCACCTCCGTGTTGTCCAACGACAGCTAAGGGGGAATTCTGAACTTCCCGCTCAGAGCCAGCAAAAGAAAGAAGCTTCTACGTATGTGGAGGCACGATAACCATGACAGCCCTTCTAGGTGATTTTTAAGTATAGCGCCGTAACCGTTCTATAAAAACAGTTTTCTCTTTAGAATTTTCAAACTGAAGTTTCGGCTGTGAGTCCTCTGTCCGAGTCGTGAGAGCGAATCCCACATTCCTGACCAAACTTCTATTTAATGCGCGCCAAATAATCCTCAATAAGCATTGCCTGATCAACAACTCTTGTTGTCACTAGACGGATAAATCTATCTGGGTATCCGTTCTCCCGAAGTGTGCTCCACAGCTGTTGGAGTTCTTTTTCAATAGCTTCAATGTGGCAGATGCGTCTCACTCTAGCCGCCAATCCCTGGACTAAATTCCGTTTGATGCTTAGGGGAACAAAACTGTGGAAACTAACGTATTGTCCCGTCCAGGTTTTCTTTCGGAACACCCTGTGCTGGACAGACCCATCCTCTTGCCTGTGCAGAAGGACATCGAGAAAGGCAAGTTCGTTATCTGCCTCGGTCTCTGCAGTGAATTCTAGCGAGGGGTGCGCACTGTTGAACTTTTGGACAAGCTCCTCGGTATCGGTGGTACCATCCGCCAGGCAGAAGATATCGTCCACGTACCGACCGTAGAAGACGAGGCCATTATTGGTGTCTTGCAATCGTGTTTTCTCGACTTTGCCCATGAAAACATTTGCAAGAAACGTTCAAAGCGGTGATCCCATTGCCACACAATCTACCTTCCTGTATAGTTGACCATTTCACAGAAACTGAACATTTTGTGTGCAGAGCGTCAGTAGTTCTTCTAGCGTTTTGACAGGCATGTCTATGGGGTAGTTCGTATCACGAATGACATCACAAAGATAGCTTATCGATTTTGACACGGGTACGTTGGTAAACAGCGATGATACATCCAGTGATAACATCCTACGTCCGCCAACGTTCATATTTTTGATAGCTTCGACGAACTCATATGAGTCTTTTAAACTTCGAGGGCACAGATAACTTTGTAATGGCTTTAGCCTTTTCACTAGCCACTTTGTAACGGTATGATAGGGCGAGTTCCTCATATTCAAAATTGGAAGTAGAGGCAGCCCTTGTTTGTGAATTTTAGAAAGGCCGTACAATCTTGATATTGTCGAGCCCACCGGTCTCAATCGTTCATACACTTTGCTAGACAAATAATCTTTATTACAGAGGTCTTTGAGAATAGTCATCAACATTTGATATTAAATAATCACAAGAAGACAATTTTTACGCGTTTTGTACAAAATGTGCTTGAATTTATAGGTGCACAAAATCTAATGGAAGAATATATATTATTTACGCAGTCATCTTTACCGAGTGCGATTATTGCAGGCGACAGAAAGGAAGCACACTCGAAAGCCAGCAACTAGGCGTGCCCGTAATATCATGGGATCATACAGTGTGCTAGTCAAAGTTACTCCCCCCCTTAAGTTATCCTTTCTGATCGGAAACGCATATCAGAATTTGGACTAACATTTCATGAGATCGATGCGACTTCCGGTATATACTCCATTTTCCTAGTTTAAGATTGTCTAATTAATTATTGTGATAGCCTGAGGTTTTAACTGGAAAATAGTCCGAAAAAGCAAGTGTTTGTCAGAAAGATCAATAATTCCCTGTTTTATACCGATGACTGTCCGTTGAACACTTGCGAATATTACGTAATTAGGCCGTTTAAATTGGTGAACTTTAGCTTTCGGAGCGAGCCTCGGGGGGGGGGTTGTCCAGAAGGATTTGCTTTCGACTTGTTGCTCTGATTTATGAGGCAATTATAAAAGCTGAAATTTAACAACATGCGGAACCCTGCGATTTACGGCTAAGACGATTATCCGGCAGCATTGACAGAAAAATCGATGCGATACGTGTTTCGCTCTCTAGGTAGTACTTGTACTGGCAGTATGATGATGAATCATGCAATAGTTGTATATTCTAGCCTGCTTCTTGTCATCCTGTAAATATGATGTGGCTATGCTGCAGTAGCCGCTGGGATTACAGCTCAATTTTCCAAATGACTTTCGGGACGAGTCAGGAAAACGTTGCGTAGATGACTTTGCTCGGAGGTAGAGCAGTGCTTTTGGATACATTAAAAACTAAAAGTTTGGCGACCGAAGTGTATACCAGGAAGCACATGACAGCCCTGGGGAGGCTAGCTGAGGAAATTAAAAAACTGAAGAAAGTGACCTGTTGCCCAGTGCGTTCATCACTTCGCTCTGCTCAAGATGCATTGTACGTGCCTTTTGTGTGCAACCAACGTGCACTCTTTGTCCCGATTTCGTTTCAACCCTCCTGTACAAAGTAAACTCTTTCCATTTGTGTTTCCTACGTCTCTGCCTTGTCTAGACCGGGTTCAAGGATTGCGATGGTTCTGGTGCGCCTACTCTCTAGGCAGCCACAATCTCTCATCACAGCGTTTCTCACCTCACATACGCCATAAGATGTACTGTCTCGTGAATGCTTAACCGAAATTCTGAAATGTTTTTTTCGATCTGAAATAATAACTTAAGTACAGTTGTGATGCTGTGATCATGCGGCAGACCCCCTAGTTAATTCAGTCATAACAGGATGCCGGCTATCGAACGAGCCTCTTTTCGGCTGCCTATAAAAACCGTGCTCTATAAAAAATCATTACTAATGCAGTATACATGTTTCTCATTGATGTTCGATGCCCTTATAAGCTCAAGTATATTTTGTAGAAATCATACGCAGGAATACTTTTTATTTATTTTGTAGTAAGTTTTGTCTTCCTTAGATTTATTATCTGTTGGAGGACTTTAATTACGTTTTTGAAAATTTTTTGAATTCCCGAATACTTTTGAACTCCACCTGCCGTTACCCCCGAGTTGAAAAGTTCCAAACGATAAGCTGCGTATTTTCTGTGTAAGAAGAATTAAATATTGTATGACCTATTTGGAAGATATGATTAGAGTTCATAAACTGTTACAATGGATTTGAACCATATTTAATAGTTTAAAAACAACACTGATTGATGTAGTGATCCGGTGTTTTCTGAATGACCAAAGCACGGTTTTAAAAATCTTACAGCTAGAACTTTCTTAAACCCGAAGGTATTACTTCGTCAAACAAGACGTTTACAGAACACACAATATACTGCCAAATGAGCACACAAAATAATATTTTTGTGTATGTGTTCTATGAAATAAATTCTGATTTATCAAGGTATTTAAAATCAATGCAATGAATGCCTACTGCGTGCGCAGTTACTTCTTTCAGAATACAGTTTTAGCAGGCTGCTAGAAAGGAGTTCGTTCTAAAGCCCACATCTTGCATTGATGGGGATTATGCCGCACGGTTATTAACATTACACCCCTCTGCAGGTAATCTTTTAAAGTCGAAAACACATTTTAGAATTCCGCGTAACAATCGAGAGATTGCACCCAAAATTCCGCCTAACCAAAGCAGCCTGTCTTACGGAACTGGTGGTAATAAGGGTTTTATGGGTGGTGGCTAGTCGGGATGTACGATACTAGCCGACGGAAAGCGTTGTTTGAACAGATGAATGATCGAAGTTGGCCCGCTCTCCGCTCCATTATTACAAAATGGGTCGCCAAATGCAGTATAGTGGTAACGGACGAGTGGACGGCGTATAATCGTCCTCCCCTAGAAGGTTATCTACATTTCTCTGTTAACCACTTACAGAACTTCGAGGACCCTACCACCGGACGGCACACCAATGCCTTTGAGGCATACTGGAGTAGACTGAAAAGGAAACTCCACGAGGGAGGCCCTGTATGTGGTCCAGCTGTGTGGGCTCACATAGACGAAGTACAGTATCGTCTTTGGTTTGGCCTCAATGCCAAGTCTTTAACAAATGCCTGGGAACTGTTCCTGTCCCATGTTGCGCAGACTCATCCTATTTAAAAGTGATTTTGTTTTGTAATAAACTGCCATAATTCGAATGTATGCCGTATATTCAAGTGTGCGTGTGTAAAGATGGGGAAGGTGGGGTAATAGCGACCATCGTCCAAGTCACCTCCTGCGATGTTCGATCGGCCAGCCCATGTTAGGCCGTCGCGGAAAGTCCAAGTAGTGCGTGAAAGTAGGCCTGTAACCGCTGATATAACCTAAAGGCGTTTAATTCCACTCTTAAAGGTATTATTTCTAGGTAACGGATTTTTGGGTACCATCTCCCGATTGTTACCGAATTTCGGTTAACTTTCCAAAAGGTAGCACATTAACTTATCCGAGAAACGGCACTGTGGCTGATCTGAGCCAACATAGCAATCCATCCGTCAATCTTCAAGGGATTCTCGTGAGACACCAAGGTTACCCAAACGCCATGTTAATCCTGTGTTAGCTCGACATGGACTTCTACTCTATGTCTGTATGTGTCTATTTTAGGGCTGAAACGCTCCAAGTATTAGGAGTACGAAGAGTTCCAGGAGGAACATAATTTGTGGAAGATATTGACAGTCTCATCAACCACAGATCCTCATCCTGAAGCCCTATTACTCTGTCACTCAAGTCGACAGCAACCCCGCATGCCTCAGAGGCTGTCTTTGCACAGACTGCGGGAACGCTAATCTCTAGCGTTTAGCCCACAATCAATGTATTCACGCCAGTTAATAAATTTTGTGGACTGACACTTTGCACGCACATTTGTGCACATAAACGGAATCCCCACCTTAACTGCTCATTCCAACAGCAGTGCAATTTGCATTTTTGCTTTTGTTGGACAGCGGTGCTTAAAGGTTAGTCCAATGATGATTTTGGTCTAGGTTAAAACAAAACCGTAGTCTCCCTCAATTCCGTTCAAAGTATGCTGGTGTTAAAGATGGATCGGCGAACGTTCTTTTAGGGTAGATTAACGCTATTAGATGGGAACTGTAAACCTGTTTAATGGGGATAGTTTGACTTAAACAAAACCGCACTAACAACATTCATATAAGTAAAAACGCAGTAGCATTAAACAAACACTGGCAACGTACTCTAATTAACTGTTTAGCTCCTACAAACCCTTCTAGCTTGATGATGCCAAATGTAGTTCATTTTGCTGAGAGCAGGAAGACGTGAGCGTTATTCATACTCACCTTTTAATCCTTCCAACAGCAACAGCTTCGGCCGCGTACAAGGTTCGCATGAATACAACAGCGGCAGATATGAACACGTTATAAAGCAAGTTTCTCATGTCCGATTTATGAGAAGTTCTACTATATGATGAGGCCCCTGCTCTCGCAAGGTGCAAGATGGAATGCGTTGGCTAAGCAGGCATTCACATCGAGGCGGCTGTCTCTTGTAGAAAGAGGGAAATTTTACGGATAGAACTCATCAGTTGCTCTTGTTACCCTGTCTGTTGATAAATAATGGCTTACTGTAGATGACAACTAATGCTGCCAACGTCTTCTATGTCGGGCAAGAAATATACCCTGTCACAAATGTTGACCTTTATTTGCCATCTAATATACCCCGACAGGTTGCTTAACTCCGGGCTTGAGGATGGCATTACACTACATGACCAAATTCATGGAGTATTATTAAATCAATTAGGAATCTCTAACCCATCAGGAACTAGTTTAAATGTATATGTTAAAACATAAAACAAGTATTAAACGACATTCAATTAGCTAAGAATTCGAAGTAAACGTTTAAACAGCGGTCTCTCCAGTCAACAATTTAAGTTTTCCTTACAGATGCGGAAATGCTAAAAACATGCTAATTCGTATCAACCGAGTTGATTTAATTTTTAGTAGTGACATAAAAACTCACATATGTGAGTAAATAAAACGACATTAGCACAGTAATGTTTGAACACGGGTAAGTTATACATATGCGGTACATACACTCCAATAATTCGTGTTAGGTGAGACATGACATAAAGTTTGGTATGTTGTGTTTCACGATGTGTTTTAGAATCTTCTTGCACAAATTTTACGTAATTTTTCAATTTGTATCGTTCGTGATGTAGTTTATTCTCACGTAATTTCTCTGAAAGATACGCAATAGAAATAAACTTTTCCATAAGGCTCCATCTTGAGTGGTCGATCAGTGATTAATAAATTCAAAAACTAGTAGATACGATCGGACGCATTTAGGAAACTCTTTGAGAAAAATCATTGTGGTTTTTGCTGACGGTGGAGTCCGCTGAGGTACAGAGTGAATACACTGTGGTTTTCAGAGCCATAAAAGATCAAATCGGTGCTTTTCGTCTATCAAAATCTCTAAAGTAACATATTTCTAGAAAGCATTTGCTTAAGTAAGGAGTTGCTGTTCTTTCTTTTTCATGCAGATGGTCTTTTAGTCATATTTACAAACTGACCAAACCTTGGTAATGACATTAAAAATGCATCAAAAATTATGATCTGATATAAATATGTTCTTGCGCGATTGTGACACTCTCTTGTGCGTGAAGTCTTTAAATACCGCCCTGATGTGGTATTTTGCTCACCAACGTCCGCGTACTTCAATCTTTTCTTGGATAAAATCATGAGAACATGGGATGTTTGGCACCCTTTTACAGTACCTTTAAAATTACTTACTATTTTTGCCAAAGAGGGACCAGCTATCATTTATCTTTGAATAAGATACTTTTCCTTATTCTTGTACACTCATTGTTTTCGATCTACGATCATCAATATCCTAGTAAATACCTATATAAGTATCGAAATTTCGCTCAAATTGTTAATGCTATGCGAGTTCCCTTGGTGAATTACGCATCAGCAGAAGCTAGACGGTACAAACAATGGCTTACAGGGTCACCAATGTGAGTGGTTGTTTGACGGTAGGCCTCTTTACGGTTTCTTGTGCAGCATTCGCAAATGGAAGTAAAACTACGGGTGTCTCAATATGAAGGATCGCCTTCAAGCGCTATTATGTGATTTTAAAGCACAGAATAACACAAATTTATGAAACTATTTGAAAAAAGGCGTCTGATCCTTTGAAAATAACTTACATACTCACATCTTACTTTGCACGGCTTACATAGAATAACAAATCAGTGACCCTGCGGGGGTAATCTGATTTTGGAGACATTGCCTGTTTAAATTACTGCCTCACGTGACGACAAAACTTGTACTTCTATTCCGCGGGATCTGGCAGTCAAGACCGTCGAATTGCTCCTAAAGAACAAATGCTATGAAATGGATAATTGCTTGGGATAGACCCGACTCTTGAAGCTCTGTCTGAAGCTATGCTTCAACACTGATGGAATAATCTGCGAGCAGGTGAAAGGCATTCCACTGGGTACGGCGATTTCAGAACTTATAGCTAAGGTCTTCATGCAGTTGCTGGAATCCTGGATCTTCTGATACCATAGGCTGCAATTTTTGGCTCGGTAGGTGGAAAAGAACAACAACCATGGTCTCCCGCCACGTCTCACAGAAACAACCGAAGTCGTGCAGCAGCTCTCCAGCAGTAAAGCACCGGAATCCGACTCGATCATGGCCGAATTTCACAAGCACGAAGGCCCTCGGTTAATCGACAAACTGACAACGAGATATCAGTAGATGTGGCGTCACGGACAAGTTGTCTAAGATTCCAAGGACATGACGGTTGTCCGTTTCTGCAAGTGGAAAGAGGGCTGCCAACTCCATGACAATTACGGCGACACCATGCTGCCCAAAACTGTCGGGAAGATCTTCGCTCGCAGTCTTCTCAGTCGTGTCAACGGTCATCTGGTACAAGGACGTCTCTCGGAAAGTCTGTGTGAATTCCAATGACACTGCGAAATCAATGACATGATGTTCACCGGCCGCCGACTAGAAGAGGAGTGTCAAGAAATGCGAACCCTCTCCTGCGCTACCTTCGAAGACCAGAGGAAAGCCTTAGGCACGGCCAATTGCGATGGACTCTGGATAAAATCATGAGAACATGGGACGTTTGGCACGTTTTTTCAGTACCTTTTAAATTACTAACTATTTTTGCCAAAAGGGGACAAGCTATCATTTATCTTTGAATAAGACACTTTTCTTTATTTTTGTGCACTCACTGTCTTCGATCTACGATGATAAATATCTCAGTAAATACCCATGCAAGTATCAAAATATTGCTCGAACTGTTATTGCTATGCGAGCTTCCTGGTTAAATTACGCATTAGCAAAAGCTAGACGACACAAACAGTGCCATACCATACGGTCACCAATTGAATTGGCTGCTTGGCAGTGGGCCCGTTCACGGTTTCTTGTGCAGCATTCGCAAACGGAAGTAAAACTATGGGTGTCTCAATGCGAAGGATCGCCTGCAGACACCGTTATATGATCTCAGAGCACAGAATAACGCAAATTTATGAACATGTTTAAAAAAATAAAAGACGTCTGTTTCTTTGAAAATAACTTACAGTGCGTGACCGATCTGATGTAATGTTGGTCGAAATTCTAAAATGCGTTTTAGATTAGGAGGGATTACTCAGGTGGGATTGTAATGTTGCTTATCAAGCAACATATCCCCATATTATTTCGGACTCGCTATGGTGTCGGCGTTTGAGTGCACTTCACTTCGACCTCCTATAGAAGCCACAGTCGGCAAAAAATAACTACGTAGGTAGCATGCATTTTTTCCCAGTGAGGTTCGATGGTCTAATAAATTCAATTGTGTTTTGGAAACCACGCACAAAATATGCTTTCTTTTACTGGCTTGGTAGAAAATAGCAGTGTCTTTACATTTTATACCCAAAGAAAGCGTGTATTTAGGTTTTAAAAAAGTTTCTAGCTATGAGATTTTTAAGACCGTGCGGTGTCCATACATACAGCGTCGCACATCTCCGTTTACCAATGCTCCTCGTGAAATGTACAACATAGTCCACATTCATTGCAAAATTCTATGAATTCAACACGGCATCTTCTTAAAGGCATAGAGGAATATATGATTTTTCTAATGAGAAAAGCATGCACCTGGTAGAATGGGACCCCTTAATGGTGATGCGGCAACTGATCTTGCCCAGAATTATTGGGGAATTCGGAAACTTTTCAGAACCTAAATATACGCTTTCTCCGGGTATAAAATGTAAGGACAATGTTATTTTCTACCATACAAGTAAAAGAAGGCATATTTTGTGCGTGTTTTCCATAATAAATAACAAATATTTGAATTTATAACACCATCAAAAATAAATGTGAAAATACATGCTATTTAAGTAGTCATTTTTTGCCGAATATGGCTTCTATAGGAGATCGAAATGAATTTCATTCAAACGCCGACACCCTAACGAGTCCGAAATATTGTGGGAGCATGTTGCTTGACAAGCAACATTACAACCCCACCTAAGTAATCCTTCCTAATCGAAAACGCTTTTCAGAATTTCGGCCAACATTTCATCAGATCGGTCACGCACTCTACATACTCGCATCTTACTTTGCACGACTTACATAGAATAAGAAATCAATAACCCAGTGGGGGCAATCTGGTTTTGAAAATGTTTTCTGTTTAGATTACTGCCCTCACGTGACGACGCAACTAGTACTTCTAGTCCGCAGGATCTGGCAGTCAAGACCGTCGGAATACTCCTAAAGAACAAATGCTATGAAACGGCCAATTACCTAGGATAGACCCAACTCTTGAAGATCTGTATGAGGACATGCTTCAACCCTGGTGGAGTGAAAGACACGCCGATGGGTTCGGCGATTTCAGAACTTATAGCTAAGGTCGTCCTACAGTTGCTGGAGTCATGGATCTTCTGATACCACAGGCTGCAATTTTTGGCTCGGTAGGTGAATGACATTTTTTCATAAGTGGAAAAGGACAGCAGCCTGGGTCTCCCGCCACCTCTCACAGAAACAACCAAAATCGTGCAACACCTCTCCAGTAGTAAAGCACCGGAATCCGACTCGATCATGGCCGAATTTCAGAAGCACGGAGGCCTTCGGTTAATCGACCAACTGACGACGATATATCAGGAGATGTGGCGTCACCGACAAGTTGTCCAAGATTCCAAGGAGATGACGGTTGTCCGTTTCTGCAAGTGGAAAGAGAGCTGCCAACTCCATGACAATTACGGCGGCACCATGCTGCCCAACACTGTTGGGAAGATTTTCACTCGCAGTCTTTTCAGTCGTGTCAGCGGCCATCCGAAACAGGGACTCCTGTCGGAAAGTCTGTTCGAATTCTGCGCCACCTTCGTAGACCATAGGTAAGCCTTCCACACGACCAATTGCGATGGACTCTGGAAATTTGGCCGTTATAATCGATTTACGCACATGGTCGCGAGCTCCACGACGAGATGATGATGTGAGTCATAGACAATGTAATAGTCTCACAACCATCCTGGGTGATCAGTTGAATGACGTAGGGCTGTGTATTCGCTCTGACCTTCTTTAACATCATATACACTATACTGCTGATGGATACCCACCGTGATGAGCGTCCTAGGATCGACATAGTTTATAGGGGTCGGCTTCTCAGCACCCGACGCGTACAAGCATCCCCGCGGACATCGACAACCACCGTCCATGAACTCCTCTATGAGAGCGATCGCGCACTGAACACTGCAACAAAACGGGGAATGCGACGGAGCATGGACTTATTTGTCTCCGGCTACGACAACTTCAGTCTAACTAACAATACGCCAAAACGGTGGTTATGTATCAGCCGTCACTCAACACAAAATACAATGTCAGCGGCTTACAACTCTAAACAAATAACAGTTTCGCATAATGCGGCATAAAAATCGACGACAAAGCCAACCAAACATTCGGCCGGAATCCACATGGTTACCAATTTAACACCAAACCCAAAATAAAAATCTTCCATCTTGACTACATTGCTGTACAAAGCGTAGGCCTGGAGGGTCTGTGAGAAAAAAATGCCGTATTCTAATTTTTTCTACCTCACCTACCTCCGAAGGATACTGAAGCTGAGATGACAAGACGGTGCTCTAGAGACCGAAGTTCTAGAAGGCACAGGAATTCTCGGTGGCAACTTCCACTGCGATGGAGAGTGGCCTCTTGAGGGTGTATGACGAGCGCCTACACAAGGCGGGTTCTAGGAAGAATTTCAAAGGAGATGCAGTCATTGAAATAAGAGACTTGTCGGCCCGACGTTCCGGATTCTCCCCTGAACCCATCATCAGAAACGGTCGTAAAGAAGCGTGGTGGAGGTACAGTGGGTGGGCTAACTCATGAAATGTCAACCGAAATTCCGAAATGCGTCTTCGTTTCGAAATATTAATGAAGTAGGATTGTAAAACTAATCATTATTCAGCGGAACTCTATAATCAGTTACCCCAGGATACCGGCTTTTGAATAATTTTCTTTTCGGCTGCTGTTTTACTTTTACTATTCTGCCCTCCGCATGCCTGACGATGAATAATCGAAAACGTACGTTTTATGTTCTAAAATTTACTGCGCTTTTAAACTATCGCGGTGCGTCAAAAACTGTGGCTTGGAAGGGTGTCAACTGACTGTCAACTCGGTCCCCCTCTCAGGACGGAGATCCTCTGTGGCACTCCTACTCGCACATGGGATGCGATCTATCCTCGCCCTCCCCCCTTCTTACTGTGTGCAACCCCGGTCCTTGTGCATAGGGTTGGGGCATGCCTCGGCGCGAGTTCACGCTTTACCAGTTACCGGCGCCCTCCGCTCGCCCTCTGGCTGTCTCGAGTCTGCCTTGGCACCAGGCCCAGGAGGGCGCGGGTGTGGAGAGTGCGGTAGACGCCGCCTAAAACACACGTAAGTCACTGTTCCTGTTCCCACCCGGCTGTGAGGCCTACCGTCGGAAACTGCGGTTAGACAATCAGTTCACACTGTAATAGTGAAAATGCGATTCCCAGGTGGCATAATAAAAGAAAAAGAGGCGTCCAACGGGAGAGGTTTATTGGAGATTCGACGTTTCGAGTAGTTGATTCGTCTACTCATTTTCAGAGACTGGCAAGTCCCGTCCAGTCGTCTCACTCCGAGGCACACCCACATACGGGCTTGCAAGCTGGCTATTTCAGAAGCTAAGATTCTTAACTGTATGCTCACAAAAAACGGCACACTCAGCTGAACAATTCCTTGAAAAAGTGAGGTCAGTCACGATGGAACCGAATGAAAGGATGGTGTCTTTTGGCGTCGTCTCACTCTTCACGTTCATACCACAGGCCCCTGCGGTCAAAGCGCTCAGTAACCTTCTACGTCAAAATTACGACGGGGACGATGGCCAACGCATAGCTCAAGATCTCAAAGAACCCATGGGGCACTGTCTCAAGACATTCTTTACCTTCGAAGGGATCACATACGAGCAAATCAAGGGCACTCCAATGGGTTCACCAATCTCCGGGCTCATTGCTGAGGCGGTTCTACAAAAACTCGAGATACGGCTATTCGAGGAGTACAAACTCAAGTTTTGGGCACGCTACGTTGATGACACCTTTGTAATCATCGACCGGGATAAAATAAACTACTATGCGGAAGTACTGAACTCAATCATTCCCTATCTACAGTTCACGATGGAAGAGGAAGTAGGAGACAAACTTCCATTCTTGGATGTTCACGTCTGTCGCCAACCAAATGGCCAATCAGCGACGTCGATCTACAGCAGATCGACGAACACGCTGCAAATGCTTAGTTACAACAGTAACCACCCGCTACAACACAAACCAAGCTGTGTCCGCACGCTATACCGATGGGTTGAAACTCCTTGCAGCACGCCAGCCGCCGAACTGGACGAGATAAAGCTCCTCCAAGAACTCTTCAGAGCCAACGGCTATCCGCGGGCATTCATTGAACGGCATGCGACAGTTTGACGGTCGATTCCGACGATGGCCACCGCGTGCTACGCAGCAAGGTGCAGCAGGCACGGTGACTTGAACGTGAATTATTTTATAGTGATAGTAGACTTGCGTAACATCTTCCGCACTCTCTCTTCCTCATTCCCAACCTGGACCCGGTGTCAAGACAGACACAAGAAGACCGGAGGCGGAGAAGGGCTCAGGTGGCTGGCACGGCCGGACCCACACCTAGTCGTGCCACCACACCCCTGTCCACAAAATACACTTGATCAGAATCCTTCACCAACAACATCCCAACAGGGATCAGAAGAATGAGGATGACTGAACAGCCCTGTCCACCACCTGTACACCCAGCGGGAACGCAAGCGCATCTACCGGCAGGAAACCCGATGCCAAGGAACTGCCAGCGCTTCGAGGACCATGGTTTGCTGGCACTGGCATAGCACACGCTTTCAGACCTTTTGACCACTGGCATGCACACTGACACTGACAAGTCTTTTGTCGTCGATCTAGCTACCTCGTTCAATGGTGCAAGTGTGCAGATGCGTGGGATTAGATGATTCCTAATTGCTGTGGCATGGTCGGCAGTGAGCTCGCTACCACTACCAACGTCGCACCAAACACCGTCGCAAATGTCTCGGACTACTTCAAACTGGGTGTGATCTCGGACAGAGACCCAACCAACCTGGCACCCCGCCCGGAGGTGGATACAGCGACCAGGTATTCGCATTACGATGCAAATTTTACGTCGTTTACAGCTATCAGCAAACCGGGGGGCAGTGCTTTGTTGACTTTGCTTTGGCATCTGTTTCCGCTGATTGCGAGGCTTATAATGAAGTTAAACAGAAGCCGAGAAAAATCTATTGTTCTGGTGAAGGCCTGCTATCCTTCCAAAACCCCTTATTTTTTAGCGCAAAACGGTCTTTCCCAATCATCTAGCATTTAGTATGTCATTCGACAACGTTGCTGTCCATTATGTGAACAGGGCGCTAATAACCACATTCTCAGAATATTTCTACACAATTTTGGCAATGTTACTCTACAAACATTAGCTGATTATCTTCACTGCTCAGGAAATATAATCATCCTAAAGAAAGTTATGATGACCCACGAGCCACGAACTTGGGCGTTTTATTCCTTGTTCTGTAAAAATCAAAGGGTTTTCCAGCTGCCAAGGAGAAGGTGCCACTCATAAGTATTGACCGCCACTTTCACGGTGCGGGCGCTTTCAAACATCATGGAACCAAGGTACTGTATAAGAGATTAAATGAGGAGTATATGGCAGCAAAGCCGATGTTGCTCTCATGGTTTTCGCGGGTCGTAGAAAGTGCTCGCGGTAAGATCTGGTCTTCTAGCCGCACCTGATGATGATTATACTGCTGAACTACTGAATTGTTTCCAGAAGGCCAGACTATGCTGAAATTGCACATTTATACCTTGGTGAAACGGAAAAGGGCATGCTTGCGTACAAGTTTAGAGGTTGGGTTTGAGTTAGAGTTAGTGTTGCTGACTGCGATTAGGGTTAGGGTTTTGGGATAGGGCTAAGACTACGACTGGGTTTAAAGTTTGGGGCTAGCGTTAAGTTTAGGGTTTCGGGCCAGCCATCGCCTTCGTGCACACCATACGGAATGACCTTGACCACGCCGTCGCCACTTACGATTGGGTGGTTGGACCCCCATCGTATTTTTACCATTTGCGCTTCAGCTTCCATTCCTTCAAAGCTGTATTGCACACTTCATTAGCTCATTTTCTTTACTGCAGTTTCACTGACATTTTCGATTGCTCCACCCGTAAAACGTCTTAAACCACTATTCCCATATTACAGGCAGTCGGGGTTTAGCCATTTCAGGCGCGACTACAAGACCATATCTATCCGTCCTCGCTTACGGCACCGGATAGTGTAGTATGGACGCAGAGATGTCTTTATGATGGGCCGCGCGGTAGATGCGCTGGATGGGGGGGGGGAGAGAGTTGGATCGCAGTCTGGCAGGCCATGTGGAGGCCGCGACGTGGAAGCGATTTCGAAAATCTGACTCATGTACTCCATCAGGAAATACAATCGGTTCTTGGACCTCTGTTGGCTCCGTCACTGAGTAAGAGGGAATTGAGCCCCCCACCTCCCATCCGCTGTCGCAGTTTATCACTCTCGAAAAGGTAAAATGAGTAACATTAGTGAGACCGGTTATATTAGGTTCTATCAGAGCCGTACGTTTGACTTACTACAGGGCACGGTCATATTTCAGCCATACGGGGAGTATATTCAGTATTTTTGTGTTCTACTAACTGCCTGTTGACGGTCTGTGAATATTACGTGGTTAGTCCGCTGTGGTTGGTGAACTTCAGCTCAAGCTTTCATATCGACTTACAGAGCAAGCCTAAAAGACTTTGTTCCGAGGGACTTACTCAAACTTAGCGCGTTAATTCCCGGGGATGTTAAAAATGGCAGAAGTATTCACTCCTCAAGTGTTTTTTTCAAGTATCTCCCATTGTCGAAACTGTGGTCTGTTGTTGTCCAGCAGGCACAGTGTTACTAATAGCATCAATCCTTCTAAAAAAAAAATACGAACAGTAAGTAGCACAAAGACCACTTAGGGGCCTTTGGAAGAACTAAACGATGCGGACTGCTGTGGTCGCTTAATCCATGGAAGAAAAACCTCACCCAGACGTCGTATATATCGACCGACATGCACGGCAAATCAAGGAAGCCTACTTGCATTTCTTCTAATCGAGCACACTTTTTTGTCCTAAATACGATCTACTTTTTTAATTTTAGTAGGCGATCTTACCATGGATTACAGTTGTAAATTTCGACTATCGTGGAAGTGGAAGTACTTTCACTCAGTAGGTTGCCGGACTACTTGTCTCCCTTGTTTCTTGAGGATCCGTGTGGAGACTAGGGGTTGAGGTGTGTGGTAGGAACGTAAACGACGAATGTAGTAAAGAAGTTTACGAACTTTAATAAATAGGGACTCAATATGGAGGGAAAAAGAAAGATTTGAAGACAAAGTAACGCCGAGATACCTGAAAGAGGATACTTCGTTAGGAAGAATGTCAGAGGAATCAGGGTTAGGAGAGGGCCGCAGTCGAAAAATACACTGAACGGATTTTTGGTTGTTAACTAGGAGACCATTTTCCTCCGACCACGCTAGGACATGGTTTAGGCCATCCTTTAGAGACCGGAGGTGTGTCTGACTTTTGAGAGGGTGTCCAACAACCACATCGTCAGCATACTTGACCAGAAGACAGTCATTAGGGGACCTGAGATCATCAGTGTGGAGGGAGAAAAGGTGAGGGGATAGAATGGAACCTTGAAGAACACCGCAGTCGTTGGGAAGGGTCGAAGATTTCCGCTTGCCAGATTGGACAAATTGGGTGCGGAAGGTAAAATAATCGCTCAGCCAAGAGACGACCCAGCCTGGAGAGACACATACGGAGGTTTTGGAAAGGAGAAGAGGGTGATGGTTTTCTTTGTTCATGCTTTTTATATTCCCCCTCATAACGTTCTGATCAGATGGTTTTGCATTTTAACAAGCTTTGCTACGGCAGTCTGGCCTAATTTCACGTTCTCCAACCGTGTTTTGTTTGTTCAGATTTGCCTGATATAGGGCAGCCCACCGACACGAGACAGATCCTACACTTCAACAGCAACCATCCTCTGTCTCACAAACGTAGTTGTGTCCGCACTCTATTCCAAAGAGTTGAAGCACACTGCAGCACGCCAGAAGATAAAAGGGCCGAACGATTGTACCTTGTGGACCTATTTGCAGTCAATGTTTATCCCAGGCATTTCATCGAATGAAGCAGATGTTGGGCGCCCAGACGACGGCCAAATGAGCAGCAACCCGAAGTCTGGAGGGCCATTCTCTACGTCAAAGGGGTCTCTGAAGCGGTCTCGCGACTGTTACAACCCACCAGAGTAGGCATAGCCCATCGACCCCAAGCAACAATTCGACGTCGCCTGATGCAACCCAAGGACCGATTGCCACCCGCCGAAACCTCAGCAGTCATCTACAAAATAAATTGCAATGAGGGCGACTGCAACTATATGGGCGAAACCGGGCGGAAATCGCAAACTCGCCTATAAGAGCACAAATCGGCCACTAGGAGGTTAGACCTTAACTCTCAACTAGCAAAACACGTTGGAGAAACAGGGCATACTTTTGACCTCCAGAGGGCTACCATCTTAGGCCGAGGCAACACGAAAGCAGAACGGTTAACTCTCGAGGCGTGGTTCTCCGATGCCCACTCTATCAACAGGCATCTGGACCTTCCTGCAGCTTACAAGGTCCTACGTCATCACAATCGTAGAGCTCAGGACCAAACAACCACACCGGACTTAAGAAGGCCCTGGGGAGATAGCCTGACGTTGAGTTTACTCAGTGAGGAAGAACAAGAACCGCCAGACCGACCGCCCGACAGAGGTTCATTCAGCTCCCCTCGACGGAGTGGTGACTCACAAAGCACACAGGCAAAACATCCGTCCACCATCTCCCGAGAGGCTGAGGCAGCTAAAGGAGAGAAAAATCGATCAGCATAAGGCTGATCAACACCAGATGCCACTTTAAATCAAATTTCTGATCGATTAAGTGAATTGTTCGCTTTGACAATGAAGAGCCTGTGGCGGTCAAGGATGTGAGATCGACTTAAGCCACGCACAATAAGTTCGTTTCGTCTACTGTCAGAAATCAGGGAGCTGTGAGGACTAGTTTATTCTGTACACAGGGCAGGTTGCCGTAAGTTGGCGGTTTGCTTGCAACAGAGAAAAGCGTCCATTCACGGAGAGCGTCAGTCGCGGTGTGTGTGTGTTGTTTTTGCGGGTGTGCGTCTGGGTCAGCAGGAGGGGTGACTGGCTGAGTGTTGGTCGTGTGATTGGACAAATTAGGGGACGAATGGAGGGCGCATACTCACAAGGCCTCACGGGGATCAAGCCAAAGCGTTCGACGCGCGTTAGGTGATACTAGTTTGTGAGTGCAGCCGGGGGTCACTGCAGCTGGACCGGAGGTGTCCCAGTTCTAGCCGGCGGGGTTGGTCGTGCGTCAGCGGCCTGTCAGTGCTTGTCACGACCATCGACCGACAAAACGGAGCCGGAGAAAAGGGGGGCTGGAGCGGCTGCTACAGGCCGACCCAGCTCTTTGAAACGTCAGCAGTTAAATAAACCTGTTCCGGAGAGCCTATTTTCTTCTTCAAACGTGCCTTGTTTATTAGCATTTCTAAATCTAAAAAAGGATTCTCGTCATCCTGTCCTAACTGCTGGCACTGCTAGTCGAAAATTCACGTCGTTCGTTTTTTCTTTCCACGGCGCTAGTAAATTTCCATTCTTAACAGGCATATGCCTTGCTATCCGCTACACTGCAATGGCAGAAAGAGCCAGGCGATCGAAATAACCTAATCCATCGGCAGCGTATTTAACCGAGATGCTCATTGATCTGTGGCAGATCTTCGACCTTCAAAAGTTCGTACGAATGTGCGAATTCGGTTTCTGTGTGAACGTCTTAACAATGACTGCTCTTCCGTTGTCTCTCATGACGCGATCAGGATAACTCCCGAAATAATTAACGTCTTATCCGTAGAGTGACTTATATCTTACGGTTCTTTCCAGTCTCTTATCGTGAAAGAGGTACAGCAGCCTTGAGGAGGTCTGCAGAAGAGCCTAGTAAACAGACAAAATTAATGGTAAGAAATCAAATGTCTTGTGGCATCCCCCGGGGGTACTGTGGCGATCCGCGCTTCCTTGCACGCCACCGCCTTGTCAAGCCATCCTTCTGTCAGACACACGTTCCCTGACGAGTCGCTCCAAGAGTCACGCAAGTCTTGTCACGAGCCTCGTGAGAGTTCGAAGCCAATCAATGTTGCGTCCTCTCTGATTGGATGGCGGACACGGACTGAGGCAGAGCGAAGGCGCACACACAGGCTTGAGGCTAATAACCTCAACGGCTGATACGGACAATATAACTTGCCTGGAGAGACTGATGTTTGCAGAGTCTTTCATACGCTCTTTCCTTCAGTATAAGCTGGTCCAACCAAATCTGTCTTTCCTGATCTCCGATTTGAAAATCTTTGTGTTGTTGATCATTTACTTTGACAGACCCGTCCAAAAACAGGAAAAGCGCGTGTCCAGTGCTCTGTGGTTTACTAAAACAAAAAGCGTAGATTGAGAAAAGAGACCAGGCAGCTAAAGTCAGGAGCTAGTCAGGCACCTCGGCACGTTCCTGTAAATGCCGGAGAATTGTTTAGAAAATCCGGGTGTTGGCGTTTGAACGGCAAAAAAATAACTGATTCAGCAGCGTGTGACCGAACGAAGCCGTGTCTTTCTGTGGAGCGTTTTAGACTGAGGTAGAGGTCAGACCAGCCACTGTGCCCACTCTCACTGGGAGATAGCCAATGGAGGAGAAAGGTGACATCGCGCAATTCAGATCCACCTTATAGTCCTCCACCAATGCAACGGTAGGCACTTTGAAATTAATCCGACGAACTAACTGATGCGAACTGGAGGGTTGTTGATCAACGGGATACCACGGTCCTGTCCATTTTTATCGGGTCTTCCTGACTGAGACCTGGCACGTATGAAAGCAGCAGCCAGGTCATGTGTGGCCTGCATAGACAGACTGGTTAGCTGTCAGCTAATACGTCCCACTCAAGTTCCCTTAGTCTTAACTTTGTCTTGCATTGGAAAGTAATATGTTTAGAACGGTAAAGTGAGCTGGATGGTTTCGCCATAAACAGAGACTCCCGCCGGTCATGGCTGCGTCGAATACATAAAGCGGTAGTGATTCTCGCTGTTTGCAACGGCTGAAGTCTCGAATAGCATGCAGACAAATAAGTACCTGGTAACACGTGAAAGGAAGATTATGTACCGACTACTAAACTTTTAGCGGCCTTGCTTTTGAAAGTTTGCAGAATAACATCGTATTTCAACCTACAAATACGCTTCCTTTTACTTGTTTGGTGGAAATTAATGTTGCCTTTACATTTTATACCCGAGGAAACCGTATATTTAGGTTTTAAAGGTTTCTAATTAAGAGATTTTTAAGATTGTGTAATGTCCATACACAGCGTCGCGCATCTCCGTTTACCAATGCTCCTCTTGAAACGTACAATATAATTCACATCTATTGCAAAACTTCATGAACCCATCATGACAGTTCGACCATCGGTTTCGATGATGTCCACCGTGTGCCCCAGAGGTGCAGCAGCAATTGGAGCAGGGACGGTACTTTAGCAGGGGTTAATAGTGCCGGTAGACTTGCGTAGCATCTACCTACACTCTCTCCTCCTCCCTCGCCCGAGTCCGGTGTCAAGACAGTGTCAAGAAGACCGGAGACGAGAGAGGCCGCAGGTGGATGGCTCGGACGGATCCTCACCTTGGCGTTCCACCACACCCCCTGGCCCACACAACAAATAACCAGGATTTCAACCAACACAAGAGAGATTTGGAGGCTGACACGTCCGAAGCCGCACCTGGGCGTGCCGCCAACGCCTGGCTCGGATCCCACACTGTGATGGGAGTGTCATAAAGGCCACATTAAAAAGGAGCCATTGCAGCCTGACTCTCAGGCCGCCTCCGGTCAAGGAGGAGGTCCAAGGTACCCCGTCAGTTGGCAACCTTCCAAGCCACGGCTTTTAGCGCACCGTGATAGCTTCAAGCGCGTCAGATTGATTATAGTGAGGAAAAAGTGCGCTGAGTCGTCGACCTCACTCTCCCTTCCCATTCCCACACCCCAGCCGCTGTCCGAGCCGGTCAGCAAACTGGAGTGGGGAATGGGCGCGGTGGCTTTCATGGTCGAATGACCATGACTGCCCGCGCCACGGCACGACCTGGCCCCCCATACACACACAAACACCAGGATTTCACACAACGGGGGTTGAACGGCGTGTCTCTCACTTGCGTGAGAGTGCCGTGGAAGGTGCTGTTTCAGCCCGTTCCCAGCCCACCAATCCGCCACTCCACACAACACACACACACAACGCGACGAACTGTGTGAACCGAGAGCGGGCGTCAATCAGCAACCTTCCTATCCACGATGCTTGACGTGTCGGGATAGTCTCGGACTCAAGTCACCTGTGCAGCCGAAGCCGCATGGGGACCGAGTCGAGATGCGGACATCCCACTTGCGTGGGAGGTGGCAGTTGGGTGCATGAGGTGTGTGAGTGTTGACTTCTGGTGGGGTGATGGTGGTGGTGGAGGAGGAGGTAGGGGTGAGTGAATGTGTGGTGTGACCGGCGGTTGTCTACCGCAGGTCGTCGTGGATGCGCATGTGGCCGAATAGGCTCATGCGATGCCTGAAAGTGCGAGGACAGTGTGGGCAGTTGAGACGAGCTTGGTGGGTATAGGTGGGTGCTCCAGGCACTGGTTCGCCAGTCTCTGTGCGATGGATTCGCAAGTGACCGACCAGGCCGATGCGTGAGGTGAATGTGCGTGGACAGTGTGGGCATGAGAAGTCGGCGGTGTCAGTGTCAGCTACAGAGGAGGCGGTGGTGGTGGTGGTGGTGGTGGTGGTGGTGTCGCGGACGGATGGAACGATAGTGGGGGTGTGCACGGTGGATGTGTTGGATGTGGTGGGTGTGTCGGGAGTGCGGTCAAGGCCGCTCTCATGGACGCGCATGTGGCCGAAAAGGCCCATGCGATGCCTGAAGGTGCGAGGGCAGGTAGGTAGGGTGTAGGTAGGTGCTTCACGCCCTGGTTCGCCAGGCTCTGTGCGATGGATTCGCAAGTGACCGACCAGGCCGATGTGTGAGGTGAAGGTGTGGTCGCAGTGAGGGCAGGTGTGGTCCTGATCCTCATCCCTGGAGTCGGGGGAGGTGGTGGTAGTGTCGGTTGCTGTGCGTGGGACAGTCTCCTGGGCGGCCGCCGTTAGAGTAGTGGGCGAGGAGGAGGAGGAGGAGGAGGAGGAGGAGGAGTAGGAGGAGGAGGAGGATGATGATGGAAGTTGTGGGTCAGAAGAATTGTCAGGGTTAGTTGGCGGCGGAGAGGAGGAGGAAGAGGCAGGCGGGGGGACGATGGTTGGTGCCGTTCGAGAGGAGCAGTTAATCCGAAGATGTCCAACAAGTCCGATTCGAGCCCGGAATGTCCGTTGACATCGAGGACACGTTGAAAGCGGTTGTGCGGCGACGTTGCTTACTGGGCGAAGTTGCGATTTACGGGCTTCACGTTTCGCTTTGGCGGCAGCGATGCGGTTGGCTTCGTAGATCGCAGCGCCTGTCTTCCCTGTCCTCCTCCAGGTCGGTCGATCGAGTGCGAGCTCCTCCCAGTTGGTGGGGTTGATTTGCAGGCATTTCAGGGAGGACTTCAGGGTATCCTTGTAACGGCGAATCTGGCCTCCTTGACGGCGAGAACCCGTCGCGACGTCTCCGTTGAAGAGTCGTTTGGGTAGTCGCTCGTCGTCCATGCGCACCAGGTGGCCGCTCCAGCGCAGCTGAATTTGTCTCAGTATGGCGTAGTTGCTGAGGATTCCCGTCCGTTCCAGCACATCAGTGTCGGGGATTCGATCCTGCCAGTTCAGCCTCAGGATGCGACGAAGACAACTGAGGTGGAAGTGGTTCAGACGACGTGCCTGCTTTGCGTACACCGTCCAAATCTCCGCTCCATACAGTAGCGTCGGCAGGATGACAGCCTTGTACATCTTCAGCTTCGTGCTCAGTTGGAGACCATGACGATTCCAAACTGTGCTTTGGAGGCGACCGAAGGCTTGACTGGCTTTCGAGATCCTGTTGGCGACTTCGTCGTTGATCTTGGTGTTGCGGGAGAGAGTACTGCCCAGGTACGGGAAGTTCTCCACCACTTGCAGTTGGGTCCCATTCACGCTGATTTGCGGCGGCGCGTTGGGGGCTGTGGCCGAGTTGGGTGGCGGTTGGTGCATCACCACCGTCTTCTGTGTGTTGATGACAAGACCGAAGTTCTCGCAGGCGGCGGAGAACAGGTCCATGCTCCGTTGCATCTCCGCTTCGGAGGTGGTGTTCAGGGCGCAGTCGTCGGCGAAGAGGAGTTCGTGCACGGTAGTTGTGGATACGCGCGATTGGAAGTTCATGCGCCGTTGATTCAGGAGATGACCGTCCGTTCTGTAGGCGATGCGGATTCCAGGGCGTTCGTCGCGGTAGGCGTCCATCAGCATGGCGGAGAACATAAGACTGAAGAGGGTAGGCGCCAGCACGCAGCCCTGCTTCACTCCATTGGTCACTGCGAATGCCTCTGAGACAGCTCCCTTGTCCGTGACTCGCGCCATCATACCGTCGTGCAGCTGACGCACCATCTGAGTGAATCGCTCCGGACAGCCGAATTTCTGCATGATCTTCCACAGTCCTTCACGATTCACCGTGTCGAAGGCTTTCGTCAGGTCCACGAAGGTAGAGTACAGGTGGGTCCGCATCTCCTGGCACTTCTCCTGAAGTTGACGGGCGGCGAAGATCATATCCGTGGTCCCACGATGACGACGGAAGCCGCATTGGCTTTCCGGCAGAAAGCCCTGTTCCTGATGGTTATTGAGGCGGTTGAGGAGGATTCGTACGAAGATCTTCCCGGCGATGTTCAGTAGGGAGATGCCGCGGTGATTGTCGCAGACTTGGCGATTCCCTTTGCGCTTGTAGAGATGCAAGATGGTTGCGTCTTTGAAATCTTGCGGGACTTCACCTTGACGCCACATCTCTTGGAAGAGCGCAGTCAGGTGATCCATCAGTTGGGGACCTCCGTGCTTGTAGACCTCAGCAGGGATCGCGTCCGATCTGGGTGCTTTCCCGCTGGAGAGCTGCTGCACGGCCCTGATGGTCTCCTGGAGAGATGGCGGGAGGTCGAGGTCCAAGTTGGTCTCCACTTGCTGCAAACGCTCGATGGCGGCGTCGGAGATGACGGAGGGGCGGTTGAGGACGCCTCGAAAATGCTCGGCCCATCGCTGCAGGATTTGCGTCTTCTCAGTCAGGAGAGTGTTGCCGTCGGCGCTGAGGAGAGGAGCGGTGCCCTTCGTCGGCGGACCGTAGACAGCTTTGATCGCAGAGAAAAAGTTCTTCCATTCGTTGCAGTCCGCGTACCCTTGGACCTCCTCAGCTTTGCGAGCAGTCCAGGCGTCCTGCATCTCGCGCAGTCGTTGCTGAAGTTGGCGGCGACTGCGGTAGAAGGCAGCTTTGTTGTCCTCAGTGGGGTGATCTACATAGGCTTTGTGTAGGCGGTTCTTATCAGCAAGCAGATTTCTGATGGCGGCGTCGTTGTCGTCGAACCAGTCCTGGTGTTGGCGGGGAGCGCGACCGAGGACGGCGAGCGCCGTCGATTGCACTGTGTCACGCAGTTGACACCAGCGGTTCTCCACGGAGGCGTTCTCGGCAGCGGCGTCATCGGCGATGGGGAGGTTGTCTAGCCGTTGAGCTAGCTCATTGCTGAAATGAAGATGGTGAGCGGGCAAAGACAACAAGGCAACATTCAGCTTACCTGAAGGTCGCTTACCTTGTGGTCTCCTGTGGGGCTGTAGGCGAATACGCATCTTCGAGATGACGAGGCGATGGTCGGTCCACCCATCAGCTCCCGCGATCGCCTTCGTCACCAGCACGTCCCGCTGATCTCGCCTCCGGACGAGGACATAGTCCAGCAGGTGCCACTGGCGCGACCGAGGATGCCTCCAGGTGGCCTTCTCTCGCTCCAGCAGACAGAAGAACGTGTTCGTCAGGATGAGGCGGTGTTCTGCGCAGGTGCGGAGAAGCAGCAGACCATTGTCGTTTGAGCCGCGGAGACCGTGGGGACCCAGCGCTCCTCTCCAGACACTATGGTCTGTGCCGACGCGGGCGTTGAAGTCACCAAGGACAATCAACTTGTCCGCCTTCGACACAGTCGCCAAGAGGGCGTGCAGGTCCTCGTAGAATTTGTCTCTGACGGCGTCGGGGTTGGTCATCGTCGGAGCGTAGGCGCTGATGATGGTGGCGAATTTGCCTCCCCAGAGAGGCAGGCGGAGGCTCATCAGGCGATCGTTGATGCCCTGCGGCAGACTGGGCAGTCGTTTCACGATGTCGTTCCGAATGGCGAAGGCGACGCCCGCGTCCCGTCGCTCTGCCCTGGGTCGACCGCTCCAGAAGAAGGTGTAGCCGGCACCCACCTCCTCCAGTTGGCCTTGTTCGGAGAAACGGGTCTCGCTGAGTGCGGCGATATCCACCTTGTAGCGCGCCAGTTCTCGTGCAACTAGCGCCGTCCTCCGCTCCGGTCGGTTGCTCCTCGGATTGTCTAAAAGGGAACGAACATTCCAGGCTGCCAGAGTGAGCGGGCTTACCCTGCCAGTCTGGTGACAACGAGTGGGGCGACGGGAAGGAGATGGAGAAGAAGATGACGAAGGAGAAGAATAGGCAGAAGAATAGCGGAGGTAGTGGAAGAAGAGGTAGGATGAGGAGAATGAGTATGGTTGTTTATGTTGTTGTTATTGGTATTATTGTTGTTTCGATTTTGATTGTTTCGACCATGTTAAGACGTCTGCGGCCCTGGCTAGCCTGGAGACGGCGTGGTACCCAGCAATGTTTAGGCCACCTTTTCTAGGCCCTTCCCCTCATGGGGGCTGGCAGTGCCATCCCTGAATAGGGCTGCCATGTGCCGTTGTGGCACGGCCGAACTCCACTATGGGACCACGACTTCGGGTTGTAGTGGAGAGCGACTCGAATTCGCCGTAAGCCGCGGTCTCCGTCGGCGAGGGTGGGCGCGTAAAAGCTATGTCGATGTGGAGGTCCATCCCGTCACCGGCTGTCAAGCGACGTGCAGAGACGAACCACGTCACGACGGGGCCGACGCAAGGTTCCATCCGACCTTCCATCCAGCGGAATCCGCAAACCCTGTGCACACGGCACAGCGCACAGGGCCCCCTCACCTGGTTTAGCCCGCCGGTCGAGACGGTTGCCCGGGGTGTGGCCGATGAGCAGAGCCCAGCTACGTGGAGCCACAGGTGAGAGTTGAGTGCCAGCAAGTGGACGCTAGGCGCAGTCTCACCTGCAAGCAAGTGAGCGACCACCACGACCATTACGTGAACCCACCGCTGACAGACCTACACCCCTGAACCCATCATAGTACCTTTTTAATAACATAGTCGAATATATGATTATTCTTATGCGGAAACACGCAACTTGTGGACTGGGATCGCTAAATGATAATTCAACGGCTGATATAACCTAAAATAAGTGGGAAAGTGGGAAACTTTTTCTGAACCTAAATATACGTTTTCTTCAGGTTTAAAATGTAAAAACAATGTTATTTTCTACCAAACAGGTAAACGACAGCACATTTGTGTACATATTTTCCATAAAAAAATATTTGAATTTATAAGACCATAGGAAATCAATGCGAAAAATACATGGTACTAAAATAGTCACTGTTCTTATCAAATGTGGCTTTTATAGGAGGTCGAAGAGATGTGCATTCAAAAGTTGACATCCTGGTGAATCCAAAATACTATGGGATAATGTCGTTTGATAAGCAACATTACAAACCCACTTAAGAAATCCTTCGTCATCGAAAACGCATTTCAGAATTTCGGCCAACATTTTATCAGACCGGCCAAGCACTGTACTTTATTCAAAATGTAATCATATTAAGGCTTCATCCAACATCCAGGTATTCAACTTAACTAGCTGCCCACTGAGTTCGCGTTGGAACCTTACCTACGAAACTACAAGGTGGCCACGTGTGCGACGTTCCATGTGCTACACTACCCTTTTCGCCAGCGCATTATGCTGCTTTCAAATTCCTTTGAAGATGTAGTTAAGCAGTTTCTAGTCACAGGTTGTCTTTTCTCATTTTGGAGAGCGCAAAGCGCGGATGATGAGGGGAAGATTGCATTCTGTCGTGAAGAAGTAGACACGATCGATGGAGTAGGCGCTTTATTTGCCTGACGTTTCCGATTCCTGCTCAAACCCATCATCAGATACAATAGCAAATATTGTCTATTGCTATTGTTTTTGACTACGGGTCTGGGCGGGAATCCGAAACGTCAGGCGAATAAAGCCCATTGTATTCTGTGTATTCCTGCCACAGATCGCGGCCGTGGCAATTTCAGCTGTCCACCCGGGGGCAATTAAAACCGCCTCTCCGGTCGAATGATCTGTGCCTATAAAGACAGTTAAATCATGGGAGGCAATCAACTCCTCCGCTTTCAGTGCAGACGCGAGGAATATGTGTAGGTCTTTGCGGAACTCGTCTTTCACATCATCTTTTTTTGCTGGGGTTGACGGCACGGATGATTGTAACGAATTTCTTCCCCCTTGGTGTAATAGCCTAATCACAACGCGTTATCTAGTTCCCTACCGGAGGCAGGATTAGTTGGCTTTTAGTGCCCTTGTAGCGGCACAGCAGAGAGAATATATGCAGCATGTGAGCTACAATCGTCAGGCCAAATTCCATGTTTGAAGGGAGAAGACAAAGGGGACCAGAATAAGGGGTTTATTGTGCACAGAACCCGGGGTTGTCCTCTCAGGCGACAGTGGCCACTGACGAAGCCGGGGCTGGTGTTGACTGCGTCCAGTCAGGCCTGAGAGTCCTTGAGATAGTGGTGGCAGCCGCTTTTGGAGGCTCGTGGGTCAAGCTCAAGTGGTGTCCAGTCAGTGTGTGTTGCATTTGCCGAGGGGTGGTGTCCCAGTGGCTTGTTTTGCTGGTTGAAGGGGGTGGCGCATTCAAGTGGCCGCATGGGCAGCTGCGACTGCGCGGACGCAGGTATGCCCGAGCTGTTGGTCGTGTGACTTCAGGTCAGCTCGTCTGGGACGGCTCGCTGCAAGGGGTGAATGGCCTTGAGACAGCGAGGTCTTGAACAATGACGCCAGACCGGTCATGATGGCTGGCTGCCACACCCTCTTTGATGGCGAAGGCGTATCCGGCGTCTCATCCTGTCCTACACAGATCTTACCCAGCTGTGCTCGTCCCGAGAAGCGAATGTTAGCAAAAGTCGCGATTACTACCTCATATCCAGCCAGTTCGCTAACCAATGACTCTGTTCTTCGTTTCGTTTGTCCCTAAAACAAGCAATGCAGGGAATGCTCTGGGCCAACAAATGAAATGGGTGGGAATCCACCAGCTATTATCGGAAATCCACGCGCATAACACATGCAAATTTTGTGTGGGTGTGGTGGCACTCCCGTGTGCAGACTCACGTCGCGCCAACGGGGACCAGTGCTACCCTTCCACTTTCTTGTGGTATAAAGTCCTGGTCCGTGTACTTTGTTAACCGTGGCATGTGGTAGTACGCCTAGGTGCGGGCTTTCGCCGCATCAACCACCTGCGTCCTCTCTGGCCTCCGGTCTTCTTGAGGAGGAGGAGGAGGAGGAGGAGGAGGAGGAGGAGGAGGACAGAGTGCGGCAAATGCAGCGCAAGTCTATTACCACTATAAGCTACTCCACGCACAAGTCATCGCGCTTCCTCCCCGCCTGCTGAGGCATGCAGCGAACATCGTCGAAATCGACGGTCGAACCTTCATGCCTATCTATCTGGCCTGACGTAACATTGTCTGAAGGCGAATAAACACCCCACGGTGTCTGAGCGTGATAAGTCACTCTGTCAGACTCAGGAGTAGATGGGAGTTGTTGAGCCGCTCATAGAGGTCGCTTACAGAGACGAAATAAAGGTCGGATCTTATTTCGAAGCCGCACCTGCAGTAGAGTTAGAGGGTTAAGCAGAACCCCTAACACATTACCCTAAAACTAGCCCCCAACTCTTATCTTAACCCTAACCCAAACGCCTAACCCTTGACCCTAACTCTAACCCCTAACACTAACCATAACACCAAGCACAAGCCCCTAAAACTAACCCCTAACCCTAACCACTAACCCTAACAGGTGAGAGGCGAGGAAGATGTGTAGGTCTTTGCGAAACTCGTCTTTCACGTTGTCTTTTTTTGCTGGGGTTGACGGCACGGATGATTGTAACGAATTTCTCCCACGTGGTGTAATAGCCTAATCACTAGGCTTTATCTGGTTCCCTACCGGAGGTCGGATTAGTTGGCTTTTAGTGCCATTTTTGATGGCGAAGGCGTCTCACTCGGCGTCTCACCCTGTCCCACACGGATCTTACCCAGCTGTGCTCGTTTCGAGAACCGAATGTTAACAAAAGTCGCGGCTACTACCTCATATCCAGCCAGTTCGTTAACTAACGGAACTGTTCTTCTTTTTGTTTGTCCTTAAAACAAGCGATAATGTGAATGCGCTGGACAACAAATGAAATGGGTTGGAGTCCACCAGCTATTATCGGAAATTCACACCCATAACACATGCAAATTCTGTGTGGGTGTGGTGGCACTCCCACGTGCGGACTCACGTCGCGCCAACTGAGATCAGTGCTACTTTTCCACTTTTTTGTTGTATAAAGTCCTGGTCCGTGTACTTTGTGGACCAGGGGATGTAGTAGTTAGCCTGGGTGCATCAACCACCTGCGTCCTCTCTGGCCTCCAGTCTTCTTGAGGAGGAGGAGGTGGAGGAGGAGGAGGAGGAGGAGGAGGAGGAGGACAGAGTGCGGAAAATGCAGCGCAAGTCTATTACCACTATAAGCTGCTCCGCGCACAAGTTATCGCGCTTCCTCCCAGGCTGCTGAAGCATGCAGCCGACGTCGTCGAAATCGACGGTCGAACCATCACGCCTTTCTGTTTGGCTTGACGTCACATTGTCTGAAGGCGAATAAACACACCTAACCCCTTACCCAAAACTAACTCCTAACTCCTAACCCTAATTCAAACCCCTAATCCTAGCCCCTAAGTCTAACCCCTTACCCCCAACCCTAACCCATAACATTAAACGTAACCCCGACTAAAAACCCCTCAAATTAACCCCTAACCCGCTAATCCTAACCCTAACCCCTAAACCTAACCCCCAACCCTAACCCCTAACCCTAGCTCCTAACGGGTGCAGCAACGAAATGAGATAGTACCGAAATAAAGCATATGTCCATTTCGTTGACGATTTTGGTGGATTCCGATATGTCATTGTCTATTAACCGCTAAACTGGCGTATCGATTGCATCAAAGTGATCGCGTCACCGCAATGCGAGTTTCTACACATGACACATCGTATTACCCTCTAGAAAAGATAAATAAACTAGCAGGAGTGTCGAAAATTAGATAAGGCGCTGTGTACCCCACTTAAGTGGCCCTTCTTTAGAATGAGATTTGCACAGGCATTCAGGTTGGCGATTAATCAAAGGCGAGCGTGCTCCGGCTTTTGATCGATGCGAGTCCTTGACTAGGCCCTTCATATCTGGTTTTTTTACTCCTGAAGGATGCGCTGAAGCTTTGTTGGCTCTCTGCATTTACTTCACACACGGTTGTGCCCACAAATATTTGAACTCCTCCAACGTTATCATCATTTTAAGTGCTTACCCTAGCACATTCAAATCAGAATTACCTAATTCACATTAGCCTAACATGTAAGAGGTAGGGTCTAGTTTGAAGGCGTTTGTATCTGTGCAGGAAACACTGCACGTTCGGCATTCTGGGGGCCCAAAAGTAGATGAGCAGTTCTCCTAACGACATGCCAATTTGCTGGGTATGAAGAGGGTGTGTGTTATCCCACTGCTTAATCAGTAATACTTAAGCAGATAAGAAATCTAGCCCTAATTTTACTTGTAGTCTTTACCCGTGAAGTTTCTTTCTGTAAACCTTTAATTAAAAGCTGAAAACACTCCCAGTGAGTACAAATCAATTCTTCGCTATTCCATGGAGTAAAAAGTCGTCACCTTGATAGGAAAGAGAGTAAATGTAACCACGTCAGTCAAAGAAACGATCTTGAGAGTTCCAGAGAAATCACTTAACCAAAATGACATCCGTGGAGTTTGAGAGAAAAGGTTTTCCTGTTGAGAAAAAAAACAGCTCTAGAATATATCTTTCTGGAAACAGTCGTAATTGTCTTCAAGTCGGCCAACAAGACAGGAAACCGCTAAATCAGATACTGAGTCCTAACTACAAGACAAAAAGCATTAGAAAACAAAGATAGCAGGAGGATTAAATTGGACGTCTCCAAAAAATGAAAATGATCGGCAAGGGAGTATTTTTCTGTTTTCGTGCCCTAACTTCACCCCAAAGCTTACTTTAACCCCAGCCCTCCTGGTCCTGGCCTTAAAACTGATCCTCATGAACCTTATTCTAACTATAACCCCACCCAACCTACATTCAAATTATACTCATAGACTTAATAACCCTGTCATCAACCTTTACCCTATTTAAAATTTCCTGGAATTTTGGTTAGGGTCACCTGTAATATAGGCGGATACATCTTTCCGTGATCGACTATGAAAACCTCCGTGGCGTTCTGTGAACGGAAGTAACGAATATCGGCGTGTAGCAGACTGATATGAAGGGACGTGCAAAGAGGACGGATATAAATGTTCATGATCGGAAGCATTTTACCCTTTGGGCGTGAGGTCAGACGTGGTTAATGTTATGACAGGGCCATCTATCGATTCACTTGTGCCGTTTGGCAACACATTCGAAGACAAAAGCCATGGGACCAGTTTTGTGGTTTTTGCAACCTAGAACCTGCTCAGGTTCAGGTCACATCACGTTCAGATATCAACCCAACTTAAATTCAGTATTTCGGCGACAACAGCGCAGTGGACAAATACATTTTCGGAAAAAAACTATTTAAAGATCGACTGTAGTAAAAATGAGATTGTCAGGGACTATGTCAAAAGGTGGAGCGGTGTACACCAGGAGAAGTTAATTGTGGTTATCACCTTTTGGATAGGGGGATCTGCGAATAGAACTGTTCAGTCTTTAAAGATGGGTAACCGAAATTCCTACTTGAAACGTCAGAAGCAAAATAAAAATACTCAGGTGAACTCGTCTCTTTACTTGACATTAAAATCTTGTGGACAACACTTCATAATACAGACTAGCAGTGGTCCGGAACACCCCAACAACAAACCTCTGGAGATAGTGAGGCGGGGTGTGGTGAAGTGGTTGAGGCTGGCATACGTGGATGTCTAAACAGGACATGGAAATAGGAACATCCCACCAAAGTAACAAAGGTGGACTTGCGAATAATTCTAGAAAGGGCAAAATGTTCCCCTGTCCTAATCCCAACAATAACCCTAGTATAAAACTAAATCGTTGGCCCAATCTTAACCCTAACCCAACAATAAAACTTAACCCTGCAGGTAACACTTGGCACTACCTTAACCTTAAACTTGATTCCGGCTTACGTTACCGTTCACTTTAAATCTAACCTTAAACCAAATCCATAACTTGATCCTAATCCTGATTTCACTAGAAGTTGGCTCAAAGCCGCCCGTGTTGCAGGCAATTTCTGTCCTCATGTCCTGCTTAGACGTCCACACAGGTCCGTGAAATGTTTACGGCAACCTTCTGATTCAAACCAGACAGAGCTTGTCGAGGTGCGATGGTCGACAGCTCGAGAGTCCCTAGATGAGAAGTCGACGAAGGCAGAATTACTTGGATAGTACGGTGGAGAGCGTATGCCCGGCTCAGCAGGCAGGGGGGGTGGGCAACAATCGGGTGAAGGACACCAAACACATAGTACCAGCCAAAGATGCCTGTCTTACGGGAAAGGTGGTAGTAGGGGTTGTGCTTGCGGGGCTTATGTATGCATAAAGGAATAGCAGAATAAGTATAGATAATTGTTATATTCGGTTTTCGGGAGGGAAGATTTTTAAGCATTGACATATATCAATCGAAATAAGGCAGAACAATTAAAAAAAATAAACATTTAGGATAATATGTGGTTATTTAGCTCTACCTGATGGACGCAATACTGTTGGGGTTTGGGAGAAGGGTTAGGAGTCGGGGAAATTATTTCTTAATCACTCAAAGTACAGCCGCGCATTCCCAATAGCTTTTCTTTTGCATGTAATTACTTGACCTCGTCGCCTGCACGTTCTCCGGCCCCACCTGTAAGAACCCCTATTCCCGCCGACCCCGTATTATAAGTGGCTGGGGTTTGCTTGCTTCGGGTGGGGCTACATAACCACGTCTGACAACATTAAGTGTCTACAACGACCGCTTCTCCATTCTCTGAGCTGAAGCCATTGTAGATAATGCACCAGGCCGTCTACAACAGACGACCCATCCTTTAACAATGAAACACCAAACCGAAGTGATCGTGTCGGACTAAAACCCATTTAAATACGTATAATAGGTATTTTTGTATGCCACAGATGCTTGGGGTCCTTTCCCGATCCTAACTGACGGGTGTATCTGCGTCTGACTCCTCAGCGGTTATGACCAATAGATGAAGAGGAAAATATCGATCGGTGTAATGGTGTTGGCGAGCAGAGGGCTGAGTCACACGAGCGCCAGCAAGCAGTGATTGACAGGCGTGCTAGGCGAACAGAGGGCAGATAAGGTAAGCGGCCGCGCTGGCGACCGCCAGGGCGGGCTACCACAAGCTCACGGCTGATGACAAGACAACCGGGAACTAAATTAACTAGCCCTAGCACAACAGAATTGAATAAACCCAACACTTGATAAAGTCCGTCATTTCAAAACACATCAAGGAATGGGAGCTGCCAACAAACCTCCGTTCTAAAAATAAATTTACTTGCCAACAAAAGCTAACAGGCGGGTTCCAGGAGGCAGCTCCGAGGAAGATGCGATCTCTGGAACAAGACGTTTATTGTCCTGGTGTTTCGGATACTCACTCGAACCCAGCAGGAACAGGCACACGACCACTCGGGTGATGGAAGCAAAGAAGCTTCCGAAACGTCAGCACCAATACACTGTGCCCTCCATGACATCGCATCTTTTTCTTCTTTGTCTTCTTTTTGGGGATGATGAAAGGGGTTAATTTATCTTCCTCAGAGCTTCTGTCTAATGCCTACGGTGTACTGAGGCATGTTTAGAGAACGAGAAGGGGTTTATTCTGTACAGAACAGTCGGATGTTTCCCAACTATGTCGAAGTGGCCTAGACGAGCGTGCTCAATAACTCAGGCGGAACGTGATGCGGGTGATTAAGCCTGTGACAATGGATGAATTCCTCGGCTTTGTCAGGGGTGGAAAAAACTGATGTCCACTTCAGGCGCTGTCAGATCCCCACAGGTTATCGCATAGTGAAGAGTAAGTAGTCACTAAGACGTTTACGGACTGCGACAAGGGAGACTAGGATGCTTGCTCATCTGTCTGTGATCGTATGACAGGCGGGTCGTATCTCCAAACGGCCCGTTTTGCTTGAGCATTAGAGGGCAGAGGTGGTAACTCCGTAACCCGAGAACTACCCGAGTCGTGGTTTTCTGGTCTTCGGTCAATTAACAGACGCAATGACCTCCTCGCTCCATATTCTGTGCGAAGGCTTTG